>CM061051.1:18900179-19271359 GCA_030762985.1 Adelphocoris suturalis
AAATTGGTTGGTTTTTTTAATAGTATCTATACTAGTTACAATATAAGCTTGGATGTTTATCAATGGATTAAGCTACCATAAATCCTTATATATGGTAATGGACAATTCGTCATTCGATTATCCAGAATGGGGCCAATGAAACGTTTCCTTCTCTTTCGCCAAGCTTTAGGTAGATATATTTCCTTCTTCAGGGGCTATAACACAACGTACATTAAGCTCAAACAATCAATTAGTGCGAATTAATGAACCATAACAAATACAATCGAACAGATGAAAATTATACTAAAATAAGGTATGACTGACTTACTGAGGAGACGCGATAGTTAGAACAGCATACCACTCACACACTCATTACACAAACCAAGCATCAAAGATCGCACCAAAGTACTAAAAATCAAATTTTCAACCAACAACATTAGATCCTAGAATGCTAAGAATAGTTTCATAGTCATAAAGAATATATTATCAACCAACCAACACTCATCAACTCAATGAAGCAACTAAAAACCGGTCTATTGAAGAAATGAAGTACAAGAAATAAACATATGGCAGTCACATGTATAAGTAGATACTAGTAATTCATCCACAAGCCCCCTGGACCCCCGGTTACCTCTATTTACATACTTCGGACGAAATTATTGAAACACAGAATGTGTTTGCGTTGTCGCGCAACCAAGTGACAACCAAACAAGCGTCATTGTTTACTATTCATTTATAACATCAATTTATATAGTTATAGTATGAAACTACGAAAATTGCGTTGTTAAAAAATCAAGCCTGGCTGGGATTCAAACCCACAACCTTCGTCTCACGAAAAAAAAAAAAAAAAATGTCAGGCCTGGCCGGGATTCGAACCCACGACCTTCGTCTCACAAGAAAAAAAAAAAAAAAAAAAAAAAAAAAAAAAAAAAAAAAAAAAAAAACAAAAAAAAAAAAACTTATTTCTGTTCTAGAACCAAAAAATTTCAACCATGTATCATGTTTTCTCCTCGATATTGATTCGAAATTCTATGAAAACATCAGAAATTAACAAGCGGTTGCAATCATGTTCACAATATCAATTATTGAGAATGATCACCTGTGTGTAAACAATTATTTATATAACCTGCTCATAACTCAGTTTGTTGGACACGCACTTCGCCGTAGTTAACATAATATTGTTGGATAAATCGAGAGCTTTCGAACGAATGGTCAACGAATTTTGTGGGATGAAAAACGACGAAGTACCATTTCCCTAGCAACGACTCGGTTGTAGGCGGAAATCACTGTAATTAATTTCGTGCGCGGAAAAAAATTGACTCGCAAAATTCGCTAGGACCCCAGGGCTAAAACATGATACATGTTAATTTTCAGGCCTGGCCCCGATTCGAACCCACGACCTTCGTATCACGAGAAAAAAAAAAAAAAAAAAAATTTCAGGCCTGGCCGGGATTCGAACCCACGACCTCTCGCTTCCCGTCACACATTTCGTTCCCATCCCGCGTTCCATTTTCGGCTAGTTAGTCCATGGCTAAACCACATTCTGTGTTAATAATAACAAAACACTGTATCAGAACAACGCTGATATGAGTGCTTTGTGTGATGAATGTGTGAGTGGTGTGTTGTTTACACAGTAGCCTCCCCTGAGTAAGGTCAGCGGTTTCTTATTTTAGTATAATTTTTATCTGCTAGATTGTATTTTTTATGGTTTATCAATTCGCAGTTATTGATTGATTCAAAAATCTACATTTTATTACCTTTTAAGCTGCGTGGAAATGAGTGAGGAAAAGTGCAATGCTGGTATTTTTCCAAGTCGGTGTTGTATAAATCAATAAATGAACACCATTACGTGGTTCAGCACGGAAAAAACCCAAAATCATATATTACATGTGGTAATTGAATATTTTCAAAAACACAGTTTTCACAATTTTAGCACTTTTAAAGCTTTGACGACGGATAACATGCTTGGGATATCTATCGGCCGTCAGTCACGGGTACCAGATCCGAAGTCGGAGGGTGCAGAAGGGGGGTGAGCGGGAGCAAGGAAGGAAGGGGGAACGGAGCCTCCTCGAGAGATTCCGCCCTCCCACGGATCACTTACTTGCTGGCGCTCGAATCAACCTTAAGTTATCCCCTTGATCTATCTCCATTTTGCATGACGATTACATATTGATTATCCTCCCATGCAATCCCACCATATTTGATCCATCTCCCCCCCCCCCCCCCCAAAAAAAAACCCTGCTGTGTTTTCCATTCAAACTGTGAAACCAGCTATTGGTAAATTCCTCTCAGGTTAGTCAGAAAAAGAATCCCGTAGTATACTTTTCGAGTACTCTTCCAATTAAATCTCAAAGTAATCCCCTTTAATCTGTGTACTCTCTGATGTTTTATTCAAAGATGTAAGTGTTGCTCCAAAAGATTCTACGGGAGTTTTTCTTACTAACCGGAGAGGAATTTACCAATAGTTGTCTTAGAATATGAATACAAAAACCACCGCAGGAGTTTTAGGTAGAGGGATCAAGTCTGATGGAATTCGCAAGAGAGAATAACCTCTCTCTCTCTCCCTCTCTCTCTCTCTCTCTCTCTCTCTCTCTCTCTCTCTCTCTCTCTCTCTCTCTCTCTCTCTCTCTCTCTCTCTCTCTCTCTCTCTCTCTCTCTCTCTCTCTCTCTCTCTCTCTCTCTCTCTCTCTCTCTCTCTCTCTCTCTCTCTCTCTCTCTCTCTCTCTCTCTCTCTCTCTCTCTCTCTCTCTCTCTCTCTCCTCTCTCTCTCTCTCTCTCTCTCTCTCTCTCTCTCTCTCTCTCTCTCTCTCTCTCTCTCTCTCTCTCTCTCTCTCTCTCTCTCTCTCTCTCTCTCTCTCTCTCTCTCTCTCTCTCTCTCTCTCTCTCTCTCTCTCTCTCCTCTCTCTCTCTCTCTCTCTCTCTCTCTCTCTCTCTCTCTCTCCTCTCTCTCTCTCTCTCTCTCTCTCTCTCTCTCTCTCTCTCTCTCTCTCTCTCTCTCTCTCTCCTCTCTCTCTCTCTCTCTCTCTCTCTCTCTCTCTCTCTCTCTCTCTCTCTCTCTCTCTCTCTCTCTCTCTCTCTCTCTCTCTATCTCTCTCTCTCTCTCTCTCTCTCTCTCTCTCTCTCTCTCTCTCTCTCCCTCTCTATCTCTATCTCTCTCTCTATATATATATATATATACATATATATATATATATATATATATATATCAAATCGTCATGCAAGTAGAGTTTGATCAAAAGAACTTACGTCTTTTCTTGGGCGAGCATTAAGAAGCGAGAAGTGGGAAGGCGACACATCCTCCTTGGGAGCCGTCCCCCCTTCCTTCCCCACTCTCGCTCGTCCCCCTTTGCACCCTCAAACCCAACTGATCGCTGATATCTATGACTGGCGGTCGATAGATCGCATAAGCACGCTATCAGTCGTCACAGGACTTAGAGTGACAAGAAATTGTTAACTACCAATTGTTAACCACCAAACTCGTTCTAATAAATATTCTACGATTCAACATTTTTTAAAGATATTCAACTTTATTTGCAGTTTTTATTTCATTTTCGGGAAAATATTTATGCAATTTAAATACAGTTTTCAGCATAAATTTGTGCATACATTTTTTTAATGTTCTAGTTCATCGTTAATAAGCTTTTTTAAATTACATTTCTGCTGAAAATAACATTTTATTGATTTTTTAACGTTTTTTTTTAATTTGCCCAATTTATTGGGGTCAAAAAATGCTGACTTGCAAACTCATCCATTCGTTCAGAAATCATGATTTTTTTGGCGCAAGAACAGAATTCAGAATTTTTATCTCAGGCCTAAGGAGAGTTATCGTCTGGAATGAGTATATATATATATATATATATATATATATATATATATATATATATATATATATATATATATATATATATATATATATATACTCGGCGCTTCGCGCCTCGCCGGATCTTTTATCTTTCCTACTGCGTAGAAAACGAGGATAATTTGCTATGCAATTCTTAGCCTGAATCAACTTAGTTTTGGAATGTAGCCAGGTACGTAAGGAGAGGGAAATTGGTAGCTTGAAATGTCAACATTTATCACATAAATCAAGCGCTTTCCAACGAGTGGCGAACGATTTTTGTGCGATGAAAACTGCGGAAGTTTCATTCCCCTAAACAACGGCTGGGTTGTACGTGAAAAACACTGAAATTGTGACACAATCTATAGCAACTACTCAACTACTCGGTTGAACGTGAAAATCATCTTTTATTTCGTTCCGAACGTTACATAAAAAATTATTGGGGGTCGGCCTAAGAATTGCATAGCAATTTATATATATATATATATATAAATATGAAAAAGTGTTGAACTCTAGGATTCGTTTCGAAATGTCTCAAAACGGATTTAAATGAAGAAAATTTTCACAACAATCAGGGTATCCATGACTACGATCCCCAAAGCTCAACACGGAAGTTTTCGAATTAGGCACCTGGACAGTAATCCAGCAAGTGTGCGCAACCACGGATAATTTTGGGATTCGGCAGGATGACAGATACGAGCTCAACATTGTCGTGCATAGATGCCCAGCCAAGATACCTAAATTTTGAGAAAACGGTGATCTTCACTCCACCTCCTGTAGTCTTAGTAGAATTAGCAGCATTAAATTATGATGCAGGGCTTCTCAAACTTCTTAGCTGGTGGACCTCTTAAACACATGATAATCCACGGCAGACTCCTTACAGTGAAGCACACAATAATTTAAAATTTAACTCGAAGCCCTTGGGAATTGAAAGCTTCTTAATTCAGGTGCGGGTTTTCCACTAACATCATGAAGAATCAAGAATTTTTAGTTTACAGTTGAATGTAAACAAATAACAAACCACGTTTCAATTTGTCTGCATTTTCACTATTTCAGGTACTTGCTGGGTTTACTCATATTTGATCATCACCAGAGCTCTTCAAGTGCCATTTTGCCATGGCGCCATCCTTAAGTGCTATGTTTGGCCAATTTTTGGGTAAAAAGCCATTTTTTAACAATTTCTGGGAAAATGCCACGTTTGTGCCATTTTTCGCCTGATTTTCTTGAAAATGTGTGAAAAAAGACGCTGCTCACAACATCTGTGGAGAAGATGGACTATCCAGGAGCTTTCAGGTAGAAGATTAAAGAAAAGGTGAAGGCCGTCCTCTCCAGGAATTGTGGATGGGAGAAGATGAAGAACGTAGCTGCCAATCTGGCAGGGGAGGTAGCCACCCTGAAGGAAGACTGGGAAGCTGCAGATGTTCTCCCAATGAAGTATGCCCCGTCAACATCAGCTGACGTAGAGAGGTCATTTTCAAAATTGAAATATGTTTTAAGTAACCGACGCCTTGGTTTCTGCATGGATAGCAACACGGCCCACCTGAAATTGTTCTACAACAATTTCAACCCAGAGGTAGAGATTCTTCATTCTCCTATAGTTATGGATTTAAATTCAATTTTTCGTAGTCAATTTGTAATTTGTAGCATGCTCTTTGTAAATAAAGTACATAATGTAATTAAAATGGCAAGTTTTAATTGGCCTATCAATGGGGGGAATCAAAGAAAAAAAAGTTTGGATTTTGAAGAATGAATGCCATGTTTGGCCAAAATAAAAGCCATGTTTGGCCAAAATATGTGCCATTTTGCCATGTTTTTTAGAGCCACGTTTGGCAAAAATAAATGCCATATTGTGAAGGGCTCTGATCATCACATTTGGCAGACCACAATTCTAAGTAGGTGGAGGGGAATATATAGCAAATGAAATCAATGCTCGTTGCGGTGCTCCATACGATTATTTGTCATTCGGTCATCCTCCTTCCTTATTAATTTCAACTAGGAGCTCTTGTTGCAGTGATGCCAATGGAGACATCGCTTCTTCAACGATCCCTTCTTAATAATCCGTAGAAATAATAAACTGATCAGGATGCACTCACTAAAGAACTGCCTTTAAACTGCTGAAGTGACTTAAATAAATACCTAATAATAAAAAATAAAAAATAAAAATAAATAAATAAAACAACCATCCACAATCCGCTTTCTTTCTTTTTTTTTTTTTTTTAATGACGATTTTACTAATCATTTTTCAGTTTGGTTCAAAGGAGATCACAGACCCCCATGAAACAGCCAACGAACCCCTTCTCTACCGCTGACCAAAATTTTTGTACCTTACTGCAAGTGTCGTACAGCCGAAAGTATCCGGTGTGCGTTAGGCCTAAGGAGTCCGTGGACTACTTTTTGGGAAGCCCAGGTATTATGTATAGTCTGATAAACCAAGCTCACCTGAGTTTAAGTCTCTATGTAGCTTAGTTTTGGTGAATAGTGGTTGAATGAATTGTGGTTAAAAGTAAGAGCAAGAGAACGCAGAATAGACAGCTTGGAGTTGAGACCACGGACGTTCTTATAGAACTTCTACGTCGTTAATTATTTATTTATTTTTCAATAAATACGGGCTGCTGAATGATTGGCATGTTTAGTTACCTACTGACCTGGGGACACCTTTAATATAATTTATTGTAAGGTGAGTCTCTCTTGCCTTATTTCTGCGGACCTGCTCGCTTTAAATTTGTCACAGAAAATGAAACTCCTGTGGGGTCGTATCTTGGGATTGCCGGTTACATAGTGTTGATCTGTTAGGTTCCACAACTTCTGCCACTACAGATGCATCAATCCTTAACAGTTATGGTAAAACGGTGCATTTGTCTGTAAGTGTGTGTACGTCTGTACCTTAGACTTGAAGTTTGGTAGGTAAACTCCATAGACACACAGAATACTCTGCATAGTTTATGATGCCAACCAGACACGATGAGGCAACTATATAGGTAGTAAATGACGTAGAAAAAATATCGGGAATATGTGTTCGGTATGAATTTTGATAGTTTTAACGTGTTGAATCTAGGAAGACGACTATCAGAACAGTCTGATTCTATACAACGATATTGTCGTCAATAATCGTCGACGATATAGGACGAAAAATCTAAAAAATAAGTGTTTACCGTGGTTTTCGAAGTTTTTATTTCTGAATAGAATGATTGCTTAGGTATACTAAAAATGTTTTTGGTTTCTTCATCAGATGTAGAAAGTAGATTAAACGTATTTCATACTTCGTGAGGAACCTGGTCAGCAGACCGACTAATTTGATCAATTTGTTAGTTTGTTGTTATGCCTGTTCATCAACTTTGTTACTTTCACCGAGGTTGTCTGTTTGACGAATGTTACAGAACAATCTAATAGGATCCAAACAATGTGTGGGGCTTGGCGTGCATATTCGTGGCCATGGAGGCAGCAGCAAGAAAAGGGAAGAGCGTCCTCAAGTGTCCAAGCTTCGGACCACCAGGAGTCTTTCAATTTAGTAATTGGTTAGGTGGTCTGCGGAAGAGGGAAAGATGGGCCGGTTGAGGAGGACGGAGGCGGCGGAGAGGGGCATTTGGAGCGGCGCCACACTCTCACACAAATGGCAATATACTTTTAGGGGATTGCCGCAGACCTACATCTTACTAAAACGCCCTCACCAACTCATAATGAAGTGGCCTTAAATTCCCCTCATCGGCCCAAACTTTTGTTCCTAGCCAAATCGATGGTGGGACTCTTGACGTACGGGCCTACCCTTAGCCCAGAAACATCCCCTATGTCAGCGCACTTTGTAATGAGGATAGACACAATAATAGACCAGACCAACAGCACTCGAAATACTTGACATTACATTTTAATGAGTGTGGCGTACTATTATCAAAATCTAAATTTAGATAATGTATTTTTATATTTTACATTCTATAAGGAGGATGTGGGTGGGGAAATGTTGCTGATTCCAGGGCCTTCGAACGGACTTTCGTTAAAAAATAATATGAAAAATAGGGCTATAATTCATGTTTGCGCAAGCCCACACCCTGCCATCGATCAAACGGGGTATTCCTTCTCTCATCCAACGGGGCCTTAATGTACCTGGATGAGCTACTTATATACATATACTCTACGGGACGATATGGTCTCGGTGCGAAACTCTTCCTCTCTAAACAGCCAAGTAGTGAAAAGTCAAATATATCCGCGCCACAGTAAGAGCATTTGTGTACCTGAGGCGTTTCCCTTCCTTGTCTTGCTAATACTTGGCAGCGTGTTGGTCGGGAGGTAGACTCCATCGGCATGCGTTAACATTACCTTAAAAACCCTCTGTCTCTCAAGTTAAAGAATTTCAATTGCTTTGGAATTATATATTGATATTCCGAATGTGACTGAAGAATGATGTAAACAAGAGTCCAGACGCGAAGTAGAAATCTCAAATAATAATATTTTGTACAGAATACGGAACCCCTATCCTAATGGCTCGTTGTATGAGATCTGTAGACTACTTATAGTCATTCGCTTCAAAATTTTGCGTGCGAATTCGACTGCCTTAAGGAAAAATAATTTGAATTCGATACAGAAATGTTATATTTTCCTAGAGGAACAACCTGTTTTTATAATTTATATTTCTCCATAGGAAACCTGGAGCTCTAGAAAACACCTCTGGCCTTTTCGAAGGGTCAGGCCAGATAAACTACGACTCTCCTATCGCGGTACGAGTATACTAACCATCTGATCAAATTCCATTCATACCCGAACATAAATTCACAAAAATCCACAATCATCAAAAGTGTGTCAGGTTTGAGCACTAAAATGGACAACAAAATATACACATAGAAAAAAAGTAAAGTAAACAACCATTCCAGGTTGGGCTTTTCGTCCGACTGCCTCGGGCGTCGCGGACGTCATCAGCTGTCCTCCAAAGAGGATCAGAATTCGTTCTGATGATTTCGCTTAAAGCTACTCATTGCCTCGCCCCCTTGAGTGGAGAGGGGTTCGCCGTACAGAAGCGAGAAAATTACTTGGATGTCTGACCCTTACCTGGGCGGTCACCCATCCAAGCACTTACCACGCTCGGCTTGCTTAACTTTGCTAATCGCATGAGAAACGGTTCATTGCAACGCCTAAAGCGTACGGCCAAAATATACATATATTTATTTATAACTAGCGATAGTTGACATGTAATTGCGTCTAATAGCAATTTTTACATGTGTACAGAACTGAACTTTTTTTTCAAACCTGTTTTTCTTATTTACCTCCAAAGGCACCAACAGATAGATACTGATTGCAAGGTTGGATATAGGAAATGGTCAACGCCGTTCATTTATCTCTTAGAGGGCGGTCATTCAAGAGACATAAAACAAACGGAGACCTATCGGAGAGATATTACTCATTGACGTGGCTTGACAAATCGTGAAGGCGAACGCCTAGAGACATTACGGGACGGACTCGCTACTCCACTTTAGTAATGAACCCCATTTGGTGCATTAGCTCACAAAATGTAGTGGATCAAAGATAAATTGCTGTAGATACAAACATAGATTATACGAGGTTTCTAAGGAAATTCACCTAGATAAAACACATTTGGGAATAACAAAGCGTGGTGCGATTAGGGGGCACGCAAGGACAAGAACACTAAAGGTGCCATCACAACACGAGTTCCCTATTCTCTAGTGGATTTCTTATTGAGGCCACTCCACAATTGCATAAGCTACGACTATATTAAGCATTGATTTTTGACACCAGTGATATTTGATAATTTACCCATGTAATAATCTCTACCATATTTCTTTGAATATCTTCGTATTTTCAATACAAAAGTGGAGATTGAAACAAAATTATAACTATCTCGCACATTTCCTGGACATTTCCACCTATGTGTGAACAATTATTCCAATAACCATGCTCATAACTCAGATTGTTGACCGCGCAATTCGCAGTAGTTAGTATTATATGGTCTGATAAATCGGGAGCTTTTGAACGAATGGTCAACGAGCTTTGTGGGAAGTAAAATGAAGTACTATTTCCCCATTGACGACTCAGTTGTAAGCGGAAATCATCAGAAGTTGTTGCAACACATTATTGTTACACATTTTCGTTACACATAAACGTTTATGTTGAGATGCCAAGGTTAAAACACATTCTGTGTTTAGAAATTGTGCCCCCGCGAATCTGGTACTGGACCTGGGGGCTTTCGAAGGTGCTGCATCCGAATCCGAAGCCCGTTTTTCATGCCCTCATAAATAACAGGTCACCAAGTGGTGTAATTTGTACAAAAATTTTCAAAAAAACTGTAGAAAAATTGGTGAAAAACCACGTTTTTTGGAAGTTTATAGATAAAAGGGACGTTAAGGAGGCATTTCAGACCCATCATGTGTGGTATAGGCGATAGGCGTGTGCAGCGCTAAATTTCCAACAAGAATAGCACCTTTTAATTGAACATATATTATCCCGGAGTTTTAGTGATTTTTTTTCAAAAATGCAGGTGCTCTACCGCAAAAATCAGACGTCTACATGGAAAATGGGCTTCAGATTCAGATTCAGCACCTGCCCAGAGCATCCTCAGAACCAGTACCAGATTCGCGGGGCACGACCTTTTTTTTTTTTTTTTTTTTTTGGCTGAGTAATCAGTAGATACATATGAATATATCACAGATCAGGTATCACAGTTCGTAGAAGAGCCCAGTGGCTCTCAGATACGGAAATGTGACCAAATATGAGATAGCCCGCTACAGCCTCTGTTTTCGGAGAGGACCTTGAGTGAGGAAAAATTTAACTTCCTGCCTCCTCCGTCGTAACGCAGGGGAATAATAAATAAAGAAATATTATACCTAAAATAGTTCGTATATAAATGTATAGGCCATAATAAGGGAGATTTTAATTCTTCAAATTGAAAATTATCTCAAACAGTAACAATGAGACACTCATATGATTGAGTTGGTCATGAATCACACGGAAAATGTTTTGTTGTAGTCGCATGGCAGTTTACACAATATCATCTTCTAAACATAAGGTCAGAGCATTTAGGACGCGGGAGTGAATGGAGGGTGCTTCAGAAGACAAGACATCCGAAATTAAATAAATCGTAAAAGTGGTCGTATATGAGTGGTCAGATATATATATGGGAAACGGCCATAAATCCAGGTTTACAACTACTACGGGGAAAGCTGCCGAAGAAACCGTTTATAAAAGTTGTCAAAGCTTGCGGGAATAAAGAGGAATCAATAAATCGTGAGCCATATGTCCCCCTCGTCGGAATACCCGTGATAAACAAGAGAAAAACTCTTTATCATGTTGACTCCGGTTTATCGAGGCTAAGATAATGAAAAAATCAAGGGAGAGGTCCCCACTAAACCCCAAGTCAGATAACCTCTAGATTGGCACACTTCCCCTTTTATTGGGACCCCTTTAAAGTTACAACTTGTCCTAAAACCCCGAAACTCGTAGTTCCCAATATCGCTGGGCGGGGCCCCTTTGTGTCCTCTTTCTCACTTGAAAAGAAGACTAATGAGAATCTTTCCGCCAGCGTGGATTCGAGAGGAACCAAGTTGACGCGAGTGATGGGAAAAACAACTGGTGAGAGGCTTCTCACTACAATCATCAAGTATATAATTTACCAGGGTGGTATTGGAGTTTCAAATCAATCTTTATCTGATAATACCACGCAATATCAATTGAGTTGGGTAAACGTCAAGAGGAACTGTAAATATTACATTTCGCAAATTACAAAAGTGACTACATAAACGATCGATCGCAATTCACCTATGAGATTAACTCCCTTCCCCTCACCATCATGAGACTGTTGGTGTACTGTAGAAAAAACCGAGGCCACATCTGACTAGACGTTATTAAAAGTAAAGCGAATCCCGCTAGTGTATTAAATCGAATGCCATTGTTTTTAGAGCAACTGACATAGCTCGGTGGTGCAATGATTAGAGTGCTGGATTTTCAAATCAATTCTAAGGAGAGTTATCGTCTGGAATGACACACACACGCCTCATGCGCGCGCGCGCGCGCGCACACACACACATACACACACACACACACACACACACACACACACACACACACACACACACACACACACACACACACACACACACACACACATACACACACACACAAAAACTTTTTTTTGAAAATAAATATCCCCTCAAAGGCGGAGGGGGCACATCATTAACTTGTGAAAACAAGAGAAATGGCTTACAGTGTCAAAGGCCTTAGCAACATCCAGTGCAGCTAGGTGGAGCTGCCGTTTCTGGATGCGGGCCAGCGAAATGAGAGTTTGGAGAACTGTTAGGTCCTCCACTGTGCCATCTAATGGCCAAAATGCTCTCTGGACATCACCAGATGACTGGATAACACCAGCCATTTGGAAGCGAGATGCCAGAATCTTTTGAAAGTAGCGGAAAACTACTGACGATATAGATATCGGACAATAGCCTCCAGGCCCACTTCCTCCTTTCTTTGGGATGAAGATGGTCTGGGCACCGGTCAACGCTTTTGGGGGTCTTTCCCATAGCAGTAACAGGTTTAGCATGAGCAGCTTAACATTCTTAGGTGCTTCATTCCGTTGTCGGGCAGAAATACCATCAGGTCCAGCAGAGGTGGAATTTTTGACACGGCACTTGTGTGCTTCGTCATGAAGCACCGTCATACACGTAATGCTGTGAAGGAATACCTGGTGAAAGCTGGGGGTACCAACCACTTACCAGGATTGTGGCTGGGAGCACTCAAGAGTGGCTCCCAAAATTCCACAAACTCCTGGAGAGGGGAAGAAACTTATTGATCCCCAGCTCCCTCCAGTACTTCCGCAGCTGCACGAGCCGGATACTTCCTCCACAACTTATGGACCCACTGGTATTACCGCCTCGTTGCTTGCTTAGCTGCTCTGCAACCTCCTCGAGGCACCAATGTTGGAGGATTTCCTCCCTGCCTCACCACAGTCGCTTTCTCAACCTGTGGGAAGATCCTCTGTACGTAAGCTGCAACCTCACCTTCCAAGCTAACAGACCCCTCAACAGCCCGCCTTGCCAGTTCCCGCAGGTAGAAACTCTCATAACCTTCATTACTGCCTACCTGCTCCCCGAGCCTCAACACTTCGGTCTTCAAATCTTCAAGAAGACCCTTCAAGGAGGACCGGGAGGATCGCTGCATGGTAGACTGCTGTCCCACCCACGCCTGTGGGTGATGCTGGAGAGGCCCCACTGCTATTAGCCATGACTGCATCCTGGACAAGCTGTTTATAGTGGGGCCTCAGGCAAAGAGATTGAATGGCAGAAATTGCGCGCATGGGGAAATGTTCTAGCAAAAAAACATTACTACGACGTACACCATTACGCACTTCCTCTGCCTCTTCTGTTGCCATTCACCACAGATCCTAAGGAGCATACCAGGGCCGCTCTAGCTCTATATCAAAGGCAGGGTTGGCCTGTACAGGATGCTTCTGCCAGACATGGGCACTGAGGCCACGCTTGGAACTGAAGGCTCTCTAACTGTGGGCCTACTGATGGACATCTACAGGGGCATTGGAAGAGGAAGAAGAATAGGAATACGAGGATGATGAAGAAGGTGCGGAAGGCAGACGCCCCTGCCTGGAGTGCCCCAGAGCGCCTCCCCTTGGACCCTAGGTGCCAAAAGGCTGGAGGGGGTTATGGCGCGCACTTTTGTTCGTGTTCATACCGGGAAAGCGCAAAATTAAGGGACAGGACACTCGTTGGCACGAGCCTCCCCCCTTAACGCAAGCGGGTCATTTAGCCACCCTCTGTTCAACCAGAGGGTGCCCGGGTTGCACGACGGGGACTTACTACCTTGACTTGGGTAGGGATACAAAGGAGCTCCGAAGCGATAAAAACACCGAAAGTTACCCTACCCCATCAACACTATTATTCTTTCTTTTTAATTTACAAACCAGAAGTCTTAGAGCCACTAATCAAGTGATACATGAAAAATCGCTAATCGTTTTGTGATATGAAAAATCGCAAACTTCAGGAATCGTTTCAGAATGCCTCAAAACGAATTTCACCAAAGACATTTTCCAAAAAATTTGATTTTAGAATTTTCCGAGCCATTGCAATAGCTTCATTTTCGACAAAAATTCGCTACAAACAATTTTGAAACCGCAGATTATCTATTCCCTCGTCCTTCCAACAAAGTAGTTCGATAAGTATAAAGTTACATTCATGTGAGGGAATTACACATGCGAGTTACCATACTTTGACAATTTAGGAAGAGGAAAAACCATGATGTGACGATGGTGAACCTTTGGTTTTTCTGTTAGATAAAACTAAAACATTGTTAGACAAAAGTAAAACATGTGTAAGATGATTAGAAAAAAAAGTGGTCAAGAAAATAGGGCTGAGTTGGATGGTTTTTATAGCATCTCATCCTCTCGCTTTTACTTAACCAAACCTTATGTAATTCGCACGAATACCTATACCTTATGTAAGTTTGGTAAAAAACAGCTAAATTTCACTGCCTCAAGGATATTGTATAAGACTCATATGGAACGATTAGTTCAGACGAAGTTTCACTGTTGGAGTCCCTTCAAGCGAGGGCACCCTTCTCTGCCGAGTTCAGAGAATTGTTAGAAAGCCAAAGTAGGATACGTGGTAAGAGTATTGGTCAGTTTCTCAACAACAAATCCTACGGAGGTTCGACCCGCGTACATAAATTACCAAGTTGCCGTAAGTTAGTTGAGAGAGCGGAAGGGATATTTAAAAAGTTGGCCCCATAATTATCGTGGAGCTTCCGAGTCCGAAGGGCCGTGAAAGTTGAGCAAT
Organism: Adelphocoris suturalis; assembly: GCA_030762985.1. Lineage (NCBI taxonomy): Eukaryota > Metazoa > Arthropoda > Insecta > Hemiptera > Miridae > Adelphocoris > Adelphocoris suturalis. The sequence goes on from CM061051.1 coordinate 18,914,775, forward strand.
AAGCTTGGGAAGTTGCAATAAGCTTGCAAAGTTGCAATACCCGAGCGGACTTAGGTTGTCGTGGAGCTAGCCACCGGCTAGCGGACGCCCTCATAATATATTCTGTTCCCAAAGGGGAGAAACGGCCTTAAGGAACTTGGAACACCCAACAAATCCGTTGTTGAGCTACACACTCATGATTATTTTTCAGAGATACGAACCGGTGTCGAATGAGGTAATTTCGAGAAGGTAACGTGATATATGATCACAGACTCTTGACGGGTCAATATTTTTCATGTGATAAGGATCATATGAAATGCGAGTAACCTATAAAAACGTATAGATATTATCATTGAAAAAGTTCCAGTCATGTAGCATGATGGTATGAGCCACTTTTCGTAAATGATCGTACTTACTATATATCTTAAATTGTTTCGAAAACTCAGGACTTTGAGTGAACTGTTAACTACCAATTTTATGGCCAAAAAGCTCGTTCTCAATAATATTTGGCAACTAAAAATTTTGTTTTGGATTTTCAGGTTTTTTTTTTGGCAGTTTTCACAGATTTTTCAGCAAATATGTCAAATATTTATAAAATTCAAGAGGTTTTTCAGTATAATTTTGAGCAGAAATGTTTTAATGTCCTAGTTAATCGTCGATAATTTTGTTTTGACTGAAACTCTGCTAACAATTATAGGTCGTTTTTAGCCATTTTTAGTGATTAGCCATAGTGTGTATGTGTGTGTGTGTGAAAAAGCGCAAACTTCAGGAATAGTTTCAGAATACCTCAAGACGGATTACAATGAAGAAATTTTTCAAAAATTTATATTTTAAATTTTTGCGAGCCATTGAAATAGCTTCATTTTTAACAAAAATTCGCTTAAAAAAAAAAAAAAAAAAAAATCAAAAGACACCAATACATTTTTGGTAACAATAGATGAGTACCATATTGAGACTGAAGAGATGATCGTTGTGGATTATAAGTTACAGGTTATCACTAGCACTCATGTGTGAAGTGAAGTTTTCGTATCCTGCTATAAGGCTAATCCGCTAACGGACGAATAAACTGCAATTTAGAATTTTTGAAATAAAATTCACCAGTAAAAAACAAAAAATCTTAAACAATGAGTTATTGTGATAGTGATAGGTTACAGTGGTTGGAGTTATCCATATGTTTTGGTGAGCATCTTGATTTATTCTTTGTAGCATGCGTCTCAGCCAACCTCTGAATCCAGCTGGTTTGATATGATGGCTATTTTCAGGGTGTTATTATAAGTAGGTGTTTTGTGATGAACACCTTCAGCGGACTGTCCCATGTCACCCCCCATTTTTGGATTAAGATGAATCCCCTTCCCAACAGTCGCACACTAAAGAAGCACTAGTTGCGCTAAAGAAGCGCATCTTGGCAGGAGCCAAGTAGTAAATTAAAAAAACCCAATTAACAAGTCCATTGTTTATTAAACGCGTAGGAAGATTTGACAATTGAATAAAGGTGTATTGAGGAAAATGAACTACCTATGGAGTTCCGAAAAATAATAAATAAATTAAAAAATTCCAGTCGGGCAGCATGATCGAATCAGCGAATATCCTTAGATTATCTTAAGTATAATAATATATCAAATTGTATTTGAGCAATTCCAGTAGAAAGAAATCGTTAAAAACCAACTCTATGGCAAAAAAACTTGTACTACCTACTTAATAAAATTCTGGATTTTAAGGGTTTTATCCTTAGTTTTTATAGAGTTTTCAGCAAATATTGATGGAATTTAAGTACGTTTTTCAGTATAATTTTGTGCAAAAATTGTTTAATGCCCTTGTTGATTGTTGATAATTTTGTTTTGACTGAAACTTTTTTGAATTTTTTTACTAAGTTTTTTGAAAATTGGCCATTTAATGTGCTCAAGATTTGTTGGTAAACAAACTCATCCTTTCGTTTGGAATGGTTGAATTTTCAGCGCAAGAATGGGATTTTTATCTCAATCCTAAGGAGATTTATCGTCTAGAATGGTGTATATATATATACATATATATATATATATATATATATATATATATATATATATATATAGTGATTGGTTCGATTCCAATTTTAGCCCGGTTATGCAAAAAACCTTGGGAATTTCGGATTTACTGTCGGGGTGGGGGTGGAGGGGTTTCCGATTCTTTCAATTGTTGCCCAAGCCGATGTTCGAGCTTTTCATTCTGATTCATTGCGAATTCGATACAGTTTTGGAACGTTTGTCAGAAGTTCCAAATTTCACCTTGAGAGGGGGTGAATGGAGGGGATAATTCACAGTGTTTTAACAATTATCGTCCGATTTTTTTTAAACTATGAATTGGCCTAGTTATTCATAGAGTTGGAAATGTCATCACGGAAGGGGGTGAATGGATTGGGTAATAGTTATAAATTATGATGTTTTAACTATTCTCGTCAGGTTCTCGTGATTTTTTTTTTTTTTTTTTCAACTATGAATACGGGCTAGTTTTGGGAAATATGCTAGGAGTTTCTAATTTCATTACAGAAGGGGGTAAATAGTAATTAGTAGTTAATAGTAATAAATCATGTTGTTTCAACTATTCCCGTCAAATTTTCATGTTCTTTTTTTCGTTTATGAATTTAGTCTGGTTTTGGAAAACATGTCAGGAGTTTCAAATTTCACGCAGGACGTTTTGTGATGGAACTGTCGGGAGCGGGGGGGGGGGGGGGGGGGGGGGGGGGGGGGGGGGGGGTATGAGGGGGAGGATGATTCCGACAAGTCATGGTATTTTTGTTTTTTCTCTTCATGATAACTGTCACTTAAATGATATAAAATCCATCCATAGGGACGTCCCTGTAATGTATGCATTACTTATTATGTTTGATCATTGATGATATTCCATCTGGTAACAAATATGATAACGTCACCTAGTCGACGGAAAACGTTTTCTCACCTGTACATCATGGCATTTTAAAACAGGCAATACATTAAATTACAAACTTTTTCTCCAGATGCTGAGATTCTTTTTCACCGTTCCAAGCATTGGGGTTAATGATTTAGTTGATAACTGTAACCTTGCCAATTTCTTCATTTAACCTTCTCAGAGAAACCATCTGTAATCTTTATCTATCTGCGTCATAGCAACAGTTATCAAAACGAACCAGGTACCTAGGTCTTGTGGTGCAAAGTTGTGGAAACCAATATCATTGTCACTGACGGTTCAATTCAACGGATGACGGTTATCAAATGTTTACATCTCCTGATATTGTGTAACTAAAGATATTCTTATGAGCTGTTCAAGAGGGAAGGCGATAACGGTGCATCGCATCAACAAGACAAAAGAGTATTTCTCCGGTGAGCTTGAACACGCCACGACCTGCACCCGGCCAAGTCGCTAGAGAGGCTACAAGGGAGAAGAGAAAGAAAACAAGTCGATTTGATTAAAAAGAGTGCAGGGAAATATCTCGCATGTCATCTTACTGGTGGGGCTCCTTATCCTTCTAAGAAATTAAATGGACCAGTGAATGATAAGTATGCGTGCCTCAGCCCATCAGCCCAACAAGAAAACACGTCTATCATTATTACGACTGGGGAATACGTGTGTAGTTGACCTATTAATCATTTGTGTGTTTCCCCGAACAGAAAGTGATACCGTGAATATGAGCTACATTATGTGCATCAGATGTTTTTAAACTGGTATCATCTCTCTCTCTCTCTCTCTCTCTCTCTCTCTTTCTCTCTCTCTCTCTCTCTCTCTCTCTCTCTCTTTCTCTCTCTCTCTCTCCCTCTCTCCAGTCTAAATGCTACTCGATTCAAACTTAGGAGGAATAATCTTCTGCTAGGTAGTACCTATATTTGTCCAAGGGAATACGAATCAGGAGCGCCCCCCCTCCCCTCAGCCTCATGGCACCACACCCTCCTCCTCCCTGTTCCTGAGAATTTTTCGTTTTACAATCCTTCAACACTTCTTGAAATTTGTATTTGAATGCCCTATTCAACGCTCGAAGCATTATCTAAACCTAACTAGCCTTAATACCTACTGCGCACTGCACTGAACTCGCTGACTGACAGTGGAGGGACATTGAAAAACCTTCTTAGTTTCCCCAGTTTCATCTTATGATTTGAACTCAGCACTTCATTGTAAATAAATCCATCACACTTGTAACATTCACGTTTTTAGTAGCTTAAGCCACACTACAGATTTAAACTGAAAATGAAAATTCATTCAACTCTTGTGGCTACTAATTTGGTTCATGAAATAGAATAAAGTGAAAACGAAGGGACACATTTTTGATGTGTCGTTATTTCATTCTCTTTATTTTAGAAACTGAAACTGTTGCTAAAAAATTTGAAAAATATCTCTTCTGTTGGAATATAAAATTGAAAATGTTTTTGTCTAAATAAACTCATCAAATGTGTTGCATTTGTTTGTCACATTAAAACCTTAAATAAATCTGTAAATAAAAAGTTGATCCTGATCTTCAGAAGGCCATTGGGAGGAAAAAATGTATAACTGATGAAGAACTGTTTAGAAATACCACCGTTTATATCTTCGGAGCAGTCACTGTAAGGTACCCTTGTTAGTAGTTATTAAGTACTTTGCATGTCTAATGTATCAAGTACCTAACTCACAGGCTTCCATGGTATTTAGGTTTCGCCTCTTAATTACAATGATATTGGATCTTGCAAGACGATATCAGTGACCGATTCCGTAATAATTTGAATGTCGTCTGTTTCAGAAATAGCTGTTTCTTTGGCCACTGACTTGATGAATTCGGGCACCTATGAGACTAACGAGCATCTCCTGGTAATGCTGGGGGGTTATATCGTTTTCCGATACAATGTGAACGTGAAGGCGGGGAATCAGCCACGACGGTCCTTTTGTGGGAAGACCGGTCAATAGCAGCCACGATAAGAAGTCTATTGTGCCAATAGGATGTCATGGATATAGTGAAGCAATACACGGACGGCCCCTTCCAATTACGGACTAGGGTGGGCAGAAGATATCTCACGGAAATCATGGGTACTAAGAGGGACTCTACCGCTCATGCGAGCACGTCCACGAATATAACACATTATCTCTTTAATAATTCACCATCCCGAGGCCCAACCTTTCGGAAGCCTTATGACACTACCTTATGTCACGAACGCTTAGAGCGCGTGTTTTTTTGTCTATGTCGTCTAATGTACGAATCGATTGATGTCAAATCTCAAGTGAACTAATTTTCGGAACCTCACAATGATTATTTATCTATACTGAAGCTACACGTTCCAACAATATTTATAGCAACCTTTTAATTATTCTCATTGCATAGATGACAGTGAAAGATTCAACAAAGACTGGAACGTTAGAATCAAGCCTAGATTATCACGAATCTATAGCCTTATTCTTAGTTGACATTAAAAAACAGCAAACGAATTCCGTGGTAAATGAAGACCATTTGACCGATTTGGTTATCACCGTACCATCGAGACATTCTGCGATGTTTTTCAAGAGGTTCTTATAAGCACAAAATTCAAAGTACATACGTTTCGATGGAATAGGAAGAGCGGTAGGTAAAAAAACGAACCTTTTCGTTTACATTTTCGTTCACTACAATCGGAAAGCACAATTTCATGCCTCAAAACTTGAATGGGACCAAATATTTGAACTCGAACAAACATTTAAAGACCGACCCGAGCAAAAACAGTCAACATTTTGCTGGGTCTAAGCGCGAACAAACATAACCGGAATGAATTCTTTTTCTTCTTTCTTAGCCCAGTCAAATTAGAGGAAACAGGAGAAAGAATTCATAGTAAAGAAATTTCTTCACCAGGCTCTTCCTTCACACGTAGTAAACCATATCTCAAAAGTCCCCTAGTAGGGTGAGCTCGACGAGGGGGGATGGGGTGTTTTTCTCCTTTTTTTCGACTTTTTTCGGTTTTTTGCCTATAACTCGAAAAGTAAGCGTTCTAGCGACTTAATTACCATTACCAGAATTAAAGTGCATAAAATTTCCTACAATTTTTACTCCTGATTTCATTCTCTACGATTAGGCGTTCCGCCGCTAGAGCGCGTTGAAAAGTAGGTATCATTTCAAAAAATCAGCAAAAAGGCCTTTATGCTCTTTTTACGCAGAAATCATTCGTATGAAGCTTCTGGGTGACTTAGAATACATCATGACTTGTTTTCCGAACGTCAGTGATGCTCGGACAGTGGCTTGAGCAGGTTTCATGTACGTCTTTTTTTTCTGTTCTTCGCTTACATCCTGGAAACTGTGATAACCATAACATATTTTCAGCACCCTTACCAACTCACTGTGAATTATCAGTGAATATATATGTATATAAAACACAGTGGCTCTAAAAAAGAAAAAAAAAAAAAGGAACTAAAGAAAATGAGCTGTGTTTCACCAAAAAATGTTTAATGTGCAGGTTCATTATAACCCATGTTAAAGTAATATTCACAAAAGGAGTGGGAGGGGAAAGGGTCATCAATCTTCACAGGTGTTCACCCCCCATACTAGGGGACTTTTGATATATGATTTACTACGTGTGAAGGAAGAGCCTGGTGAAGAAATTTCTCCTATCTTCTTCATATTTTTCGTGATTTCTCCGGGAAGACAGCATCTTTCGGCAATTTTTATGGTACCATTGTGTTCTACGGGTCCAAGAATGTAACTTTGTTGCTAGAATGCGAAGTCAAATTTTAATGTGGTAGCGGATAGAAGATCGAGCGCTCGGCCAAAAAATACGCATTAAAAGAGGGTCCCACCCCCATCAAGCCATCTAGCCAATGGTTCGGGTGGGAGTAGACAATTTTAAAATTGCGTATTCCCCTTTGCGAGGAATCCAAGAAGATCCCCCTCCCTCCTCTCTCTCCATTCAGCCGTTTGGTCGTGGATAGCTCAGAAATGGGTGGCTGCGGGCGGGGTCGGTCGAGGCTTGTCTTCATCCTCCAAACCCATTCACTCCCGGGGTAAAAACACATTCTGTGTTTTAAAAAACTCCAACACCCGGGCATATTATAGGAAATTTTTTTTCGTCACTCCTAGTGGCGAAATTGTGGACCTTTTCATTTAGAGCACCTTTTAGGCGATCCAAGACCCCCGGAGTTCCCGATAATGTCGGTTACCATTGTCTCACCGCCCTGGGTTGGGACAAGGGGTTGCAGTGATGGGGAGAACACATTAATTGGACATGAGGTCCGGCACATCGCGTAAGCGCAACACTATTGGGCACCCTGCTTAAGCACGATCGGGTATGCGAAAACAACAACGATTGAGGACGTGTAGAATAAACATAATGTATTTGAGGACGAGCCCCTTCGGCCCGTGGACTCAGCACACCAACTGGAGCATGGCTTAAATATTTTTTCAGACTCTGTTACCAACCTCCCGATTCTGTGTTCAACCGTTTTTTCGGCATAAATAATCTATGAAGCACAAGGTTCTGGCATGCCGTTCAGTTACTGCGTACTAAGTAACTACGGAGAAGATGGCCAGTTCCCTCCCTCATTGTAAGCTGGTGCACGACAAATGAGTCCCCGAACAACGAATAACGCAGAGAGTTTTCACAGTGACTACAATCAACAGTTCTACAGAGAACCAAATATTCATATTGTAGTTCACGTTCATATTCAGGTTGGTCCGATTTCTAGCCAGGGTGAAGAGGAGTCCTTAAAAAACAAATCGAAGATAAGGTTGCAAATCTTTGGACTCACTGGGAAGATTTCAAGAATGACCGCAACATCTCGGCGTAGGTAAGTACTTGAAAAAAGTGGGCCCAATATCTCCTCTCAACCTGAACCAACAAAACGATGTATTTTTATTGACCTGACCCATGTATTGTTATTTTTTAGTTATATGACAATTGACTTCTAAATCGATGACCGTGTCCTATATTTCGACACTGTGAAAGATCCTTGAGTAAGTTACCTATCTATGGACTCAATTAAGTAGTAGTGGTTGTTGTTATTATTTTATTTTATGTTGGCCTGATGTATATATTTCTTTGAGTTCATTCTGTGCTATTGTTATTGTTTAATTATTGTTTCTGTGCTGAGACTGAAAGTTTTTTATTCTGATTGTTGAGCCCTGAAGATGGTTTTATATAAACCGAAAGCTCGGCGATAAGGACTTTTATTCGTTTTGACCCTTATCCTGATAACTTGACAACAACAAAACGATGGATAATAAGAATGAAGGTTAAAGAAAGAATAAATAAATAATGGTTTTAGTGGAAATTTTGTTAAGTTTTTTCGTAAGTTTTTTAAATTCATACCTACTTTATTTATTCAATTTCTCTCTTCCTCAATAGAGCACATTCATAGTTATTTTTTATTTGTTCAATAGGAAAGATCTGAACGAGAGCTTTCCTGAAAGGTGCCATATGATGGGTATCTGACCAGTAAAACGAATCTTCCAATTAATTTCCACGACTACGTCACGGCTCCCGCCTGAGGGGAAACCCTCACAGCTCCATCGCACTACCCGGTTATTAGCCAAATTAAACGTTCCTTTGAGCAGAAAATAGCTTCACGGGATTTTCAAGTGTGATGAATCCTAGAAATAGTTAACTACCTACCAATTATATGACAAACAAAAAAACATTGTAAATGATATTCTGCGATTCAAATTAGGCATTTGACTTTTACCTTTTATGTGCGTTTTTTTAATAGATTTTCCCGCAAATATTAATGAACTTACTTGAACATTTTGCAGTACAATTTTGTGGATAAATTTTTTAATGGTCCAGTTCATTGCTTTTAAGCTTCTTTTGAATAAAATTCTACGGAAAAAATAGAATTAACAATTTTTAGCCGTATTTGCCTTTTTTGGCGGTTTTTAAGCAATTTTGTTTTGAAATTAGAACGATTTAATCCCAAGCCTCATCCCTTTGTGCCTTCGATCTCATCCTATCATTCGGGTAGCTTGATTTTCCGGTGCAAGAATGGATTTTTTAATCTCAATCCTGAGGAGAGTTATCGTCAGGAGTGATAAACACACACACACACACACACACAGCCCCCTTATTTTATTCATATAAAGCACCCCTCTAAGTCGGAGGGAAGGGTGGGGGGCATTAACATGTGAAAATAAATAAATAAAGGTATTGATGCCGACTTTGATAGCTTCTACAGGAATAACAACCGCATACAAAGGTTAGTAAGTGTGACTGCCCACCTCAGTAGGGGTTTAAACTCGTGCTGCTTTGTTTAAGGCTAAAGGGGACGGGTGTTTAGAGCGATTCTCAGATAGCGGATGGCGCTAGCGTCGGATGAAACTTTATCGGGCAAATCTTCACTTGAGTACACATTTTTTTTTAAATCTGGCTTCAGAATCATTATCAGGACGAGTAAACCTATCGAGCGATCATATAACATTGTTTAAAAAAATTTGTTGTTGTTGAAATTATGACTTATAATTTTAATTGCTAATTTAGTTTTTTTTTAATTAAAAAAATCGCTAATATAACTTGTTTGGAAACAATTCAAGTGTATGTTGGCATAGGCATGACATTTTGATTCTGAAAATTAGTGGCCGTATGGAGAATTGGGAGCGAAAAGAGAGAGTTTGAGGGGCGCTTGCCTTAGCGACGCTCAGCAACTGACTTCATCCGCGCGCGCGTACGAACCCGCTTACCGAGCCGTCTCTCGAACATTTTTTGTACTTACTGCTTCTTCCACTTTTATCAAAGTATACTTTATCAAAGTGTTAGGTGGGATTTTATTTTCATTTGTTATAGGAACGTCCATGGTAATAATTATTTTGTATAGTTGGAACCTTTGTATTCGTGTGAAAACAACTGGAGGAGTTTGACGCACTGAACCGCAATATTCATTAGGTAGGGATCTACCAACCTCGTACCTACCTACCTACAATCAGAGATGAGCAAATACATATCCGAAAATACAAATATGTATTTATCCTTTATTTTTTATTATATATAGTTGAATTTCTTTGTAGGTACCTATATGAATAAATTTTTATTCATATTTTGGCTACGAATATTCAAAATTTATTCTCGAAACTATGAATATAGGAATTATAAAGAATATGAATATTTCAATACTTATAGAAGTGCATATTATTATTCAATTATTTTTGAATATGAAATAATAATATTCACGCATTCAATCAATATTAATATCTCGATAGGTACCTACCTACCTATTCAAATTTATATTCATCATTCAATTTCACAAAACCTAATTTTTGTCTACTTGCTGCACGAATACAAAGATGAGTGAGGGAGCCAAATTGAATTCTAGTTATTTTAGGTGTTTACCACATACGTGATCTCAAAATTCAACGTAGAATACCGAGAATTTGATTAAGTAATTTATGATAATTTCAAGGTAGGATAATGGACTAAATTTAAAAACCTGTCACAAATCAGCCGAATCCAGCTTTGGAAACCGTCAATTTGATTTTTTTGTATGTTTGTATTTTCAAAATAAGATGATGAAATTCACCCTAAAGATCCTTGAATTTGAGTGATTATCTGTTTTACAAGACAGGTAAATGGACTACATTTCAAAATGCATCGAAATTCTGCTTTCAGGAAAAGTATTGCACAATAACAGGTAAATATTATGAATATCATTTACAATAATAATTCATACAATAAATCATAACAAAATTCATTATTGACTATCATCAAATACTCATTCATCATCATAAATAGAATGGAAAGAAAAACGAACCAAAAACACACACGAATCTGGGCGCCAGTACCTAACCGCGTTATAGGCAAGAAGCGAGCGTTGGTCTGCGGGTAAAAAATGTAAACAAGAAATCAAGAAGCTAAATAAACCCAAATTCGAAACCCCCCGCTCCACGCCTTTCTGCAGAGGTAGCAAACCCCCCTCGTAACCGACCCGTCCGGCAAACGCATAGCAACCGCCACAGCAACAAGCATTATTACAGTTTGTAGAGGACACTATCACCATCAATTTTGCACTGCGTTTTTACACCTTCATTCTCACACTAGGTCTGATTCCCACTACAATTATTTATGAGGATAATTCTAGTAGGTATTTGAGATATGTAAAAATATGGAATGTTAGCGTTTTCCAGGAAAAAATTTGTTCAAAATAATATTTATGAACAAAATACAAAAATATTGAAAAAAGAATTTTAGTTAGCTATTTTTTGGAAACTTTGTTATGTTCGCTCGATAGCCTAGGATGAGACAAACTCAAATATATATTTAGATTTGAAAACTGATTGACTGGTGTGGAGATAATCAAGATTATCTATTTGTATCTTCCCTCTCTCTCACACAACTGTCGTCCCCTTTAGCCTTAAGTCGGTGAGCTGTACTCTCCGATGATTTCCAATCTGTTCAAGTTTAAACTCGTTTATGTTTTTCGTGAAGGTGGGCTGTAAATTTGTCGTAACACTGAACTTCACTAGTGAACGTACCGTTCACTACGTTCGTTCTTTTGCGGAAAGCCGCGGGAGGCGCAAAGATGAAAGTGAAATGAGGGTTTGGAGGATTGGGTGGGTCGGGGGGGGGGGGGGGGGAGTCAGTTAATCACAACGAACCGCATGTTATGAGCTGAAGTAATCAAGTTAATGACGATCAGATTCTCCTGTCCCCTCTCTCTCATCAGCCGAACTACTCAACCATCACATCAGCTCTCCCCCCCCCCCCCCCCCCCCTTAACCGGGATATTGGAAAGCCCAAACCCTCAAAACCTACTGAAATCAGTCGCGAATTATGGAGGATGACGACGATGGGACATAGAAAGATGTATCACTGAGGACCACGCGCTGACTTCCGATATCCTCATGAGCAACATTGATCATCCACCGACCGTGGAACTATGTTACCGAGTGGTTCACTGACATCACATACCCACATTTTTCAAAAAAGAATGCATTTATGGAAAATACAAAAAAATACGAGTCTGTTACACGGTGGTCCTAGATCGGATTTGACCTCAAAGTGCCTTGAAATTTTCTTTTGAAATATGATTTGGAAATATGTTAGGATTATAATTCAGCAAAAACTGAAATCAAACATTGAGCTGTTTTTTTTTAAATTCAGTTTTTGAATTTTTAATTGGTACGTCAATAATGGAAATACGCTATAATCTCCAAAATTCAGAAAAAAAAATTATTTATGTGTCATTATACAATAGAATCTTCATCTAGTTTCATAGTTTTGATCTATTTTGTGGTCAAATATAATTAGAAAAACAAAAATAACATTTTATTGAACAAAATAATGATATTGCATGAAGCTCTTAATAAGTGACTGTGAGTATGCGTGTAGTATGTGCATGTGTGTCTATGTGTACGCTTGTGTGTGAGTTTATAATGATTCATTATATAAATTTTAACATAAAACATACATAAAATTGAATAGAAAATAAAAATAATGGCATTCTAACATTTTACATATGCAGAGAATTATATTCGCATACAGCTTTTAGTAAACGTTGTCCATACTCAGAATTGATTCGCAATACTTTATATTTGGCCCACGTCGCAGAAAAATCATGACGCACTGCCTCCATAGCCTGTTCACTGTAAAAGCCGAGGCCATTTCCGTGTTTGGTACAAAATTCTTCCACATGAAAGAAAACCGTGTGAACTTTTGGAGTGACTGGAATATCCAAGGATAAATATGATGCTTTGAATTCATTGATGTATTCAATGAATTTTGGATCCAGCCTGACTTAGAAAGAAGCTTTGACAACTTCATTGAACTTCTGGAAAGCATCAACGTATTTTAAACAACCCATGCTACAGTTTGAACGCAACAAATCAGGTTTCTGTAGCAAAATGCGGCAACTATTTCCTTTAAACGAATTCGTTGATGCTTTCCAGAAGTTCAATGAAGTTGTCAAAGCACCTTTCTCAGTCAGGCTGGATCCAAAATTCCTTGAATACATCAATGAATTCAAAGAATGATGATTCATCAATCATTATTTTGTTCAAATTATCATATTTATCCTTGGATATTCCAGTCACTCCAAAAATTCACACGGTTTCCTTTCATGTGGAAGAATTTTGTACCAAACACGGAAATGGCCACGGCTTTTACAGTGAACGGGCTATGGAGGCCGTGCATCATGATTTTTCTGCGACGTGGGCCAAATATAAAGTAATGTCCAATTCTGAGTCTGGACAACGTTTACTAAGAGCTGTATGCGAATATAATTCTCTGCATATGTAAAATGTTAAAATGCCATTATTTTTATTTTCTATTCGATTTAGACGTATATTTTATGTTAAAATTTATATAATGAATCATTATGAACTCACACACAAGCGTACACATAGATACACACGCACATACTACACGCATACTCACAGACACTTATTAAGAGCCTCATGCAAATATAATCATTATTTTGTTCAATAAAATGTTGTTATTTTTGTTTTTGTAATCATATTCGATCACAAAATAGGTCAGAACTATGAAACTAGATGAAGATTCTATTGTATAATGACACATAATTAATACTTTTTTCTGAATTTTGGCGATTATAGCGTATTTTCATGACTAAAGTATCAATTAAAAATTCAAAAACTGAATAAAAAAACCGCTCAATGTTTGATTTCAGTTTTTGCTGAATTATAATCCTAACATATTCCCAAATCATATTTCGAAAGAAAATTTGAAGGGCAAGCACTTTGAGGTCAAATCCGATCGAGGACCACCGTGCTTAGTTTTCAAATCACTTAAACATATGATGACTGTACATCTCTTTTGAAAACATGCTCAATCCACACCAATTTCGTTTCTTCAAACGATAATCCCCCATTTTTGGCGAATTTTCGTGAGAAATGAAGCTATTGCTATGGTTCTAAAAGTTTTATAATAAATAGGTATTTCCCATAAATTGTTTCATGTAAATCTTTTTGAGGCATTCTGCAACGATTCCTGGATTTCAACGTTTTTCATTTGTATAAGTATATTCAATGAAATGTATATGGAAATCCAAAAAACATGAAGAGCGTTTTTGGGTTGCCTGAAATACTAAATTAAAAAAAAAATCGAACAATTTTCGGACTACCCAAAGTTATTGGTAATTCATAAATTTGTTTTCTATTTTTTCCCGAGTGGCCACATTTAATGATTTTTTCCCCTAACGGTGAAGCCAGAATGGTACGTATCGAATAACAGGAGGCCACTCATTTATATTGACCTATTTGTCCAACTATTCTATATTTTACCTAAAGGATTAATTTAGGATATATTTTTATTATTGGTATACGAGGCGAGCATTCAGACTATTTGTCCAAGTATTCAATATTCTTGGTGAGTGGCTGTGGTGTAGGTGGTTTTTTTTGCTATATTTCAATTCGTTCTCAGTGTGGCGAAGATATACCGTAAAGACACGTTTTTTTTTTTTTTTTTTTTTTTTTTTTTTTTTTTTTTTTTTGAGATTAGACTTGCCTGGTAAACTGGATATTGAACAATGTTAAAAAACCATTTTTACTTAAGGTTCGTGGGTGTAACAAATAACATCAACAATGTGAGGGAGTGAAGTACAATAATCTCTTCAATTGCAGCTATTAAATCCCTCAACACATGGAACATGAGAAAAGAGTTTAATTCAAGAATTCAACAGTGTATTTGAGTAAGAGGAGGGAGGATTTTCAAACATTTACTATGTGATGATTGCCCCCCGAAAACGCTCTCCAAGTTTCACTTCGATATCTCAAAAATTGTGTAAAAAAAGTGATGAGCAGGGGATTTCTCTTGGGTCTCCTCTCTCTCTCTCTCTCACTCTCTTTCTCTCTCTCACTCTCTCTCTCTCTCTCTCTCTCTCTCTCTCTCTCTCTCTCTCTCTCTCTCTCTCTCTCTCTCTCTCTCTCTCTCTCTCTCTCTCTCTCTCTCTCTCTCTCTATATATATATATATATATATATATATATATATATAACCGCATGAAATGGCTCTACAAGAGCATATACATATTCAATCAATTTTTAAGGAAAAACAACAATTGACAACATGAAACTAATTTTTTAATTTCGGCTTATGCCTTTTTCAAACTACGAGAAAAGAATTTTGATAAAAAATTAGTTTCATGTTGTCAATTGTTGTTTTTCCTTAAAAATTGATTGAATATATATATATATATATATATATATATATATATATATAAGAAATAAAAATGAGTAAAACATTTCGAAATCCTGGAATTGTTTCAGAATGCAGATTTTGAAAATTGTTTCTATTGAATTGTAAATCTATTACAATTATTCAATTTCTACAAGAATGTGGTTGCATACCTAAATGATTTTTTTTCTTTCTTTCTTTCGTCGTTTTGATACTTGAAGGTACCTATAGCATTTTATTTCTTTTTGAACACCTTTCAACAAGATCATTCAATTAATAATGGTATTTTAAATATACATGGGATTCTTTGTTTTTAATGAGAATGTATGAGCATAAATCAGTGTACCTACGTACTTACTTTACAGTAGTGACTATATCGAATGTATTCATTTATATGAAAGTCGTCCACTTGCAACTCAAATAGACGTATCAGGTAGAGTAACACATGAGGAAGATCAATATTATTTATGGCTCCGAATATATTTTTAGAGTAGAGGACGCAGTGAGTAAGGATTGAGTCCCATCAGTTCATTCAGGCCTGGAACATTTGGGGTGAGGCGGTCGGAATCACCTCCTCCTCTTGCCATCGCGAGCGAAGCTCAGAAATGTTTACGAAGGCAATAACAGGTTACCCTTGGCATTTAATTGCCTTCTCCGTAGGATGCCAGTTAGTAGGCATTAAGAGTAAGACGAGGTATTAAGCTTGGACTTGTAACACCCGTATTTCATTAGACCGGAGGAAAAGGATCTCGGCCGTTCCATTACCATGGATCCATCTGACCAGCCGGCAACCCTTCCTCTCCCTGTCGAACCTTAATTAGCCGTAATCACTCCTACGTGGTCTTTGCCCTTCCGGGGCTGAACGCTGAGACTATATTGCAAGCTGCCATCAAAAGGCGGAAATAATACGAATTACAGAGGCGTTACTTCGAAAATTAGTTGTCCAGGACGGAAACCTCACTGGTAAACCGTCTATTCCCTAATAGATAGGTATATTGGAACAGGCTTAACAATAAACTGATGAAGATTCAAACCCATAGTGAATTCTATTCAGACCGGATTATTAAGCATTCCATGGTGACGCTTGAACGATACGCTAGAAACACCTATAGGTAATTAGCATTTCCAGACCGAGTTAAACTTTATCAAACCCAAATTAAACATTTTTCAAACTCAATTAAACCTTTTCCAAACCAAATTAACCCTTTTCCAAATCAGATTAAACCTTTTCCAAACGAAATTAAACTTTTCCCAACCAAATTGAACGAATATCATCCTTGAATACTTATAATATAAACCTTGAATATAATATGTTATGTTATGGAAAATGTTGTGTATGGTGACTAAAAATGTTGTGTGACGTACGTAGACTTGAAAAGAAAAAAAAAAAAAAAATCTTCGAGTGACAATCTTGTATAATAATATAACGTTTTTCTAACA
Organism: Adelphocoris suturalis; assembly: GCA_030762985.1. Taxonomy (NCBI): domain Eukaryota; kingdom Metazoa; phylum Arthropoda; class Insecta; order Hemiptera; family Miridae; genus Adelphocoris; species Adelphocoris suturalis. The sequence continues at coordinate 18,931,237 of CM061051.1, forward strand.
GTGAATATCCGGAAAGTTGTTCAAATTATTTCGGTTCGCGGTTGGGATATCAACGCTAAACTTTTTTTTTCCATTCGCCGACTCTGTTTCACTAAAACGATCATAACTCCCTTGGAGTGCTTTGTGAAATCAAAATTGATGATGCCATAGGAAGAACCATCAAATTTCCTAGCTCGATGCAAAATCCAAATTCAAACAGCCTTGAGCCCTTTGTATGAAGAGAACATTATGTAATACATTTTACTCAAACAACTTTTTCTAGATAATATCCAATTACTCAACCATATTTTTGAAATTCCAACGCTTTTACTTTTTTTAAATATTATTTTAGTTTTATTTTATTACTTTTTTAAAAAAATAGTTTCTTTTATTTAATGAAACTTAAGTCCATTTTTTAGCATACTTTTCTACAAACATTTTCGAATAATTTAAAAACGAATCCTAGAGTTTAACATTTTCATATATATATATATATATATATATATATAATACTCGGCCCCTTGACCCCTGGACCCCCTAATCTTTTCTCTTTTTTACTGCGTAGAAAACGAGGATAACTTGCTATGCAATTCGTCTCACGAAAAAAAAAAAAAAAAAAAAAAAAAAAAAAAAAAAAATTCAAGCCTGGCTGGGATTCGAACCCACGACCTTCGTCTCACGAGAAAAAAAAAATTTCAAGCCTGGCTGGGATTCGAACCCACGACCTTCGTCTCACGAGAAAAAAAATTTTTTTTTCAGGCCTGGCTGGGATTCGAACCCACGACCTCGCGGGTTCGTGTAGCGGGACAAAAAAAAATTGTTGGGGGTCAGCCTAAGAATTGCATAGCAATTAATATATATATATGTCCTTTCGGACGATAACTCTCCTTAGGATTGAGATAAAAATTCCGTTCTTGCGCCAATTTTATTTTTAGTAGCATGTTAGCCAAGAGAAGTTTACTAACGATGATTTAGAACATTAAAGTATTATGCTGAAATTTCTGCTGAAAAATTTACTTAATTTCATTAAGTAATATTGGCCAAAAAATGGATAAAAACTGCAAAAAAGGTAAAAATCCAAATTCTTTTGTTGATTGCCAACAATTATTCAGAACGAGTTTTAATGCCATAACATTGGTAGTTAACAACTTTTTTTCACTCGAAGTTCTGAAATTTCAAAACAATTCAATATAATATAGTACGATAATTTACTAAAATTCGCTCATACAATCGCGCTGCATGACTGGAACTTTTTGAATAATATTATCCCACCCCCAAAACAATTTATATGTGTGTTTGCGTGTGTGTGTGTGTCATTCCGGACGATAACTCTCCTTAGGATTGTGATTACAATTCCGTTATTGTACCAAAAAATCAAGCATTCCAAACGAAAGGATGAGTCTGTTGGCAAAAAATGTTACAGCAAATTATATTGGTCAAATAAAAAAAATATGCTAAAAAAATCACTAAAAATGGCTAAAAACGGCCGAAAATCGTTGAATTTATATCTTGTTAGCAAAGTTTCAGTCAAAACAAAACGATTAATGATTAACTAGGACATCTAAAAATGTTTGCACACAATTATGCTGAAAAACGTATTAAAATTTCATTACTTTTTGTTGAAAAATCTATAAAACTGCAGAAAAAAACCTAAAAATACCGAATCTTTTTTGAATCACCGAATTTTAATTAGTCCGTGATTTTTCGCCATAAAATTGGGTTTCAACAATTTATTTCTACTGAAATTGCTCAAATTTAAATACAATTTAACTTATTATAATAAGATAAGATTTATAAGATAAGATAAGTATTATAAGATAAGATAAGTATTGTAAGATAAGATTTCAAATGAATTTAACGTTACAAAGTACGATAATTATTGACAAAAATTCGCTCATACGATCATGCCGCATGACTGGAACTTTTTAGCAATTTTTTCAGTTTTTTAATTCGATTGTCAGCAAATATTAATGAAATTTAAATACATTTTTCACCATAATATTGTGAATAATGTTTAAAATAAAACTTTTTCATGTTTTAGTTCATTGTCCTATTCAACCTCTTTTGAATAAAATTCTGAATAAATTGGACGATTTTGAGACGTTTTCAGTTATTTTTAGTGATTTTTTTTAGCACATTTTTTGAATTTTGACCAATCTAATGTGCTCAAAAGGTGGTGGCCCACAAACTCATCCTTTCGTTTGGAAAGCTTGATTTTTCGGCGGAAGAACGGAATTTTTACGGAATTTCATCTAATTTCAATGAAGAAATTTGTCGAAAAATTTAGATTTTAAAATTTTCTGAGCAATTGCAAGCTTCATTTTCTATGAAAATTCGCTAAAATGTCAGATGTTGGGCAAAATGCGTTAATTTGTTTTAGCTGAATGTCATTCAGAAAACGTTCATCAACTATTAACTAGAACATCACTCAGTTTTTGTATAGAATTGTACTGAAACACGTACATGAACTTCATTAAAATATGTCAAAAAAACGGTCGTAACTGAAGAAAAGTAATAACAATCTTTTAAATGGTGTTTAAGCACTTAATATTTAAAAATAGTTTTTGTTTACCATTACGTAACAGTGATCGATTTTTGGGCACACAAAGTGCTCAAATTTCAAAATAATATGACAAAAGTTGATTAGGGGGAAAAACGAAAATTTGCCCATCTGGTCGTGCTGCATGACTGGAACTCTTAAAAATTTTCAAGTCATTTATTTTGATAAGAAAATAATTATTTGTGCTATACTGATGATCACTGAGAGACGAATTGTGGATGCCGTGGAGGTAATTGTGTCCTGGCTGCCACTCCGTTTCCTTTTGACTGCCTGTAAAGTCACCGAGCCGTATAAAAGGGCAACGACTAGGAGGGGAGGGATGAATCTCAAGGAGTTAATATTCGCCGAGTTAACACATCGCTTTATTCGAGCTCGTTAATTCTAAGCAAGAAGCGGTTTCCATTTTTATTGTAAGCCTGGAATGGGGCAGCGGGAGTCTTGTAGATGCGGTATTGATGTAGCGTCCCTTTATTGCGGTCGCGCTCGCCCTCCTCACACGTACAGATTTCACATCAACTTTATGTTCAGTCGTTACCAACGCAATTCTTTCCCCCCGTTCCTCATCGCGGAGAAGGAGTTCGAGATAGCCTTCTTTTACGTCACCCCCCTCCCCACAACATGATAAAAACGAGCCTAATGAAGGCTTTTTATTAATTTCCATCACCCTTCGCCCTATTCCGAAAGTTTTGGGTTGAGGCTTCACCAAAAGACGTATAAGCTGTTTAGGAGGGAGGGCACGGTGGAGAGAGAAAAAAAAAGTTTATTAGAAATGCAATAACCGATCCAGTAAACGTCTGTGGGTTTATAGTGGACTCAAGTGCCCTGGGTCGATGCGAGCTGGCTATCTTGAAAGGTATAACCGTCCACGATATACGGGCGGTCCTCGTAATGTTATTGTCTTTAGCGCCCGTTTCGTAGGAAGTGCCACCTACACTTCGGCTCAACTTAACTGCATACTCTCCCTACACTCATAACAAGAAGACAGTCATCCAGCGTGACCGTAAGAGGTTTTATAAAGCGAATTTTTGAAATAAATGAAACATTTGCAAAGAATTCCAAAATTTGTAAATAAAAAAATTTCCTAAAGTTTTTTCACGAAAAACTGTTTTGAGGCATTCCGAAATGATTCCTGGATTTTAATAATTTGACACATATGTATATTTAAGTATATATATTCAGTCAGAAAGGCCTGGTAATTAATTTTCCTGCATGTCTCCGACTTCCCCGTCCTCAACATCAAATGGGTTCATGATTAACAACGACACTTCTTAGATCTTCAAAGTTCAATACTGTGTAATAAAACACTGTGCAGATACACGAAATGGTTAAACGCAACAAAAGCACAAGAGGTGAAACCCACCGCCGCACAGTGGGGCCAAATGGCCGAAAATGGGAAAAAAATCATTATCTTTAAAATGAATGAGCGTTTTGACTTGGGAATGGTTTCATTTGATTCAGAATACAAAAATACATTAGAAAAGTATGTTTTCTGAAGTTTAAAATTATTATTTTAGCACTAGATCTTGTGAATTTTGAAAAAAATTAAAGTTAATAAAAGTGGGAAAGAGCGTGAAAAATTTACTGTGATCATTTACCAACTTTTCGTAGAAAAAGTTGTCTTTTTAGTTTCAGAGGTCGTGGAATACGGTGACAATGGTTGTTTGAATTAAGGTTTCTTTATAAATATGTATGTAGGTATATTATATAGGTAGGTTTTAGCTTCGGCAAAGTGCGTTACTGATTATTGAGATTCGGTCAGGTGATTGAGTAAATTTTGTTAGCTAGCTTTCGACGGTTTATTCCATCATCTTCAGGGGGTCTACAGACAGACTTTACATTTTTAAATACAGTATAAAAAATAATTAAATTAATGTTGAGTGATTAAACTTCTACAAAATTAATAATTCCATAGCTTCCTCACTTAATGGAAGAATCTTTGGAAGTAAAAGTCAAATTGGCTAGACTTTGAAAAGGTGAAATTTCGGCGCATTTTTTACCGTTCTTGCATCTTGAAAAGATATTGATTCTCATAGTTGAATTTCCGATTTGAATTGAGTTGATTGTCGTAATTTCGTGACAGATTTTCGTATCACGAATTCGTGATGTTCAGGCGAAATGATAGCTTCGTCGTCAATTCCAAAGAAGGAGCGAAAAAGTGCCAATCATGCATCATGATTGTACGAGCTAATTTTTGTAAATTACTGTATTGTATAATGCTAAATTCTTTTAAAATTTGAGCTTTTTTAGTGTAAAGAAATTGTTGGCTACTAGTCTTATTAGTCTTTATGGCAAAAAACGAATTCAAAATTATGATCTGTTATTTTAAAAAAACGTTGGAATTTTTTTTCTCCAGTTTTTATAGATTTTTTTTTAAAGCAAATTTATATGAAATTTAATTAAATCTTTCAGCATAATTTTGAACGTAAAATTGTCAATGTTATATGTTATAGTTAATAAACTTTATTTGAGCAATATTCCACTAAGAAATATAAATTCAATAATTTTCAGCCGTATTTAGCCATTTTTAGTGATTTTTTCAACCCATTTTAAGAAAACTGACCAATCTAATGTGTGACGGCAAAGGCGGTCTCGCTATGTCTCTGATCATATTTTGATCCACTACACCTGAATACGGTGGAATACGGCAATGAAATTTGTACAGCTTCTTGATAATGGTCAGAACTTCAAGAAAAAAAAAGAGCCGAACCAAAGGAAGCTTGTTTTTTCCATGCCTCTCAAGCTGTATTTCGCTCTAAAAACCCAAATCTAGAGCCAATGTTCAAGCCATAATATTTTGAAATAAAAATTAGTATTTCTTAGCGATACTACATGGATATACTTATTGCCAACATTATACCATTTACGAATTTTTTCAATCACATAGAATGCGGTAGGCAATTTTAAAATTATACTCTCAAAACGCTTAAAATCTCGAAATATCATGTTTTAGCCTCAATTTGGTAGTGAAAACAATTTTTAGCCACCGCAGGTCTTTCACTCCCTTATTCTACAGGTAATAAACTTTGAGAAAACCACATTACATCCACTTTTGAGTCACTTTGCAAAAATGGATTTTTTTCCACCTTGGCCCCACTGTGCGCCGCCGGCGCCGCCGGTGCCGGTAGCTTGATTCAAACTGACTGCTTCTGCGGGCGCGGGCGACCGGGATTCGGTACCCAGCATGTCAAAATGAGACAGTTGCTTTCGGCACCTGATCGCACTCTCACCCAGATTTTTCTGAAACGAAATTTTGCGTATCGGCACCCAACTGCATTGGGCACCCAAGTCTTCCAAAAATGAATTGGGCACCCGGCAAAGGTGCAACTGTGCGACAGTTTGCATTCAGCACTCGCTGTAGACTCATGTGCGTTAGTAAACAATCCCAGATTTCGCTCTTTGATGCATGGAATGGATTCTGGGCCAGTTTTGACCAATTTGGACACCCCCCCACCATTTTCGTATTAGTCAAATATCTGAATTTTGTTCAAAAGTTCGTTAAAGTAAACAATCTCAGATTTCGTTCTCTGATTTATGAAACGGATTTTGGTGGTTGGAATTCATCTTGAAGGGTTGGGCAACAACTTGGTTTGGTTAGTTGGCTTTGGGCAAGATAGGTAAACCAGGAAGCTATGTGCCACACCCAACGCCAGACTTTTTTTAAAAATTATTATTATTATTATTTTTTAATTACAAAACTGCCTTCAAAGGCGGAGGTGCAAACCATAAAAATGAAAAATTCATTTTTGGAGACATTGCAATATCTTAATTTTCTACAAAAATTCACTGAAATATAAAAATCTAAGATTTTGTTTTTAAGCAGATTATTGTAGGGAAGGTGTTTTTGCTCCATACAATTGGTTGTTAATAATATCTGTGCACAATAATTGTTCAAAGTTCAGAATAAAGTAACAGAAATATAGTAGGTATCATGCGAAAATTCGCTCGATCATGCTGCATGACTGAGATTTTTCGAATAGGGTTAGCACGAGCCTATGGTGTGTCCGGATATGACTTTTGGTTTACTTTTCATACGCACGTCTGGTGGTCATTGAAAGATTCCTCAAAATTCCATCGTACCTTAATTGCTAACCCCATACCTCAAATTGTGGTATTCGGATACCGGTTACCACGAATAATAAATATGTCGGATACGTTCGCAGTTTACTGATCCGCGACAGAACCAACTTACTTCCCAATGAAAAGAGCAAAAATGGAAAAATAAATATCGAGATGTAAATCACCCATTTGAAAACTCCCTTTTTCACAAAGCTTCGAGAGGTGGGTACTCCACTCAAATTACAGAAGATTGAATAATTTCCCGTTCGCTTCGCAAAGAGTAATGTAGAGAGAACTGGGGAAACGGTTGATATGGACGATTACTAAAATACTGACCTTTCTGACCTTTACGAGGACGTCAGCGAGTTTGACGATTCAACAGATTCGAAAACTGTTCGAAACTGAACTAAATATCTCGCGTCGGATTTACTACACCGATTCAAATGGGTTCATCACATTTACAGTTCACGCATCCACCCTGTTTTCCTAAACCTTTCGTTTAGAACATTCGAAGGTACTTTCGGGTTCCATCTGATCATTCAAAGAGTTAGTGTTGAAAGAGCGAACATAAGTAAGTACTTCTAGTGGCCAGTCAGAAATTCCGCTTGCTAGAATCTCAGTTCACATTTCAAATTTACGATACTTATATAACTTACTGATGGTACAACAGTACAACATTCCACCTCAAATTAACACGGAGTTGATCCAGTTATCTCAGTGCTGTTTTAGCGAATTTTTGAAGAAGATTAAGCTATTACTCTCGCCTTAAAATTTCTAGAATGTGAATTTTTGAAAAAAATTTATGCAGAAATCCGTTTCAGGCTATTCTGAATCATATTCTGGAGTTTAACGCATTTTTTTATGTATGTATATATATATATATATATATATATATATATATATATATATATATATATATGTGTGTGTGTGTGTGTATGTATGTATGTATGTATGTGTCATTCCAGACGATAACTGTCCGTAGAATTGTGCTAGAAACTTCAAACAAATTTTAAAATGTTAAGGACACAAAACGAAAATTCAGGTTCGTTGGCCAGCATGATCGGATTACATCTTCGGGTTGAAATTTTCGAAAATGTAGTCACAAATTTCAAAATAGCCTGTTTTTTGCGATTTGTTGTGCGAAATAATTTTTTCAGCATACTAACATGTGGTATATTCGGAATCAGCGTAAAATTTCCTATAAGAATATGTATCAAGTTTTCAAAAATTTCAAAGTTGAAAAATCAGTCAAAAATCGAAATAATGCCGTTCGCTAGTTGTAAAAATCGGTAATATTTGCATGAAACATTGTCCAAATTCAGATTGAACTACTCTTATGGAAGTATCCCTGTATAACCAATCCTAGAACCATGCTGTTTAAAACGGAAAAGCCAAGTGACACTTCCCCATAATTTAGGCTGTCAATAGATGCACAGAGACTACAGTTTGTCTGTCAATTTCTCGCTGTAGGATACTAGATTCGAATGCAACTGACTTTATATCACTCGTAATATAAAGCCTCATCATCGATTGGCTGTGGAAATACGTTTCTTTCATATGACGTCGGTATGTTATTTTATTTTATGTCAAGATTTGATGATGTTATGGTAGGATACTGTTAAGATTTCAGCTGCCTTCAATACTGACCACATTGGACATCGAAATCTATGAATATTTACCTACATTTGTCTCTAAATCTACAAGATTAGTTTAATAATAATAAAGTATGAGTACTTCCTAATTATTTTCAATAATTTGATTCCATGTGTGTCTATCAAAATCATAAACTAAAATTTCTCTACACGATCAATAGCGACTGAAATGTCGAAGATTTCTTCAAAAATTCGCTCATGGGGTCATACTGCATGACTGGACTTTTTTCAGGAATAACTTCCGTCTCCGGATTTACAAACATTTAGCCCCCTAGGGTGAAACCTCTACGCTGTAACTTTTTTTAAATTTTTTATTTGGTATTTGCATAAAACCATTCAACCATACATATTGTGTAAATTATAGTATCACTGAAAATATTTACAAAGTAGTACGTTACTTCTATTATAAATTAACATTTATATTCGTGGTAAAGTCATATAGAGCGTCATAAATGTTCTCATTGTTTAAACTGATGATGTGTCTCATGTCAAAGAGTTGTTGAACTTGGCTTTCCTTAGAAATATTGATTGATTCATGATCCATCCGTCAGGCTTTTATGGCCAATAGGGTTGTCAGGGTGAGACGGATATAAGCAGAAAAAATTCTTCTCTGAGTTTCTTTATTGCAAGCTTTCCACATCAAAATGTCATCTTCAGGCTCTTCGTTTCTGTCTAGTATCCTCTATCGCTCATCCGCCTCTGTTCCACGGTCAGGTGCATCAGTCTCCGGGGGGGGGGGGGGGGGGGGATCTTTAATTTATTTAATTTCCAATGGAATTGTTGCCAGTCCAGAGATTAACTTCTTGGGTTGTCTTGTGTGATGTTGAAACTTGAGTCGCAATGTGAAGGATTTTCTGCTGCGATTATAGCTCTCACTTGTCAGAGATGATGGAGTTTAATTTTTTGTTGTGCGGATTCATGAAATTTAGTACTTTATGGAGAAGAGATGTAAAAATAAAAATAAAAAAAAAAAGTTAAATTGAATGGTAACCCTTTTCATAATTTTTACATCTCTTCTCCATAAAGTACTAAATTTCATGAATCCGCACAACAACAAAATTAAACTCCATCATCTCTGACAAGTGAGAGCTATAATCGCAGCAGAAAATCTTTCACATTGCGACTCAAGTTTCAACATCACACAAGACAACCCAAGATGTTAATCTCTGGACTGGCAACAATTCCATTGTAAATTAAAGAAATTAAAGATCCCCCCCCCCCCCCCCCCGGAGACTGATGCACCTGACCATGGAACAGAGGCGGATGAGCGATAGAGGATACTAGACAGAAACGAAGAGCCTGAAGATGACATTTTGATGTGGAAAGCTTGCAATAAAGAAACTCAGAGAAGAATTTTTTCTGCTTATATCCGTCTCATCCTGACAACCCCATTAGAAATATTGGAGAAGAGGATTCTTCTCGGTGAGTTTTAGTGGGAGCAGATGAAGAGGATAATGTTCAAGGGTTTCCACTTTTCCTATCATATGGAGGTACTTATTCGTGAGGCAGTGGCCTGTTCGGATTCTTCCTATTGTTTTGTCATATTTTCTAGGTTTATTGCTGTTGACTTTAGAGAACCACGTGTGCTTCTGAACAGTGCTGAACATGGATATGTAATTTCGTCCTTTAGGATACGTTACGTGGAAATTTGCCATTCATGGATGTATCGCTCTCGGATACTCCAGTGTAGGTCGGTAGGTGGGAATATCTGAATAGGGTCACTCAAGGGTAGATCAGCAAACCTTTTAGCGGCGGAGTCTGTAATTTCATTGCCAGGTATGCCAATGTGGGCCTTAATCCACATGAAGTGAACCTACATTCCTTTCGAACATAACTCGGCAATTTGTCTTAACATTTCAGCTTTGAGTTCATTTATTTTGGACATTGTGTTGACGTTTCTAAGTTTGATGAGAGCACTCTGCAAATCGGAGATGTTGATTACATGCGGCGTGCTGCAAGTATCATTTCCAGCATACTAAAGTCCTTGTAGTATGGCGTACAGCTCCACCGAATAAAACGAACTCTTGTAACTGAGTCGGAAGCCTTTCTCAACGTTTGCTGTTGAGTCGTAAGAGGCACAGCCTACAGAGTTAATCCTCGACCCGCCAGTGTGTGCTCATATCAAACTAGAGGGGAAAAAAAACACAGCTGACCGACCCTCAAGCCTAATCTTGACTGTATATGACTTCGTTAAGCGTGGTGCGTTTTCTGACATTCAGCAGACTGGCTGGAGCCACTTTGTTGACTGGTTCGGAGCTCTTTCGCTAACAATACCAACTTTCAAACTCACTGTTCTTCTGAAAGAAATCAGAATGCTACTGCTGTGGAACCTGCCGAAACATCTAACCTCAAATGTCGTCTCAACCCCAAGCATCCATCCATTTAGGCTCACTTGTCTTATTTAGGCCCGAATGCTTGATAGTTATTTTTAATTTTTTTTCCCCTAACTTTTTATTCCACAACATTGTTCATGAATGGAAAAAATGGTAAATTTTCGAGGGACTAGTCGTCGCGCCTTGGCCTCGTATTTGTATGTAGGTATCTACGAGATAGGTACGTTGACCACATTCACATAGAGTATGCAGATTCCTGATGAGTATGTAGATTTGTATGTAGATTTCTCCTTTGAGTTAACCCTCAAGGGAATCTCAATGTGGAATTATTCCCACTTATTAAATCTTGCATAGGTACGTGCGTATTGGCTCAGACCTGATAAATTCCGTTACCAGCCCGGGAATGAACCTGGGATCCTTTGCGCAACGGCATGGACTCGTCGGAACTCACTTTAGGCCTCTCGGCTGAAGAGGGCGCCAATTATCAATTAATGTGGATTCCTCCTACTGTTCCCCTTGTGTAAACAGAAGAAGATATGCTGGCTACTTACTTGGCAAAAGCACGAGTGTCTTCGTACCAACTCATCTGGAACAAGCGTACTGTTACAAAAATTCTTTAAAAACGCTTCATTGATTGATTTTCTCCATACAATTTTCGCTCTCTCTATTGACATTTTTCTCAGCATTATTATTTGTCAATAAAAAATTTGAATGGGAAACGGAGCTCCCATTCAAATTAGTCATCAAAATTACAAAACGATCGTCATCACGAACGTAGCAGCGGAGAACGTACGAAATGGAGGGACCTTTTTCTCATGGTCTGAAAGATTACAGCAGACCCGTTGGGCTTGGCAGCCAGCAAGGAGAAGCATGATGGTTTTAAGGAGAAGATAAGGTTTTCCGGTTGAAATATAAAAATTGAGACCATTCTGAGATCTTTGTCTAATAATTCTTACACCGTGTGCCCTACAGAAATGTTCATAGGCACCAGATTTGTAGAACATAGAAAAAAAGAAAAGAAAAAAAAAAAAAAAAAAAAAAAAAAGACAAAGCGATCAGACCCAAACAACTATAATTTATCTCCTGAAATAAGAGAGTTACAAAGCCTGGGGCCATTGCTCTTCCTAATCTATATCTAATAATATCTTCCTAATCTATGTGGCGTTTGCTTTGAATTCTGCGGGTGTCCCGTCCAATTGTGACCTTAAATTACACATTGATAAATGCTCACTCAAAAATTGTAAGGTAACGTGTAAGACTTTGGACATGACCGATTGCGTTCGGTACCTTGGTGTCTGGTTTGACCAGCACATGAGATGGGAAAAGCAAATAAACCAAGTATCCCAGATGCTACGGAAGAACATGTATTTGTTTGCCCGTTTAAAATCCTTCCTCTCTGATAGACTACTTAGAGTTGTGTACTTCGCACTTGTTCAATCATTACTGACTTACTGTCTTCCTTGCTGGGGTGGAGCATATCAAACTACGCTCGCCCCATTAATCACAGCCCAAAAAGCCATTGTGAGAATCATTTCAAGAAAAAATTCTCGAGAGCACACGATGCCTCTTTTTAAATAATTTAAAATTTTGCCATTCTCCATGCTGAAAGAGCTGGCATTTGTAAGGCACTTTGTAACGTTTAAGCACTTTTTTTACCCGTCTCATGAAATTAGTACTAGGTTTAAAACAAATACTAACATTGTAGTCCCCCATAACACCACAACACTTGCAAAGAATTTCTATGAGTTTTGTTCGGTTGGGATCATAAACGGTTTTCCGACTGATCTGAAGACATTTATTTGCTCTGGTGTGAATGCAATTAAGCAGGTTTCAGAGAAATTAAAATCGTATTATGTAGGCCGGCTAGCTTTGGAACAATGCATTTGTTGTTTGTTAGTTTTATGTGCATATGTTTATACATACATTTGTTGTAAATCTATAATTAAGTAGAAAAGAATTATTATTGGATTTATTAATTTGGTAAATCATGAGGTAGATGTAGATGTAGATGTAGAGAAAAACTCTCAGGGCGGGGGTTTTGAGCCCCCAGCACGGAAGCCTGTTGGCTTATTGTACTTTCCTGAGAGTTTTTTGTTTAATCAAGGGGACTCAGCCCCCTGATAAGGGGTGGTAGGCTCTTGATTAATTGTTCGCTCGGAATGGAGCTCATCGGGGTTTGGGCCCCAAAGAGCTCAATTCTGCGATGGGTGAGTGCAGGGCACTCGAAGATTATGTGGGATGCCGTTTCGTCAGTCTCCTCACATAGTCTGCACAGGGTTGAGTTTTGTGTGACCCCTATGCGATGTAGGTGAAATCGTAGGGGTGCAAAACCGGTTATGAGGCTAACCAGTGTTTTTAGTTCCCTACGATTTTTCCTAAGTAGCCCCCCAGTAATTTTGGTGTTGAGTTCAGCCACCATAAGTTTACTGTGGGTGTGTCCTTCAATATTGACCCATCTTTTAGCGGTTTGTTGGTTGACCCACGTGTTGATGGTTTTTCTGAAGGTGGTTTTTGGTAAGCCGACTGCTGGCTCGGGCCCTACGAATGGGGTTTGGGAGCCCCTTCTCGCGAGCTCGTCAGCCTTTTCGTTGCCAGTAATGCCTCTATGCCCCGGCACCCACTCCAGGCGAACCCGGTTGTGTTTGGCTAGGTTGTTGAGGGTTTGCATGCAGCACCATACCACTCGGGACGAGATGGTTGGAGCCGTTAGTGCTTTTATCGACGCTTGACTGTCAGAAAGGATGCGGACGTGGGCATTTTTATGCCCCCTCCTAAGACTCTCCGCAGCTGCTGCCTCGATTGCCACAATTTCTGCCTGGAATACAGAGGTGTGTTGCCCAAGTGGAAACGAAGTGTTCCACCTGGGTTTAGCCCCATGTATTCCTGCGCCAGTTCCTGCTTCCATTTTTGACCCATCTGTGAACCAGATGATGTCATTGGAGCAGCATTTGTTCTCCCATAGCCCCTCTCTTGTAATGATTGACGTGTAGAGATGGGGTTGGGAGAGAGTTTTGGGCATGATATCGGCCACCATGTCGAGTAGTGGTTCTTGTATCAGTTCCAATATGTTGGTATGACCATCATGGCCTCTCCTTTTATGAAGATATCCACTGGGGGTAGACCCAGTAGAACCTCCATAGTTGCTGTGGGTGTACCATGCATTGCTCCAGTGATGGTTAGACAGGCCAGTCGCTGGATGCTGGTGAGAGTTTGTCGGGCTCCCACCTGACCTGCCTTGTGCCACCATACAACGCAACAGTACGTTATTATGGGTCTAACAATGGCGGTGTAAATCCACAGGATCATCCGCGGTTGTAGCCCCCATACCTTCCCACATGTACGCTTAGCGCACATGAGGGCTCCTTTGCATCTGTTTGCAATGTATCCTAGGTGTTTATTCCAGGTGAGTTTTGTATCCAGGTATACGCCCAGATTTTTGACCTCACGTTGAAAGGGCACCCTTGAATTAAAGAGAAGAGGTTCTGAAAGGCCCCTCAAATTTCTTTTTCTGGTGAAGGTTACAAGTGTGGTTTTGCTGGGGTTTACATTTAGGCCCTCAGTGCCACACCAGTCTTCCACCACTTTCAGAGCTGACTGAGCCAGATCTGAGACTACTCCAACGAATGGTCCCCTAATCAGGATGACCACATCATCGGCATAGCCTTGAGCGTAAAAACCGAGTGTGTTGAGTCGTTCAAGTAAAGAGTCCACAACGAGGTTCCACAACAGTGGGGATAGTACCCCCCCCCCCCCCTGCGGGCAGCCCCTCGCCACAGACACCTCCACTGACTCCCCAAGGAGCTCAGCATTTACTGTTCTACTCGTAAGCATAGTTTGTATCCACCTACATATGGTGTTGTTTATGTTATGCCTTTGAGTAGCCCTTATAATGGAGGTTACTGAGGTTGAATCAAAAGCCCCCTCTATGTCCAAAAATATTCCTATTGCAAATTCCTTGTCAGCCAGCACAGTTTCCACCCTGGTGACTAGGTGGTGCAATGCAGCTTCACAGGATTTGCCTTGTTGATAGGCAAATTGGTTGGGGTGAATGGGCCTCTCTATTAAGGAGGTTTCCCTCAAGTGTCTATCTACAAGTTTTTCCAACGCCTTCAAATTGAAGGATGTCAGACAGATGGGTCTAAATGCTTTTGCCTGGTTGTACCAAGGTTTCCCTGGCTTTGGCAAAAATATGACCCTTGCTTGACACCATCTTCTGGGGATCGTGCCTGTTGCCAGGCTCGCCCTAAAGAGAGCACCTAGTATCCTAACGACATTGTCCCCCCCCCCCCCCCCTCTTGTAGAAGTTTTGGGATGATGCCGTCCGGGCCAGGTGATTTATAGGGGTCAAATGAGTTGATGGCCCACATCACTCGCTCTTTGGTGACTACACTCTTTGCCACCTCCCAGTCTAAGGGAGAGGATTTCCCGCCATTAGTGCGGGCTGGTGGGTCAGAGTCTGTACCTAGAGCATTTATTACTAAACAGCCAGGGAAGTGGGTCTCCAGCATGAGTGCCAGAGTGTCCCCAGCTGTTGAGGTATATTCTCCATTTGGTTTCACAAGTGTTCCAATTGGATTGATAGGATCTTTAGCAAGGATTCGCTGGAGTCTGGCGCATTCAGAGGCACTTTCTACCTCTTCGCAGAACCTCCTCCATGCTTCCCTTTTTGCTATTCTAATAAGTTTCCTATATTCAGCTAATTTGGTCTTGTAATCATCCCAATAGCCGGTCTTTTTGGCTCTGTTGTACAGTTTGCCAGTTTCACGTTTGGCAGCTTCTAGTTCCGTATTCCACCAGGAAACCTGGATTGGCGAGGGCCCAGTTGTTGTCAGGGTGTGATTGTTGTATGAGGCGAGTAGCGCGCTTTCCAGCTCTTCCGCCAGGGCCTCGATATCATTGTTATTGTGTATTTTGGTCCGAATTTCTCTCAACCTGCCCTCTACTTCCTCCTTGTAGTTCTTCCAGTTCGTTTTCCTAGGATCTCTATGTACCTGTCGTGTTTTACCCAAACCTTGGATTACCACGACAATGTACATGTGATCAGAATAGGAGGGGATATCGGATTCGAACCATTTTTCAATTTTTCTTTCAAGCAGAGGGGTTGTGATGGTAATGTCGAGAACTTCTTTCCTGGATGAGGTTACAAATGTTGGTTTGTTTCCCCGGTTTGCCAAATATAAATCATTGGCTACCAGGTAGTCAAATAACAGGTCACCTCGTGTGTTGATGTCAGTGCTTCCCCACGCACTATGGTGGGCGTTGGCATCTGCACCCAAAAGTAGCTGCATGTTGTCATTGCGGCATTTTTCAATAAGGTTAGCCACTTCTTCTGGTGGAGGTCCTCTTGAAGTATCTGCATCTCCTGGGAAGTACGCTGAGGCAGTGACTATATGCTCCCTATGGTTGCCTTCCTCGAGGATGATTTTCACTGCAACTAAGTCTCTGAAACAGAACTCAGACATGGTTAGTGAATTTATATCATTTTTGACAAATATGCAGGAGCGAACATTTTCAGCGCAGTTGCGCTTGTAAATGAGCTTTCCTCCTGCGTTATTGAGGCCAGCAACTCTGCCCCGGGAAACCCAGGGTTCCTGGATGAGTGCGACGTCATATTTGCCAGCTGCAAGCAGTTGGCATAGATTTGCTGTGGCCACCTTGTTGTGCTGCAGATTAATTTGAAGAATCTGCAGCATTTTTAGGTGGTGAGAGGAGCTCAGCATAGACCAAATCAGTCTCCACGTCAGACAGTCTTTCCACGGAGTGGGTACCATGTACTATGACCATCTTGATGGCGGTGGGTGCACCACTATACTCACCCTGACTCCAGCCAGAGCTAGAGGTCTCAGGTCGAGCAAGGGCAGCTCCCCATTGCTTCTTTGGTTGCTGTTTGGAAGCCGAGGATGGAGGTGGGGGTGTGTGTGGGGTTCGAAGCCGCTTTCGCGGTGTTTCTACCCCAGCCCCCTCCCAACCAGCAGCTAGGGGGCCAATGGGCCTAGGACTAGTGGGACCACCATGTCTGAGGGGTTTGTCGACACACGTGTGTGTCTCTGCCCCTCGAAGACTGGTAGCCCCATCCCGAGCCCCAGCCCCCACCGCTGCCAATATAGGGTTCCCCATCTCTGGCTTCGGGGTTTTCCCCTTTTTAGGGTAGATTTCTAAGTGGTTCATTTTTATTCCCACGAGAAGCTAGGGATATAAACGTCCACCCGCGTAGAGCCCCGCATGCGCGGGTAAGCCTAATTACACCCAGGGGGTCGGCCGGTACCCTGGGGCAGCCGTTTGAGATGCACATTACCCTCTGCACCATGCAGACCCTAGGCACGGCGTGCACACCCTGTCTTGAGGGGGGGAGTCCGTTCTTAGTAACCAGTGCAATAGCTCACACTGCCCAGTATACTCCTAGGAGATACTATCGTGCAATGGATAGTGCGAGCCGTGGCTAAGCCCTCCCACCACGTCGAGGTGACGGACATAGGGAGGGAATCATGAGGTTACCCAGCACTTGTATCTTGTGTAGGCATAGCTGTTATAACTGGTTCTTCTGGCTTGATGGGAGTCATAGTGGCTGCTCATCCCCTGCCACGGGCATTTGCCCAAATAGGGGATTAATTTCCATAATTGTGACAGGCCATTAAATGGCCTGTGCTGGATTTTTTATTGTGTGCCATACTTTTGCAAATTTTTTGGAAATGAAGAATTAAAATTAAAAAAAAAAATTGAAAATCGGGCTAATTTTGGGTGCCCTTCAAAATTACCTAGTACCTACATATTGCTCTGTTCAAAATTTGACAGGGCTCAATCGACTTTCCAAGTGACAATTTTTGAAGAATATTTCTGCTCAGGTCCTTTAAAATGTCACAGAACGTGTTAGTCATGGGGAAAGTTAATGCAGTTAAGGATCTGAGACATTCTCGAACAATTCTTGGAAAGCCGAGTGAGCTTTGTTAGACTTCAAACGGTCGCTGGGTGATTTTGAAGGGCAAAAGTCTGAACGGGAGGAGGCATTAATATATTCATGACTGCTAAAAATATTACTCATAAATGTGCGGCTATATACAATCAGGTAGGCTATTAGGATGCTGCACACTATGGCGTATTTTGAGGTAGGTAGGCTTCTAGGTGGGCACCATGAAGCCGTTCATCATAAAATGTGAATACGTATTGGCTGAATATTATTAGAGAGTTCTTGGCGACTTCAAATTAACGTCACCCGTCACCATAGTCTTAAGGGAACAAATGAAGATGCTAACCCCAATGGAACCGGGAGAACGGTTGCCTTTATTTTGATGTCACGTTAAGGGTGGTTGGGCAACGCGATATTTTCCCCCCAGCTGTCTTGTCTACTGGGTGACTGACCAACTTCTTCATTTCGTTATGAAACGCCGATTTTCAATCCTGAATTCGAATTATATGTTAGTTTCAGTACAAATACGGGCTAATTTCTCATTTTTAGTTGTCAATTCGTAAACAGGGTATGGATTCAACGCAAAGATAGCAAGCCTCATGTATGGAACACCGCGGTTTAGATGCACTTATAGGTCATTAGTCGTTACGAACTTCATGTTATTGGGTTTTCCGTTGGGTAAATTATCAACAAGTATGAAAAATTATTTATCTCTATGACAATGAACCAGGATTTTACCTGACACAATCATCAGTGGAGGCAGCACTTCACGCAATGTCAGCCCAATAGTTTTCAATTCTTAGTGAATTTTTGTAGAAAAGTTCCAGTCTTGAAGCATAATTGTATGAGCGAATTTTCGTAAATAATCGTGTTATATATTGTGATAAGACATATTGTTTTGAAATTTATTGAACTATTTTGAAATTCGAGCATTTTGAGTGTATACAATATCATATTAACATAGCATAATATAGTTAACTTCTAATTTTATGGCAGCAAAACTCTTTTAAAAATAATATTCTGCAATTCAAAGAAGATTAGGAAATTTTAGCTATTTTTTGGTAGCTTTTTTTTTTTTTTTTTTTTTTTACAGATTATTCAGCAAATATTACTGAAATTTGAGTACAATTTTTTGCATAATTTTGTGCGTAAATTGAAAAAAATGTTCAATTTCGTTTTTGATCAACTTTTTTCGGCTAAAATTCTGCTAAAAAATATAAATTTGACAGTTTTTAGCCGTTTTTAGCCATTTTTAGAGATTTGTTTAGTACATTTTTTTAAATTTTACCAATTTGATGTGCTCAAAAAGTGTAGAACAACGAACTCATCCTTTCGTTTGGAAAGCTTGGTTGTTTGGCGCAAGAATGAAATTTTTATCTCTGTCCTAAGGAGAGTTATTGTCTGGAATGATACAGATCTTTTTGCTCAGAATGGACTTCGGAAATGATTTTCGAAGTATAACCACAATCCTTTTCTTCCAGTCAGTCAATTTTTTCCTTGCGGACTTCTAGATTATAGTCCGTCGGTATATGAGTGTACATGCACATCTTCATAAAACGTTCATATTTAAGAGTTTGATCAGATGATGTGGAACAGCTTTCTGGCAATCAAGTATATTCATCAGCATAATTTTTTGCATACAAATTTTATTGTTCAAGCTCACAGTTAATAAATTTGTTTTGTCTACAGTCCTGCTAAAAAAATATATAGGA
Organism: Adelphocoris suturalis; assembly: GCA_030762985.1. NCBI lineage: Eukaryota > Metazoa > Arthropoda > Insecta > Hemiptera > Miridae > Adelphocoris > Adelphocoris suturalis. The sequence continues at coordinate 18,950,433 of CM061051.1, forward strand.
ATATTTTTAGTAGTTTACAGCCATTTTTAGCGATTTTTCAGCACCTTTTTTTTTTTTTTTTTTTTTTTGCAAAAAGTGCTGGATAACGAACTCATGTTTTTGTTTGGAAAGCTTGAGTTTTTGGAGCAAGAACGGAGGTTCTATCTCAATCCTAAGGAGAGTTATCGTCTGGAATAATATATATATATATATATTTATATTTGAAAAAGCGTAAAACTATAGTATTTGTTTCAAAATACCTCAAAACGGATTTCATTGAAGAACATTTTCGAGTAATTTGAGTTTAAATTTTTATACAGTCGTCAAAGTCAGGAAAAACGTTGAATTTCAGGAAACATTTTGGAATGCTCCAGACCGCGTTTTTTGGAAAGATTTTTGGAAATTGAAACTTACAATAGCCTTTTGCAATAGCTTAGTTTCATGAGGCCTCATCAAATATGATTTTGCTTCTGCTCGCTATACAATAAAATCGTCTTGAACACCATTTATGATGGATTACATAAGAAAACTTTTGAATTTCAAAAAGTCGAGAATGAGCTCTGAGGGGGGACAATCGCGAGGGATCGGGGACTCAGCTGGACGCCTCGAGGCAGGTGCACTCGGCGTGGAAAGCAACATATCTCGTCGCTTTGATCTTAGGGCATATGGCCCGCAATTAGAGGGGTCTCTATCATAATGTCAACAGGGCAAACTATCTCTCAAGTGAGACGCTTCCAGCGTCACCGCTCGCCACACCTGTTCAAAGTGTGGGGGTACGCACTTCATCTTATCTATCGATTTCCTCGGTAAACCCTCTTTCCACGACTCGGCCAAGTAATGTGGAGCAGATTAGATTTCGCCCTGAGTGGCCTCGCAATGATCGATTCGGAGCTGTAACGGAGTGAAAAAAAAGCGAAGGAAAAAAGGAAATCAAATGAATCCGCGAAATGGCTCAACGAGAAAAAGAATCTACAAATGATTACACAATGGTTTATTAAATCAAATCAAAACAAACCTTATTTTTAGAGAAAATTTACATGTTTGTTACAATATTTCGGGTGGATGATCGCAAAGATAACAATAGATAAAAACGTATAGTAGGTATGGTTAAAAAAAAAAATTTTAATTATGAAAGTTCATTTCTTCGACATGTTTCTACATATTTTTGTGAATCAGAGGTGGTCTAGAGCATGGATTCCCAAACCGGAGGGCGCGCCCCCCCTGGGGGGCGTGAAGACGGGTCAGGGGGGGCGTGAGACCATTCGACCATTCTTTGGGGTAACATCGAGCCAACTCCAGGAGCGAGCTCGTTTTTTCTCGTGAACTACACAAAAAACAGTGCACTAAATACCCGACTGTTTAAAATTCTTTGTGAAGATTTAGAAACTGACCACAAAACACTGCTATTTCACACAGAAGTACGTTGGCTCTCAAAAGGAAACATGTTGGCAAAATTATTTGAGCTCCGAGATGAACTAACTTCGTTCTTGGAAAACCAGAAGCAAAATGAGCTAAGCATGAACTTCAGCAAACCTAGTTCTCAAGTAATGTTTGCATATTTGTCAGACTTCTTTGATTCGTGTCAAACCATTTGGAGACGCTCACTGATGAATTCGGGAAATACTTCCCTAACACTGCTGACGAACATATTTACAGACTTTCAACAGATCCTTTCCATGTCAACGTTGCAAGAAGAATTTTTGGAAATGAAAAATTATTCTTCTGCTAAATATGACTTCGAAAAAATGGAAAAGTCAACGTTTTGGATCAAATACTTCCAAGTGTATCCCAGAGTGTCACAGGAAGCTCTTCGGTTATTTTTGCATTTTTCAACCACCTACTTGTGTGAAAAAGCATTCTCAACACTCGTATCAATAACAACAAAGAATCGGAACAAACTTGATGTTGCTAGTGACTTACATTGTGCCCTTGCCAAAACTTCAAGAATACCAGCGCTAGTAAAGAAAATGCAAGCCCATCCATCTCATTAAGATTAACTTATTTTTATCTCAAAGGCTACTTCATAAAAGCTACGTGTTATCAAATCGTGTTTTGTATAAATAGCAAATATAAAATTGTTTACAGTGTAAAACTTGCATTTTTTTCACATCCATTATGTAAGGGGGGCGTGGGAGGCTTCCATTTTACCACAAGGGGGCACGGTACATAAAAGTTTGGGAACCCCTGGTCTAGAGTATAGTAGAAAAGGTTTCAGGCAGAATTTCAAATGGGTGCAAGTTCCTCATTTTCGCACTTTTGAGCGGAATCGAGCCCGTTTTCGCGCACTCAAAACATTGTGTAATGGGTCATTGCTTCATGAAACTGAACGTAAACTTAACGTTCTATTGTTCCTATATATACCTAATAACAAAGTTAATGCGTAATATTTGATATCCACGGAAAAATTAGGGGTCATTTAATTTCTTCTAACCATTTATTAGGGAAGTTAATGTTTAGGTGGGGGGGAGGGGGGGGGGTCTTCGTTAGCTGGGATACCCTGTACCTACAAAAAAAGTACCTACTGAAATCCTGGAATCGTTTCAGGTGCATCAAAACGGATTTCTGTGATGAAAATTTTGGAAAATTTTCATTTTGAAATTTTTGAAACTATTGCAATGTGGAACTTTTATGAGTTGGAATTTCACAGTTTCAACCTCAGATTCAGACAGGTAGGAAGATCACGCGAGACTTAGTAGCGAGAGAGCTGAGGGTTCCCCCCAGGCAGGCAGGGGCCGTGACGTCATCGTGCAAATGAATTTCAAGAGCCTTATTACTGGTCATATACCCACCATATAGCACCTTTTTTGAAAGCTCTCCCTAAGATATATCTATTGAGCAAATAAAAATAACCATCCAAATTCCCCATTCTATAAAACGCTGCGAAAAGAAGGAAAATTCACTCTCACAGCACTCTTTAGATTTCATGAATCACATGACGTTTGAAAATAAAGTATGTTTTGATCTCTGTGTCTGATGTATGTCTGGTGTAACATTGGGATTAACCTTGCAACATTCAGTGATATCTTTATGTTAGTAGTTTGTTTATCACAGTCAACAGAAAAGATCAGTTGACTGACATGTATCGAATCAGGCTGCATTGCTTCCACGTTGGAACTACATTAGCCAAGATAGCAGCAATATGCATCAATTATGGCACCGTTGTAGCAGTCGACTTGCAATTGATTGGTAACATGGCGGGACATGCATTATATATTGAGGACTTGGTTGCTTCTCTAGGGAGTCGGAGGACAAGCGGCGGGTCCCCATAATGTCTAGGATATCAACTCTGAAACGTATTTATTAATAATGGATTGAGGGAGGCTCACTCAGATTGATCCGAGTACCATCCGAATGACATCAGAGCACAAGCTACCGTCGGCCGTGTGCTCAGAGTGACGTTGAATGAAAGACAACCGAGAGTTAAGGCGAGAGAGAAAGATCAATGAATTTATTGACAATATTTACAAAATGAAAATTTCTTTAGGTTAACAAATCAATTCTTAGTACGAACTAAATCACTCGCGACGAAGTTGAGGGAAACCCATTCTAATGAAAAACGAAAGTTAAAGAGGAACGTTGTCTGTTTCCACGAAAATGTAGAGTTACAAAAAATGTTACAGAAATATTGTAACTATTCACTTTATTAATGCGATCAGCATTATTACAGATATTATCATTATTTTTTCATTTATTAATATAGACAAACTACGGAAGTACAAGAAGAAAGTTGTCTGTTTCCACGAAAATGCAGAGTTACAAAAAAATGTTACAGAAATATTGTAACTATTCACTTTTGTGGAAACAGACAACGTTCTTCTTCAACTTCCGTAGTTTAAGTCTATATTTAGAAATGAAAAATAATATTGATAATACCTGTAACAATGCTGATCGCCTAATATTGCACCTAATGAGTCCAATAACAAATTATATTCAGCGCAAATACCTCTCAGCACTAGACTCGAAGTCTATTTCAGTGGAAGGAATGCCGATTGACACCGAGGAGCTAAACCCACTCATGAAGAAATAATCAAAATGTTATACTGTTATTATTCAAGTTGAGCAAAGAGCTGATTGATTGATGACTAGGGGAAGATGAACAAAATTGTGATAAACATAAGTTTCTCGTACAGCAAATACGTTGAAATAAATATATGAGGATAGTAAGATTAAGAATAAAATTATAATGGATCAAGTTGAAGCTATATTGCTCCGTCACTAAGGCTCCACTGAAGCCACAGCAGAAGCTGCGCCTCCTTCGCACGTACTTACTGCCAAAGCTAACCTATGGGCTAGTATTTGGCAGGCTTACTGCGGGGAGACTGCTTGAGTTAGACCGCGAAGTACGCTCTGCTGTGCGCTCTTGGCTAGGCTTTCCACCTGGTGTCCCAAGTGCCTATATTCATGCACCGGGCTCAGCCGCTATCCCATCTTTACGCCGCCAGCTCCTGCTTGCCCTAAGGGGCTCCAGCTGGGAGGTCGCCCGCACTGCTGGTTACCTTGATTTTGTCAGGCAGCAGTTGTTTTGGTGCGATCGAGCAACTCCAACTGCTCCAAAACCCAGCTCATTTGCTGAGTTCGCTGCTGCTCTGCATGATTCAGTGGATGGTAAAGAACTCCGACAGTGCTCTGAATCCCCCATTTCTACCCAGTGGGTGGAATGGGCTTCAGAGGGCATTGGGGCCCGTGACTACCGACATTTGCATGCCGTCCGCGTGGCTACATTAGCCACTGCAATGAGGTGTTCTATAGGTAGTCGTGGGACAGTAGACACCCTTTGCCGTGCCTGTCCGGGTAAAAATGAGAACCTGTATCATTTAGGGCAGCAGTGCCCACGGACTCATGGAGCCCGCATTCCGCGTCATGATGCGGTTGCAAAGCAGATAGCAGGTGCTCTGTCATCCAGTGGCTGGAATGTGGAGAGAGAGAGACTGTACTATATGCCGAGTGACCGGGGCAAGAAGCCAGATATCGTTGCCATCAAGCCCGATGGTTCTGCCATAGTCCTGGATGTCCAAGTTTTCAGTGGCAGCATGGACATAGAGCAGATAAGAAAAGTAAATATGATAGAAATGATCTGCGACAAGCGATATCTGAGCTAAAAGGAGGGCACCTAAAAACATCAAGGTCATTGCCGCGACCGTGTCAGCAGCTTCCTTGATCCCCAGGGCCGGCGTCGGGTAAACCTGGGCGTCCTCCCCATTTCTTTTATTTATTTTTTCATTTTGAACGTTAATGGTGTGCTCCCTCCGCCTTTGAGGGGAGATTTGTAAAAAAAGTGTGTGTTTGTGTGTGTGTGAGTGTGCTGCTATGTTCGCATCATCAACATACTCAACAGACTTACAATATTTGAATCAACGGTGGCTTACATAAGCCGGGAAGTAATATGTAAATTAAAAAATAAAAAATAAAAAATAAAAATATTGGGAGGAAGATTAGAAAGAAAAAAGAATAATCAGACAGAAAAAAGAGTGATGGGGCAAAGTGAAGAAGGAAGTTACGTCTAAATGGTTAATAGTGAATAATGAGTAGGTATCAGGCATCTAAAAGACGCGATAAATGGGCCCTCTTCACTCACCACCCCCATAACCGAAAATTGTTGATAAAATTATAAAACAGCTTAATAGAAGTGGGGAAAAAACGTAACATTTTTTATTAGACAAAGTTAACAAGTTGTTAGAAATTTGATTTTGATCCTACTTACTACATATACATTCCAAAATAAAGATATATAGCGTGTTTTGAGAATGTTAGATAACTGATGAACTAATTATTTAATTTTTTCACATTCACTGGTTATTCGTGTGGTTTTTTCTATTCAGTCTTCTTAGCAGGCCGCTTACATCAAGCAAACGTACAGCTTCGATGTTGGCATTACCTCTTAGTCGCTCATGGTGGACGATGGCAATTATATTGATTGTTTCATGAATAGTTTCCACCTTTAGATCATGTTGAAATCTGTCATTCTGAACGTACCAGGTTGTCTTAACTATGTTCCTGAGCACACCATTTTGAAAATTCTGGATAAGCTTCCAATTGATTTGAGCTGTGTGCTGGGTTAAGCACTTGGTTGTATGTGGTTAGTTCTTTTTGTACAGACAATTTTGATCTCCAGCCCATTAACCAGGACATTTTTTTTGAGTTGGAGAATCAGTTCTGTTTTTTCTTCTTTACATGCGATTCCCATTGCAACTTTGCATCTAACGTCATCTCCAAATATTTAGCTTCATTGGCTTAAGGAATGACTTTGCTATTGGGATAAACGGACATGTAGCTAATTTGAAGGAAGGAAACGTGGCCACATTAGTAGATTTTATTTTCCTTTCTTGGCGGAGATCTGCTCAAAATAATTCATCACACATATCTTTATTATTTCATAAAAGCGAAACTTGGCAACTTCCCCTTGTTCTTATGCAGGCAAAAGCCACAAATAATTCATGAAACGGGTCTAATGTTACTGTGGGGAAATAGGCAGTAAGTGTAAGAGTGAGATTAACATCTCCGGCCATTAGAGTCGCGTGAGGAAAGTCTTTTGCTCGCGGTTTACGTGTTAATCCGTCCATCGCATATTGATAGCATGGACAGAAACCCTCCGTCCCCTGAATCCCCATAACCTTAGTTTTCATGAAGCAATCTTCTTGTAGAGAGAAAAGTCAGGCTCTCGCCGGGATTCTTCTGCAACACGTTTTGTGTCGATTGATGCAATTGAGCGAATTTTTGTTCGTAGAAAATTAAACTTTCTGAATATATCGTTTTATATATATATATAGTGAATATTGAAATCGGAGATTTCAGATATTTATTGAGGTGAGGTCGATTAGGTGCACAGGCTTTTTTAACCAATTGTAACCGTTTTGTACGTTTATTCGTACATCATCAGGGTTCTATAACAAATAATACATAACGGGACTTAGTCTAAATCGGTCCTAATCGGGATTTTAGTTTTCTTTGAATGTTACATCTAATCTAGTTAGGTACAAAATATTAATTGGAAATATGAAATAACTTACATGAGTGGTGTCGGAAGGTGAACAGCACAATATCTATAAACTGGTAGGTAGTAATAAGAATTCACTACTGTTCAGAGAGTTGTACACTTAGGGACTTCTAACACGAAACTGAGGTTTGACGCAGGAATGCCGGGTAAAGCTGGCCATATATAGTGTCTAAAATTTAATGGACTAGCCATTTATTATTTCGATTTTTGAAGATACCAAAAAACTTTAATAGTGACTCTCCTTTATTTTTCAAATACTATCAATTGGTAAAATTGACTACTATTAATAGTAGTCTCTGCGCATGCGCAAAAATTATTTTCTTATAATGTCGACATATCAGTCATTTCGGCTCGTACTTTGTTCTTCTACTAATTCTATACTTCCGTGTTACAATATGTGAGGAATCAGAAAATAATGTCTGAATGCCAACTACCATGGATACCAACATTGGAAAAACAGGAAGCAAATTTACAACTAGATTCACTGAACATATGCAAACTTTCAGACTGAAAGCTTTACATTCCAATTACGCCGACCACTTAACATCTACCACGACATTAACGAAATGAAAAGAAAGACAGTATGAAACTTTTATACCCACAACAGAAAGGACGTAGACTCAACATGCTTGAAAATTTAGAAATATACAATCAACTTGAATTCGAAAGACGAGTCATCAACAAAAACGTACTTAATACCACATCAGACACCATATTCACACCACTCGACAGTCTAATTAAAGAGCGCAGAACACCCATCGACGTACACATTGACGACCACATCTACAAACGACATAGGAACTCATAATTTATAATAAAAAAGTTCCAGTCATGCAGCATGATCGTATGAGCGAATTTTCATAAATGGTCGTATTACATTTATGTTAAATTCTGTTGAAATTTGAGCACTTTGGGGACAAATAAAAATTTTATTATACATTTTATAGCAAACTAACTTTTTCTCAGTAATATTCCAATGAAAAAACGATTTTGTGGATTTTTACAATTTTTCAAGTGTTCCTATCGATTTTTAGCTTATTTTAATGAAATTTAAGTACATTTTTCAGTACAATTTTGTGCTTAAATTTTTAAATGTCCTAGTTCATGTTCGATTAATTTTTTTCGAGTAGCATTCTGCTAAAAAATAGAAATTTGTTAATTTTTAGCGGTTTTTTGCCTTTTTTAGTGATTTTTTAAGTACATTTTTTGAAATTTGACCAATTTAATGTGCTCAAAAAGTTTCGTCCAACGAATTCACCCTTTCTTTTGAAATGCTTGATTTTTTGGCGAAAGAACGAAGTTTTTATCTCAATTCTATCGAGAGTTATCGTGTGGAATGACACATACATATATATACTTATATATATATATATATATATATATATATACATATAAAAAAGCGTTAAAATCCAGGAATCATTTCAGAATGCCTCAAAACAGATTTGGATGAAGAAAATCTTTGAAAATTTTTATTTTAAAATTTTTGGAGCCATTGCAATAGCTTTATTTTCTAAGACAATTCGCTAAAATGAGCCTTTATAGTATTTCGTAAATTTTCTTTAGAAGCTTAGATATATTTATTTGTGTATAACCATATCTAATACATATAGACTATACTATTTAAAAAAAAATGTCTATAGATATATATATATATGTATATATATATATATATATATATTCAATCAATTTTTAAGGAAAAACAACAATTGACAACATGAAACTAATTTTTTATATTTCGGCTTATGCCTTTTTCAAACTACATCCGAACATTACAAAAAGGTTTTATTTTAATTATATAATAATAAATAATATATAAATAATCATAGTTGATTATAATATTGTAGACAAATGGTAGGATAGTCGTTAAATCTAGGATAATGGTAATAACTCAGCAACAGACCAATTTACTTACTCCCTCCTAAAACCTTTTCCCTTCCTATTTTCTCCGCTCATCACCTCCAAGACCTTTTCTTCAATTCTCCTCCTCCCCCCTTCGTCACCTCTTCTCCAATTCCCCTTCACTGAACCTTTTATTTAAAGGGACAGAACTGCCTGACCACAGTACTGTTTCTACGTCCTGATGATGGTGTCTTTAAATAATGTTAGTTTTCATGTATAATAATGAAGTTGAGGGTTAGGGAGGGTTGGTCAATAATTCAAAACTTCCTTCTAGGCCGACGTTTCGCTATATTAGTATAGCATCTTCAGGGCTACAGTACAACAGAAGACAACAAATGATACAATATAGCAGATAGACTATAAAGACAGCAAACCGTATACTATATAATATAGGTACATACTGTTAACCTAATTACTAACAATTATATTCAAAATCTGTTACATGAATTAATGTGGATACTTATAATGGATAATTAGACTAATAATGACATTGAAACTAGAAAATATTAAAGTAAAATAATGAATGACAAAGTAGATAGGTACCTTAGTAGTGGAGCAGGAAAAATTTTTAGGTCATCATTGAACCGTTAACTTTTACATTTATAATGGAACACATCCCAACCCACACGTCCAATCCTTGCTGAACACATTGCAATTGCACACTATTTTATACATACTAACTGGAGAAACTGTTTATCTTGATTATCTACACTTAATAATTATGATGAACTTTATTGAAGAAGAAACATAATGCATAGAAGAAATCAATGTATGCCACATGGACTTAATTTTCTGATAACATTGATAATGGTGTTGTTGTTGCCCCAATACTTTGACTAGTTGACATGAAGATGGGATGACAGGAAATGGAATAGAAATGAATCTATGGGTAGAACTTGAAGTATGGTGACTAGATGACTCCTTCCTTGGAGGAAATATGAGTGGTGTGGTGGGGGGGGGGGGGGGGGGTTCTGTGTTGGAACTGCTCTTGACATTGCATTATGAATAGATACCCAATGTGCCTAAAGCTAAGTGAAGAGGTTACAATCTAATTATATTACTATACAGGGTGTCCCATCTAAACGGGCCCATCGGGAAATTACAGCCTTACGGTGCGAGCTATCGAAAAATTGAACTGGACCTTTTTTATAGTATTTTAACTCAGCTTCACGATGCGGAAGTCTGATTTTTATTTTTCCATGTTTTAGGGTCTCAAATCATTGATTGAAACTTACGGTTTCCTCTTGACCCCCCTTTTTTATTACTTTTTTCGATTTTAGGTTGAATTTGGAACAGAAAATGCCTCAATGAAATTTTCTTTTTGGGGCTTCGTTTCTGAGTTATTCCACTTTTTGCGAAATACAGAAAATCGCCGATTCCTTTTAGACATTACCAACACTTTCTTACTATTTTTATCTCAATTTTTCAGATGTTCACCACACTTGTGAAATCAGCATTAAACTATCTATCATCAGACCTCATTGTCCATAATCAACAATCACCATCAGGGGGATGACATTACACTTGAACCGTTCAAGATTTAAAAAAAGTTTTCCAAATCGTCGTTAAAAAAAAAAAAAAAAAAAAAAAAAAAAAAAAAACCCCTCAAACTGTTCAGTACTATTACTCATTTATTAGAAGAACGTATGAGACGCCGTATTCTGGACTAATGTAAGGTTCTTTAAATAATAAAGATCATAGTGTAGACTGAACAATAAGTATCAAGAAGCTGTTGTTTTCTTGACCCTTAAATACAGTTTGCAGGAGAAGGAGCAGAGGCTGCAGAATGAGCAGGTGGCATTTTCGATTTATCACAACACAACACAACACAATTAAATGTGGCACATTTTTTAAACTGTATTCTGAACAGTGATTCTGTGTGTACTGAACAGTTTGAGGGTTTTTTGTTCAAACGATGATTTGGAAAACTTTTTTTAAATCGTAAGAGGTTCAAGTGTAATGAATCCCCCTTATGGTGATTGTTGATTATGCACGCTGGGGTCTGATGATAGATAGTTTAATGCTGATTTCAGAAGTGTGGTGAACATCTCAAAAATTGAAGATAAAAATAGTAAGAAAGTGTTGGTAATGTCTGAAAGAAATCGGCGATTAACTCAGAAACGAAGCCCCAAAAAGAAAATTTTATTGAGGCATTTTCTGTTCCAAATTCAACCTACAATCGAAAAAAACAAAAAAAAAGGGGGGTCAAGAGGAAACCGTAAGTTTCTATCAATGATTTGAGACCCTAAAACATGGAAAAATAAAAATCAGACTTCCGCATCGTGAAGCTGAGTTGAAATACTATAAAAAAGGTCCAGTTCAATTTTTCGATAGCTCGCACCGTAAGGCTGTAAGTTTCTGGTGTCCCTCCTTACAATACAGGTGTTTGGGGTAATTTGAACGTATACACTTTCTTTAATTAGTCTTTTCCCCAAATTAACTTCTGAGTCAAAAACTTTAGCCTCTTCAAAATCAAAAGTGTGATTAAGATCTAGAGTGTGATGGGCTACAGCACACCTGTCACTTAGGGTGTTAATATCTGACCTATGTTTGGCCACCCTACTTTTCATGTATTGGCGAGATTGCCTAATGTGACTTGATTCACAATCCTCTCATTTTATGGAATATACTATGTTACTTGGGAATTTACTTGGGATTTCAGATTTTAGCTTTGAAAACACTCGTTCCCTTGACACAAAGGGACCTCATGGCCACCTCAGCCATATAGAAGTGTTTTACATGTCAAAGGCCAAACAACTGAATAAAGTTATAAAGAACACAGCCAACTGCAAGTTAGCTTTCAAGAATCAACGAACCCTTAATAATCTACTGCTTTCAAAGCTTAAATCTGAAATCCCAAGTACATTCCGAAGTAACGTAGTATATTCCATAAAATATGAGGATTGTGAATCAAGTCACACTATGCAGACTCACCAATACATGAAAACTAAGATGGCCAAACATAGGTCCGATATTATCACCGTAGATGACAGATGTGCTCTAGTCCATCACGCTCTATATCTCAATCACACTTTTGATTTTGAAGAGGCTAAAATTCTTGACTCAGAAGTTAATTTAGGGAAGAGACTAATTAATTAAAGTGTGAACGTTTAAATGACCAAAAACACCTGCCATTTTAGGGACACCAGAACTTGAGTCAAATATATAGTAATATAATTAGATTGTAACCCCTTCACTAAGCATTCGGCACATAGGGTATCTATTCATTATTCAATGCCAAGAGCAATTCCAACACAGAAATCCTATTGTCAAGAAATACTTGATATCTGCCTAATATTCAACAGATCCAGATTAAGTAAGAGGTATATTGCAGAACTCTTGCGAGAAGGAGCAAAAACCTTTTTCATATTGATCTTAGATTTATGGGAATTGGTCCGCTGTGGTGAGGATTAGGGACGCCAAGTCGTTCATCCTTGATAAACAAACTTGAAAAACCCCTTTATTTTATTATTCGTTTCAAGTTACAACGCTTGTGCGATCCGAATAAGCGTCAGAGAATTCATAATGACTAACCCAAACCGATTCCGCTTTTGTGCCATCAAGGAGGGGGAAACGGGTGGCGCCCAATTAATTAGCTGTTTGAAAATCTCCGCATTGGCCGTCCCCTAATTAACCGTCCAAGTTGGAAAGTTCTCGGAAAGAAGGACAACCTGCTTCCCATTGTCCCTTCTTCGCCCCTTCTCGCCACTTTCATCCCCTTTCACCCCCTATCACCGCCAATCACCCTCTCTCACTCCCTCATGCTCACCTTCGCCTTTCCATCTTTCTCCAAAGGTTCTCAACCTATGATACCCACTCTTTTCCTCCCTCATCTTAAACTCCGTATTTTTTCCACTCGCCTGAAAGTCTAATTAACTGAACTTTCGAGTCGCTTCCCTTTCGGCTTCAAATTGACAAAGAGTTTTGACTTAATACTTTGAGCTTTTACGTCTGTCTCAATTAGCACAGCCACAAGACTGTTTTTAATTGGTAAACTTCATTTAAACCAGATACAACTTACCCAGTTACTAGGTAGTTCGTTTAATTAATGCCCGACTTGGAAAGAGTGAAAACTCGTTCGCTTCCTTTGTTGTGTCCAAGTTATTCCGATTCTTTAATTTTTACAAAATACAGAGGATCGGAGGGAAAAGTTTAATTTTTTCAAAATTAAGTATAAACTACTTTGAAACTGAACGATGGTTTTTTACCCATGCAACCAAAGAGTTGGTCCAGTGACGACGACCTCAAAAGACTTGAGAGTTTGTTAACTGTAAACCATCTCGTGCTTTCTCCAATTTTCAGTTTTTTTTCTTAATTACGGACAGCGAATACGGAAAAAGTTCAAGCATCTTCTCATTTATTGACTACCAACATTCAACATTGAACGCGTTTGCATTTCTCACAGTAGCTCGTGTTGCGACTGGTCGTATGTTCTATCCTTCGAGCGTATATTGAGAAACGTGAACTTGTTCAACCGAACCTCGTTATTCAGAATTTCATTGAGCTACGTGACGATTCGATTCAAGGAAAGATTTAAAATGGCATAATTTCGAAATAGCAAGAGGAAAAGATGAAAGTGTTTTTCCTAAAAAAAAAAAAAAAAATAAATAAATAAATAAATAAATAAATAAATAAATAAATAAATAAAATGAAATAAAATAAAAAATAAATAAATAAATAAAAAATAAAATAAAATATAAATAGTGAGGTGGTGGTGGTCTTGTCAGTGTTTTGTGTGAACGAAAGTGTTATTTTATTGAGATAATATGTTAATTTCGATGTAAAAAACGTGTTGGAGTGTTACACTTTTTTTCCCGACCGGCACATTTTCTATTGATTTTCACGTACAACCAAGGCGTTACTAGGGAAGAGTAACTCCCATAGTTTTCATAGTAGGAAAATCGTTCGCCACTTTCTGGAATGCTCTCATTTTACCACGACATTTCATGACCTCTAAGCCACTGTAGTGTCAAGGAATGCTGATTTATTACTCTAAGTTAAAAAACTAATATTGTTCTGTAACCATAATGGAATAATCTTGTGAAAAGAAGGCACTACATGGTTGGTATACAATTGAGTAGTAGGTACCAATTGGTAAGCAGTAGGTACTAGACATATCCATGATCTTTTGTTTTTCCCATCAAGGGAGAAATTAAAATGCTTGATTTACTTTCAAATTTTCTCCTGAAAGTGAAAACGATGCTTCCACTACCTATAGGTAGTTTCGGAAGCAATTAAACATATGAAATGTACTAATTATAGATATTGCAACTTTTATAATCATCGATGTTCATTGGGCGTTTCAACAAATTTTTGAAAGTACCCAATGAGAGCATGAGGGCGTTTGTGTGGTCGTGGAGAAAATTAATACAGAAGAGCGGAGCTCAGTTGTTGCAAAGGGAGGGAGCAGCAGTGTCTTCGGAGACATCTCATTTTGCCTACGAGACCGGCACCGACCCTTATCTTCGTCCTGGAGCGGATGTTTTATTGGAAGTAGGAGTTGGTTTAATGTTTTTCCCCCGTCTTGGCTAACCCTTCCTTCAATTTATGGCCATTTAGTGGTCGGTGAGGCTTCTGGTCATCTTGACCCTGCACTGCTTGTCTCAATATCCCTTGTACGAGAAGGCTGGGCCCCTACCCAATAAATCTTACCCATTCCCCCTCCACAAGCACTCAACGTTGGGTGCCTTTGAATATTTCGAGTTCATGTTTGGATGTCGTAAGGGACAAGACTCCACTTTTAAAAGCATCAGGTTTCCATGGTTTTAATTATCCTTGATTGAAAACACCTGGTTCTCGGTAAATATTAAAATTCATCTTATTTTATAATAACATTGTGTTTTCTATTTTAGGTGATCGAATAGCAGAATATATTAACAGACATCAATTAAGGAAAAATTTTAATTTCTCCCTTGATGGGAAAAACAAGAGATCATGGATATGTCTAGTACCTACTGCTTACCAGTTGGTACCTACTACTCAATTGTATACCAACCATGCTCTCAAGATTATTCCATTATGGTTACAAAACAATATTAGTCTTTAACTTAGAGTAATAAATCAGCATTCCTTGACACTACAATGGCTTAGAGGTCATGAAATGTCGTGGTAAAATGAGAGCATTCCAAAAAGTGGCGAACGATTTTCCTACTATGAAAACTATGGGGGTTACTCTTCCCTAGTAACGCCTTGGTGGTACGTGAAAATCAATAGAAAATGTGCCGGTCGGGAAAAAAAGTGTCGGTCGGAAAAAAAAAGTGTCGCGAAAAATTCCTTGACCCCCAGCCAAAAGACATATCCATGTCAAAAATAGGGATAATATTCGTAGAAAATTCATACACAAGAACAAATTTTATACATTTCCATTACGTTTTGACAACAGGAGTAGACGTAAGGGAAAACTGACGTGATTCAAGAAAATAGGAATTTAAAACATCTGATCAAAAACGAAATTTGATGAGCAAAAACACTGTTTAAACATAATAAGTACCAACGTATACCTACGTCTCGTTAACTTTTTTAGGTCTTTCGGGTTTTTCGAAATCATTGTTATATTTTATTAGATACTTAGTTCTTTTTCATCCTTGCAACAACTTACTACTTGAGAGTTCCTGGCCTTCTAAAGGTTTTTAATGTTCTAAATTGAAGAAGTTATTCGTCTTTTGGGTGTATTATTTTTAATAGCGAACCGCCGTAATCGACAAAGGAAAACAAAAATTTTCACTACACTACAAAATACACTAATCAATACACACATAATTCGCACCGCAATCAATTATTATTTTTATAACACGAACTATACACAATTATTCAATATTACGACAATGGTGAGTTTCCCATTTCCAAGTACACAAACGGGGTTTTTAGTAACTATAGCGTGATTATAGTAGATCTTTGAAGCATTTACCTATCAACTCGTAACTGCACCTCTTACGACCAATATGAAGAAAGAAAAATGGAACGAACCTGTAAAAAACTAATATATGAAAAATCTCAATAATCATTTCAAAACACGTTTCATCATCCCATGCTATTTCTATTGACCTTTCTGACCCTGTTCTAGAAGCAGCAAGATGTATACCACTGACGCCCTTTCTAGAGTCCGTGGATATGATAATAAGAAATTATGCACGAGGCACTGTGTCATCCGAGGTCACAAGTAAGTTACATTGGATCAAAAGTCGAAACGTACCCTACAGCTTGGGAGAAAATCGTACTATGACTGCAGTCTGTTCAATGTGTGCAAAGATTAAGCCCAGATACTTCGACATACAAATCAAGTCTACACAGACGTTTGAACGGATAAGTTCCGATTTAGAGAGTGCATTACTATCAATCACAGGTAAACCATTCCTCCAAACCATTGTCGATGTAAATTATCGTTTCCCTTTTGGCTTTTCTTCTACGGTGATAAAATGTCTCAACGAGCATTTCACAATATTTGAGTTGCCGGCATTTGTCCATTCAGGTAGTGGTTAGTGTCCTTCTTCATTCATGGTAGTTGGAGCTACAAAGTTCCTCCATTCCCGTGGCATCGCGACTAGTCACTCCACTCCTTATAACCCTCGAGTGGAAACGGTCAAGTTGAAAAAATCAAGGATTCAAGTCTTCCAAGAGGCGTTGCATTCCATCAGATCACTATTGTGTACTGCAACAAACAATACTTCTCATGAGAGGATGTTTAGGCATCAACGTTGCTCAACATTCAGATGCGCCCTATCCAGCGGGTACAGTGTAAACGGAATAGTTCTCCTAAAAAAGCACAACAGATTGAGGAAAAATGATTCACAAGTTGAAGAAGTTGAGCTTTTAGAAGCAAATGCAGAATACGCTTTGATTGGTCATCCTTCAGGAAAAGAAGATATAGGTAGTATAACGTTTTTTATTCAGACAGTTCAGATTATAACAAGCTTTATAAAAAAGCCCTTCTGTCCTTAAATTGTTTTTTTTTTTTTTTTTTTAAATTAAACTCCAACGTTTCAACGTTTCTCCCCAGGAACTGGGGCTTCTTCAGGGAGATTATTATTTAAAAGTATAAAATATCTACTAATAGTTTTCTTTTTTTGTTGTTGAAAGTCGAATTTAAAGATATGAGTTTTTCCAAAACAAATTTAAAATTGTTTATGTTTATGTAGTGTATTTGATTTTCAAAAAACTCATAACTTTAAATTCGATTTTCAACAAAAAAAAGAAAACTATAAGTAGACATTTTGCACTTTTAAATATTAATCTCCCTAAAGAAGCCCCAGTTCCTGGGGAGAAACGTTGGAGTTTAATAAAAACCCAATTTAAGGACAGAACGCCTTTTTATAAAGCTTGATATAGGTAGTGTCGTTGAAGCTGTGCTCAAGGTGACTGTGTGTGTGTGTGTGAAGGTGAATTTCTCTAAAAGTGAAGAAATGAGGAATTAGGGCATTTGATATATGCTTTCTTGCACTATCCCCTGACTCAATTCCAATCGGGTTTGCTGCAACTAGCTGCGACTTTTTTTCTAACGACACATACAAAGAAAAAAAAAGTTCCAGCCCGAGTTCCCACTAACAAAGAACTCTATGAGAGGTAGATCTGATTTGTGAGAGCTTGTCCCATGGAGGTATCTGTAAATAATCATTTATTTCTTTAACAAAAAGAATATAAAAAAAATTAAAATAAAGAAAAATTAAAAAATAAATACACTTCCAAGGAAATGGCACATGAGCTTCCTCGTGACCTTCACAGTACGTCACCATTAAATTCCAGAAAACTAGAAACGACCGGTTCTGGCATCAGGGAATTAATAAGGTGGGAAATTGGAAGCTGAATGGTACATATAATAAATGAAATTAATAAGGAAAATTTTGATTTTAATATGGGACCATCCAGGATGTAGTCCGCATGTTTCCTGAAAATTTCGTCTAAATCGGATCAAAACTGAAGTAGTTTTTAATCGATTTACAGGATTTCATTAATATTTTGATCTAAATTCATGATTGAAACATCCTTGGGGATATTTTTTGGCAACTTTGAGCATGATGGACCACCCGATTTGTTCATTTTCCAAACTTACCTTGTGTTGCTGGCCCACCCTGCTACCGCGCCGTTCATCCGCTAGAGCGCATTCAGAGCTTTCGGGCTCAAAGAGGATGGCCCGTACATTCACGCTTGTACGTAAAGAGGCTTGCCGTCTGGGAGACTGCCTCTGCTAATTGTTACACAATGAAATGTTACACCGTGGTGTTTCGTTCACGCATGCGCAGAGCGTACCGCTAATGCAATTATGATGATTGTCTTATAGGACCTCAATGGACCTTACCCACATCATCCCTGAAAATCTGACCGAAATCCGTTCAACATTGACCGAGTTATGACCGTCACAAGGAATTCACGTTAGCACCTGCGCAGAAGCTACCGTTGATTCGATCATGATGAAGTTGATAGGGGACCATCTAGAGCTTAACCCGCACGATTTCTGAAAATTTGGTGAAAATCGGATCAAAATTGTGGAAGTTATGGCTGTTACAAGGAAATGTGGACGGACAGACAGACACGGAACCAAATTTGTTCAGGAGGCTCTGAAACGCAAAATGCGAGTGGAAATTTTGATTTTGGAGCATTCATTTCGAAAGTGAAAACAAAGCTTCCGCTGCCTTGCAGTCTGGGAAGTAAAATATTAGTTTTGAATTTTTCTTATTAAATAGTAATTTCATTGAAACCACGAGGAAACCTTACTAACGTCCGCATTATCTATGTGTGTTTGGTTCTGAAATATTTAAAATCATGGTCTTTTTTAAATAAACTCCTAATTTTACGCCCTAAAATTACTGTAGGAAGAAAATTTTGTATGCCAACAAAAATAATATTCTTATTTTTTCAAAACGAGACCAGAAAAACTAGGTTTTTATTAGATTACATGGCATCCCCAAAAACGTCCCCCACCCCCCTGCTAAAATCGTTATTCATGGGTCAAAAAAATAATTTGTTTTTCAATCTTAATGTTTTTTGTTAGGATCTCAAAAATTACAAAGTCGACGAAATTACGTGCGTAATAGACACCAACTTCGTTATCTTAAATAAGGACCCCCATTTTTTATTGCAGATTTGAATTCTACGTAAAATTTCATTAATAATTACCCATCACTAGATTTCTTAGGTGCGCGCGAACGAGCGCAATTCCGCTCCAAATGTTCACAATTCAATCTAAAAGTGCAATAACAGAGTTTTTGAAGATATGCAATTGCCACATGTAATACATGATTTTGGAGTATTTTTCCGTGCTAAACCTCGTAATGATGTTCATTTATTGATATTTGCAATACCAATTCGGGAAAATACCGAAAAATTTACCTGAATTGCACTTTTCTTACACATTTCCACAAAGCGTACTAAAATGTAGGTTTTTCAGTGTTTTCTCAAGTTGGTGATGCAAATATCAATAAATGAACTTCATAATGAAGTTCAGCACGAAAAAATACTCCAATATCAAAACTCAGTTATTGTGCTTTTACAGCGGAATTGCGCACATTTGGAGCGGAATTGCGCCCGTTTGCGCGCACCTTAAAAATCGAGTGATGGGTCATCTCTTCATGAAATTTTACGTAGAATTCAAATCTGCAATAAAAAAAAAAATGGTGGCTCCCATTTAAAATAACGAAATTGATGTCAATTGCGCACGTTTGATCCTTCTAAAAAAACATTGATTGAAAAAAAAAAAATTATTTTTTTGACCCATTAATAACGATTTTAGCAGGGGGGGGGGGGATATTTTGGGGACACTCTCTCTCCCTATATATATATATATATATATATATATATATATATATATATATATATATATATATATATATATATATATATATATATATATAAATATATATATATATACGTTAAAGGACTAGTTTGCGACCCTAACATGAGGGTATATTCGGAATCAACGTGAAATTTCCTATAAGAATTGTCACTGTACCAGTAATTTCCGAAAGAGCACGCCTACCTTTCGTTCACCTTTCCTCTGTTATTTATTGTGGGGATTTCGGCCCTGGACGCCCAGCTTCAGGTACCCTTTATCTGTTACAGAATCCGTCAAGGACAGACTTTTTTCCAATCTGATCCCAATTTCGAAGCACTGTGCACCGCTCCGTCCTCCAACATACCTAAAGGACTACGCAACAACTTTTAGGAGGGGGGAATGAGATGGAACGCACAGTTTATGATTGACAGTCATGTGATTCCTAAGTTACGTCTATGAACTATATTTAAGTTAATCATTATTTCATTCCATTTCATACATGTCACAAATCTAAGTCAAATAAAGCCAAACGTTTGAGGCCAATGCATTGCGACCTTTAGAGTTGATCGACAATAATGACGGAGTTCATGCCCAACTAGATCTCATAATATGTGATCTTTGCCTCATAATTGAATTTGGTCCATTAGTTTTCAGGAAAAGTTTCGGACGGTGCGGCGGACTGTGGTTTTGTTCGATTTTTCTGTACATTACATTTCGATAGTAAACCAACAAAATTTGAGTCGGGCTTTACTTTTTTTTAAAATATAATTCTTGGAAAATTATAAATAATAAACCAGAAATGTCTACATAAACAGTTTTTAAAAATAATAGACCGCTAGTTCGCAAGCGAAAATGAAGATGTTCACAGTCTTTCGGGCCAAAGTCAGCAGTCAAAGGGGTCCCGTTTTCAATCAATAACAATGAGGTGCCTTGTGCAACTCCGTACCTGCCAATAGGGGTAATCTCCTATCTTGGAAGGCGTTGGTGCGTGACGACCGCCTGCTTATGTTGATTAACTCCGCTAATTAAGTATAACTATATCCAAGGAGTAGCGAAACACGCCACTCCACCCTCCGCTCTGACCCCCTTACCCCCAGTACTGGGGGTGTTTCGAGGAAGGATGCATCTGCTGTTCACCCCCTCCGCGACGTAGCAACTTGATCGTAACTCCGGTATCTGGATCCCGTATCTTGATCCCGTAACTCCCCTTTGTGTCCATTCTAGTGTGTGATCACTAATGTAAGTGAATATATGGAGAACTACTTGTTAATATACTAGATCATCTATATCTATAAAAGAGGATGTATGTATGTATATATGTATATTGCCTATAGACTCCGAAACCGCTCGACAGATTGTAATGAAACTTTCAGGTATTATTAGGCATGATTCAAGGATTGTTCCTGTAAAGTTTGGTGCAAATCCGTTCAAAGGGCTCTGACCCAGAGGGCATAAAAGGGTGCAGTGTCAGGTTTTAGAAATTTTAGTGGTTGTAGAAATAGTTGAACAGAAAGTACTGGTACCTTCTTGACGGCCTACTACATTTTTTTTGACATTTTATGTCTTTACTATGGCACATAAATGAAAAAGCGTCACGCGGGGAGCGACACGCGGGGAGCGTCACGCGGGGAGCGTCACGCGGTGAGCGTCACGCGGTGAGCGTTACGCGGAGATTCCCTAATGATCCCACGATTCTGAGATTTGGTATGTAGCCCCTTGAGGGACTTCTGAACACAACTGACCGATCCCAGATCAGCTGAGTGGCTCTAGAATCCAGTTTTTTCCCTAATGATCCCACGATTCTGAGATTTGGTATGTAGCCCCTTGAGGGACTTCTGAACACAACTGACCGATCCCAGATCAGCTGAGTGGCTCTAGAATCCAGTTTTTTCCCTAATGATTCCACGATTCTGAGATTTGGTATGTAGCCCCTTGAGGGACTTCTGAACACAACTGACCGATCCCAGATCAGCTGAGTGGCTCTAGAAACCAGTTTTTTCCCTAATGATCCCACGATTCTGAGATTTGGTATGTAGCCCCTTAAGGGACTTCTGAACACAACTGACCGATCCCAGATCAGCTGAGTGGCTCTAGAATCCAGTTTTTTCCCTAATGATTCCACGATTCTGAGATTTGGTATGTGGGCCCTTGAGGGACTTCTGAACACAACTGACCGATCCCAGATCAGCTGAGTGGCTCTAGAATCCAGTTTTTTCCCTAATGATTCCACGATTCTGAGATTTGGTATGTGGGCCCTTGAGGGACTTCTGAACACAACTGACCGATCCCAGATCAGCTGAGTGGCTCTAGAATCCAGTTTTTTCCCTAATGATCCCACGATTCTGAGATTTGGTATGTGGGCCCTTGAGGGACTTCTGAACACAACTGACCGATCCCAGATCGGCTGAGTGGCTCTAGAATCCAGTTTTTTCCATAATGATCCCACGATTCTGAGATTTGGTATGTGGGCCCTTGAGGGACTTCTGAACACAACTGACCGATCCCAGATCGGCTGAGTGGCTCTAGAATCCAGTTTTTTCCATAATGATCCCACGATTCTGAGATTTGGTATGTGGGCCCTTGAGGGACTTCTGAACACAACTGACCGATCCCAGATCAGCTGAGTGGCTCTAGAATCCAGTTTTTTCCCTAATGATCCCACGATTCTGAGATTTGGTATGTGGGCCCTTGAGGGACTTCTGAACACAACTGACCGATCCCAGATCAGCTGAGTGGATCTAGAATCCAGTTTTTTCCCTAATGATCCCACGATTGACTAAATAACAGTTTAAAATTACGATCAATAAACAAATTTAATTTGGGCGCAGCAACGCGCGCGGGGGGAACGCTAGTATATTATACAAGGTAAATATACTTGTTATCACCATTTTAGCGAATGTTCATAAAAAATGAAGTTATTGCAACGGCTCCGAAAATGTTAAAATCAGAATTACCGATGATTTTCTTCAATGAAATCTTCAAAACGAAGATTTATGACCTCAAAGATTTATGACTTCAAAAAGAAGGTGTATGACAATTTTGTCATACACCTATTATGCTAGCCTAATTTTTTCGCTTGCACGGTATGGCTGTACAGATCCGATGGTCTTTACTGTTGAGAGGACGTGTAGAATAATTGGAAACGGTGGGTCACTATGGGTGATTTGAAATGTGTAGGGAATGTCGCTAGCTTCAATCGCTCTCTGTGGGATGTATAGATGCAATGGGATATAAATAGCCCATCCTGAGTTCGTAGGAAAAACCCAGTTGAAATCCGACATTTGTAGGGGATGTTGCTCGCTTCGCTCGCTGGGGGGGGGGGGTTTACTCGCTCGCTCGGTGTGGGATGTATAGGTGCAACTGGATATAGTCCCCACACCATCGAGACCTACAGCCCATGGTTCAGGTTGGGGTGGAAATTTTGAAAATTGCTTACAATCCCTTTCTATAGACGCTCCCAAGGGAATGGAAAACAATTTTTTTTTTTTTTAATAAATAAAAATAAAAAATGATAAATAAATAAATCCCTCGCCCAAAACACCCCCTATGAGTCAGATTTGGAAAATTTTAAGTAGCTTGTGGTTCAAGTTACAGTAATCCAAACATATTCCCCCAATCAGATCCCGGTTTGTTCAGTGATGACAAAGATACCCCATCCCTCTCTCCCCTTCCACCCGTACAATACCCCCTATGGGGCAGATATATATGTATAGGTATATATATATATATATAAATATATATATATATATATATATATATATATATATATATATATATATATGTATAGGTATATATATATATATATAAATCTAATAAAAGGGGCAAAACAAAAATTGCCCTGTAATAATTCGCTATTTCTGCATAATATACTGTATGTTAATTTCTATGTGAGGAAGTTATACTGTCCACACAACTTGGCAGACTTTTTTTCTGTTCGAAATGACTATCAAACGTGGCACCTTAAGTGGAACCACGAGAAGTTTAGTTTTAAGAACATTCCAGTACTAACAGAACTGTCGGATGTTAAATGTTAGTACGTATTTGTTTTCCCGCGTTCGTATTTATTTTATCTGCGTAGAAGGGCTATCCTTTTCCCTTTCTATACGTCCATGCTACAATACGTGAAGAAGTTATAATGCCCACCCAACTTGGCAGAATTTTTTTCTGATGTAAATTACTTACAAACAAATTAAATATTATAAAACTATGTGGAACCACGAAATGTTTAACAGGTTTAATAAAGATGGGTCATTATTTTATGTGCATAGAAGGGCAAACGGGAGAGCTCCCAAGATCAAGAGGTTTTGAATACAAAGTTCAAGTAACTACGTTTCGAAGGAATAAAGTTCTAGAACCAACGTTCGTGTCTACATTTTCGTTCACTACAATCGGAACAATGAATTTCATTTTTCGAAACTCTCATGGGATCAAATTGGGATTCAACAAACATTTTGAGACCAACCCGAGCAAAAACTGTCAAAATTTACTCAGTCTAAGGCGGAAAAACCATAGCGGGGAACGCATTTTTTTCGTCATTTTCCGCATTCTTTCGCTGATTTCTCCAGGAAGACAGCATCTTTCAGCAATTTTGACGGCACCATCGTGTTCTACGGGACCTGAAACGTAACTTTGTCGCTGACATACGAAGTGCTCTCGATCAAATTTTAATGTGGCAGCAGAGAGAAGATCTAGCGCTCGGCGAAAAAACGCACATTAAAAGAGGTCCCCACACTCCCCCGCCATTCAGCCCATGGTTCGGGTAGGATTAGAAAATTTTAAAATTGCTTATGCCCCCTTTTGGGAATATCCAGGAACATCCTCCAAGTCGAAGACTCCCCCCACTCAGCCATTTGGCCGTGCATAGCATGGACAGACAAACAAACAGACAAACAAACAGGCGGAGTTTAATTATACACAAGCCCCCCCCCCCCCCGCCCCTTACCCATCACATTTTAGGACCCCCCCCCCCCATGGATCTAATTCATGAAAATCGTTACTTGAAAGTACTTTCTCATAAATTAGGACCAAACTACTGAGATCAACCCCCACTCCCTATCCACAAACAACCTCCCATATTTCAGATTAAAAATACGGTAACCCGAAAGAACGTTCACACTAATCCAATTTCATTCGTCCCAACATCAGACCACCAGTTCGTTCGGTGATGAACAAATTATTCCATTTAATCATCCCCTCCCCCTCTCCTTTTTATTACTTACCAAAAACACATGGTTGAGTCTAGGAAAAATGTTAATAGCCTGTGATTTAGGTTATCGTAATCTAAACATATTCGCCCAATCAGATGCCCAGTTTGCTCAGTGATGTCAAAGATACCCTTTTAAAACCCCTCCCCCAAAAACACCCCTATGGGTCGGAATTGAAAATTTCTAAGTCGGCTGTGGTTTATTAGGGTTATCCAAACATATTTTATCAATCAGGTCCTCAGCTTATTCAGTGATGTTCAAGGTACCCCTATTCCACCCCCACCGCTCCCTCAAAATACCCATCATGGTTCAGATTTGAGAATTCCATGTAGTTTGTGATTCAAGTAATGGTATTCCAAACATATCGAATCAATCAGGTCCTCAGTTTATTCAGTGATGTCCAAGATACCTCATTTCACCCCCCCCCCCCCCCCAACCTACTCATCTAAGAAAACAACCCCTTTGGGTTAGATTTGAAAAATTTCAAATGGGCTGTGATTTGATTTAGTATAATTCAAAAATATTTTAGCAATCAGGTCCCCAGATTATTCAATGATATCCACGATATCCCCTCTCCCCTCCCCCCCTCCCCCAAAACACCCCCTGTGGGTTAGATTGGAAAACTTGAAGTAGTCTGCGATTCAAGTAAGAGTATTTCAAACGTTTCTTACGAATCAGCTCCAGTTTAAGTGATGTCCAGGATAACCCCCATTTCACCCACCCCACCGAAAAAAAAAAAAAAAAAAAAAAAAAAAAAAAAAAAGTGGTGGTCGGGTTTGAAAATTTCAAGTACCCAGTTTGCGATTCAAGTTGGAGTAACCCGAACATAATCTCGACTCCAGTTTATTTACTGATGTCCATGATACTCCATTTCTCCCCCCTCCTCTCCCAAAACACCTTCTATGGGTCAGATTTGGAAAATTGTAAGTAGCTTGTGGTTCAAGTTGGAGTAATCAGAACATATTCCCCCACTGAGATCTCCGGTTTGTTCAGTGATGACAAAAATACCC
This sequence comes from Adelphocoris suturalis, assembly GCA_030762985.1. NCBI lineage: Eukaryota > Metazoa > Arthropoda > Insecta > Hemiptera > Miridae > Adelphocoris > Adelphocoris suturalis. The sequence goes on from CM061051.1 coordinate 18,976,284, forward strand.
CATTCCTCCCCTCTCCTCCCGTAAAACACCCCCAGTGGGGCAGATTTGAAAACTTTCAAGTAGCCTGTGATTTAAGTTAGAATAATCCAAACATATTCGGCCAATCAGATCCCCAGTTCGTTCAATGGTATCCAAGATACCCCATTTCACCCCCTCCCCCTCCCCGAAAACACCACCTCTGGCTCAAATTATAAAAACTTCAAATAGCCTATGATTTAAGTTGGACTGGTACAGACATTTCCAACCACTCATATCAGTTGTCTGACGACCCCTGTAACAACGGACAAACATCAGTTGTCTGAAAAGCGAACAAATATACGTACGGACAGACAGACAGACATAGAGACGGAGAAAAATTGATAAAATGGTACCAATCGTCTAAAAATAGATATATAGATAGAATGATATATATAGATATAGGATGAAACGGAAAAGAAACGAAAAATTTCGTGATTCTAATCAATGTACAGACATACATACTTACGATTTTTAATTGCTATGCAATTATTAGGCCGACCCCCAATAATTTTTTTTGTAACGTCCGTGGCGAAATTAATGGTGATTTTCACGTACAACCGAGTAGTTGAGTAGTTGCTATAGATTGTGTCACAATTTCAGTGTTTTTCACGTACAACCCAGCCGTTGCTAGGGGAATGAAACTTCCGCAGTTTTCATCGCACATAAATCGTTCGCCACTCGTTGGAAAGCGCTTGATTTATGTGGTAAATGTTCACATTTCAAGCTACCAATTTCCCTCTCCTTACGTACCTGGCTACATTCCAAAACTAAGTTGATTCAGGCTAAGAATTGCATAGCAAATTATCCTCGTTTTATACGCAGTACAAAAGAGAAAAGATCCGGCGAGGCGCGAAGCGCCAAATATAGATTAGGGGGGTCCAGGGGGGCGAAGCCCCCCGGCGAGGCGCGAAGCGCCGAGTATTAATATAGATATATACCATAATTTTCAATGATGGTGCTACAGGTGGGCGTTGAAGTGAAATTGTCCGATAAAATATCAATGATGAGAAATGAGTTTTTACCTTCCCGTGAAATAGGATTTACTAAACACATGAAAACACTATAAGAGTCTAAGATCGATTCGGAATAGGCACCAGACCCAGCCTGGTCACACTGGTTACTAGAAGGTAGCCAAGGTTACCAAGAGGTAATCTAATGAGACCTGGCTGGGTTTGGTCCCAATGCAACCCACACTCCTGATATTGGAAGTGATGCCTCCCCATATCCGCGGTGAGCCGAAAGTTGATGAAATCAATCTTAGTGATACCACAAAACAATAGATTAAATTACCGCCAACCTCATTTTAATCTTAATCGTTTTCTGAGATGTTTTTTAGATTTTTCTTTTAATAAACCAACCTTAACGTTCATTTGGAAAATGTGATAAAAAATGAAAATGAGTAATTGTAACGTGAAGAAGCACCGTTTTTAATTTTCAATAACGAACCTTTGTTTCAGTGTTTGGTTTTGAGTTTCCGAGGCATAGAAGGCTAGTGCACGCGCGTGAATCCTGAGTTGCCAAGAATATCATTCGTTTCGCAATTTTACGAACAAAGTGCTGTTATCATGATCGGCTAGTGTTTGTAGCGCTCCCGCCGCACATAAAAATATATGAACAACCTTAATGGGCAAAATCATTTTACTATAAGAAATTCGACACTGATACCCCATAGTCCTATACCTAAATGGGCTTTTTTTTCTTTTCTTTTTTTTTTTTTGCCCGAAAACCCTATATAAAAGTATAATTTCTTACTAATTTTTCCAAATTCAACCATCCAAAGCCGTTCGCTATTTTTTTGAAAATCAGATTTTGCGTCAATTGATCACAACAAAAAGTAAAATACATTGTGCACAGGGTGTTATTGATTTTTAAAGTTTTTCAGTAACGAAAAATGCCGTTGTCCGACTATAAGAAATTGAAATTGCTATTTAATCGAGTTTCTACACCAAAGTTGTCTATCATCAAATTCTGTGTCGATCATAAACAACGAATATAGTCAATCCTGTCCACTAAATGGTCCATGAGACACCATTTCCGCCATTTTTCGTTGGAATACCATTTTTGAAATTTTAGAGTCGTTCCAGAAAATCATCGAAATCTCGTGAAAACGCATAAAATTGCGAAAAATGCTTATGATTTTCAAAATTGCCATCAAATTCTGAACAAAACGCAGAATCAGCTTGGGGTTTTTTGGCGATATTTTTTATTTGAACGAATTCCAAACGCGTGATATTTTTATAATTTGTATGAATGCACTAAATTGCAGTATGTTCCCTTACTGTTCTGACAGCCATCCATTGTTTCCAGGAACCATCGTAAAGTGATTGAACACGATGAAATTATAATTACTATATTTATGGACTTTGAACATTCTTACGATAAAAAGAACCGGGCGTAGGAGGAAAACGTGGTTATTCAAGATCGAATCCTCGGTTACGGATAAAAAAAGAGTCATCTAATCGAAATAACGTGATTTCTGGACTTTGATACCAACGATATTAAACACGTGCATGGAAGAGGTGGGGGGGGGGTTAAATCCTTAATTTTGTCCACCTAAATGGCTCACATTGTACCGGGTAGTTCTAAGTTTATCCGTTTGCTATCTCTTAGGGCTAGAACTTTGGCAGGAAATAATATCAACAATGAGGGAGCAAATCATAACTGGTGGAACATTGCGAAAATCGCCTTGTATCTGCGACGCTCCTATCAGCGTCCTTTTCCAATGGGAGTTCTTGTCGCGCCTCGGTCGTGAGAAGACGATATCTACTCGCCCCCGACGCTAAGCCAGACATCGCAATCTCAGATAAGCCTATCGCATTCCGATCTTATCAACTAACTGCAGCTTGTGCTGAACCTTTCTATAACCCATTAATCGTTGAACATATTGGTAAGTAATGCATGCATTACGGGGACGTCCCTATGAATGGATTGTAATTAATTTTTGTGAGAATTAAAAAAGAGAAAAAACCAAAGTATAACGATTGATCGGAAATCCACCCCCACCCCCCCTACCAGCATTTAAACCTTTCACCGATGGCAAATTTGAAACTTTCTAGGTTGCTAACTGGACTAAAATCTGGATCGAACAAACAATAAAAACAGTCACAAAAAGTCTGATGAATATAATAAAAACATCACGATTTATCGTTATTACCCCTCCATTCACCCCCTTCCATCATGAAATTTAAAACTCCTGTTACATATTCCATATCTAGACTAAATTCAAAATTGAAAAAAAAAAAAAAAAAAAAAAAAAAAAAAAAAAAAGAATCACGAAAATCGGACGAGAATCGTTAAAACATCATAATTTATCACTATTACCCCTTCCATTCACCCCCTTCCATCATGAAGTTTGACACTCCTGTTAATTTTTCCAAAACTATATCGAATTCATATTCGAACAAAATAAGAATCACGAAAATCGGTAGAGATTTGTAGCTTGGGCAGCGCTTGTTAGTTCCCTGAACTATCAGCTTCCTCGCAACAGAAACAGAGAAAGGAAAGGACTAACCAACAATCTCTGCCAAATAAAAGACCCGAAAAAAATACTAAATCCGATTCTTCTTAAAGAAATCATAACGAAAACCAGTATGACTGGTACACTGAAGTCAAATCTACAATTCCAAGTTTATGCAGAATTAGGACACACAAGTAGGTAGCAACCAGCTGACAACAACGGAGCCATATTCCCAGCAAGGCCCACAAAATATGAACATGGAGAGAGAGCAAACAGTTCTGGATATCGACCATATTATCAAAAATTCCAATCTATCTACACCATCCCTGAAGCTAAACTATTCGACTCCATAACAAAAATCATAAAAAAAGCACTAGGAAGTCTGAACGATCAAAATTAAAATCACACGTTAACTTATGGATAACAATCAAATAAATAACAATCTTTACAAAGACCAGACGAATCATAACATCGAGGGAATGAGTAGTACTAACTGCAACATAGGTTTCCTTCAATGGAACGCCAGATCCCTGGTAAAACAAAGGATTAGATATGACCCAATACGAATCCCAATACAAATAAACGGTGTATTCATGGTTGGAGCAACTTTATATTTAAACAAAAGTTCTTCATTATCAGTCTTCTCATTCATTATCATACTTCCCCTCACTGTTGCCCTCAGCGAACCACAGATACTCATCCGCTGTAGATATAGTATCCATAAAAGAGAGATATAGCATTCATTCAAAGACCTTAATTTTTAAAACAATATAACATAATATAGTACAATAATTTACGAAAATTCGCTCATACGATCGTGCTGCATGACTGGAACTTTTTGTTGTTATGTCGGTTTTTTGTTTCTTGCTGTGATACTTTTTCATGATAATTTATTTATTTATTAATAATATAATTTTCACTTTTGAAAAGGTTGGTGGTGCGGGGAAAGAATTTTAGAGCGAGAAGAGGCGACGCAAGGTACCTTACAAGGGGGAAATCATGTCAACGACCATTTTCTTTAGAGCACTGCCCCCCAAGCGCTCCTAGCGGTGGACCTTGTTAGTCCGGAGCCCAATTCTTTCAACTTGTCCTCCTCAGCGAACGGCCTCATTGCGTAGGACCTTTCGACCAACGACTTTAAAGGGGGTGAAGTTGATTCGCGGGAATCCCTCTTGGGAGCGCTACTTCCCTACTGAAGTCAACCCCCGAACTGGTTGTGAGGATCGCCGACAGATGTCATGACCGACCCCCTTTGAGCGCCCCGCGATACTGAGAATCGACCAGGAAATAACGGGAAAGGAAACGCCGAAGCGGGTCGGTAATTACCTCCTGTTCGGAATCTTCTTTGCCGCTGCCCTCTTCAAGCCCCCCCCCCCCCCCCCCCCCCCCCGGCCCTTCCACCCTGTCACGGCCTTCCCTCTCCAATACAGCGTTATACTCAACATGTTACCTCAAGAATTTATTTGAAGTTTAAACAAGATTCTTTGACTTGGAAGTACACATAACGGTACCTACCTATGTTTCCTAAATAGTTTAAATAATAGACCTTTATTGACTAAGGAACCAAAAAAAAAAAAAAAAAAAAAAAAAAAAAAAAAAGTTCCAGTTCGTATGAGCGAATTTTCGTAAGCTATCGAACTAATATTATGTTAAATTCTTTAGCAAATTTGAGCAACTACGAGTAAAAAGAAATAGGTACCTAACTTAAAACTACCAATTTTATGAGAAAAAAAAAACTCATTCTAAATTATATTCTGCGATTCAAAAAATGTTTATGGAATTTTAACTTTTTTTAGTTACATTTTTGTCTATTTTTTCGCAAATATTGATGAAATATTTTAGTATAGAAAAATACATTTTTCTGCGTAAATTTGTGCTTGAAATTTTTAATGTTCTAGTTTGTCGAATTGTTTAGATTATCGATAAACATTCTTTGACTCAAATGATTTAGAAAATCATGCTGAAAAATGCATTTAAATTGCGTTAAAATAATCTGAAAATAGAATCTCTTTTTGAATAGCAGATTATTATTTAGTACGAGGTTTTTGCCATAAGAGTTGTAGTTGACAATTCCTTTTCACTCAACGTCCTTAATTTTCAAAACAATGTAACATAATATAGTACGATAAATTACAAAAATTTGCTCGTACCATCATGCTGCATGGCTGGAACTTTTTTAGCTTATTTTGGTGATTTTTTAGCACATTTTTGAAATTTTACCAATTTAATGTGCTCAAAAAATATGCTGGCCAACAAACTCATCCTTTCGTTTAGAAAGCTTGATTTTTTGGCGCAAGAACGGAATTTTCATCTCAATCCTAAGGAGAGTTACCGTCTGGTAGGCATATATAACTATATATATATATATATATATATATATATATATGTGTGTGTGTGTTAAACTGTAGGATTCCTTGAGAATGTCTCTAAACGGATTTCAATGAAGAAAATTTTCGAAAACATTGAGTTTTCAAGTTGAAATTACTACTTCATTTTCTACGGAAATTCGCTAAAAGCGTACGTAATTTAATTACAATGTAGTAATTAAGAACTTCTACCTTGTAGAGGCCGTCGAGCTGACAGGGGGACCTTACGACGAACAGTTATATTAATCAAGGCGTTTTCACCCAAAGTTTTTCAATTTGTTCTTCTACCCAAAATATTGACACCGTATCCGATCTTTCTTCAGAATAGGCCCCTCCAAACCCGCAATAATTAATTATATATGCTTAATTTTGGTCATTTTTCATTTTATCCGAGGTTTATCGAATTTGAACGAATATTGAAACATACTTTCTTCACATAGATTACCGAAAAAATGAAACCCTTAATCCCCACCCCTCCTCATTCTCTCGAAACATGTTTTTCACTGATCAATTCAATTATATATATTTATTAATTATACAGGGTGTTCCAAAAGTAACCCGGGTCCATTAAGATATCAGAGTGAAACCTAACAACTGTTTTTGTGGTGCCTATACCTGATACCTACTTAAAAAAATATATATTACAACAAAAAAAAATAATAAAATAAATTTTAAAAAAAGCATTAAACAAAAATAATAATAAAATGAGTGAATAAAAAAATCGGAAAACACAGTTTTTGGACTACCCTAAGAGAAGGGGGGGAGGGGGATACTTATTTGCGTTTTCCATTTTTCGCCAAGAGGCGCCTCATTTAGCCAGAAGATTGTTTAGCCAGAATTGCGAAATGGTATTCAATTCTCAGAGTGGAGGAATTTTTAGAAAAGAAAAAAAAGTCTTTCTTTATGGTTCCTCAGCGTCACTCTACGAACAGAATAAGATATCGGTGTTATGGCCACCACCATTGCTAAAACATCTTTGAAATGAGGTGTCACTAAAAAAAAAAAAAAAAAAAAAAAAAATATATATATATATATATATATATACTCGGCGCTTCGCGTTTCCCCGGGGGGGTTCGCCCCCCTGGACCCCCCGGATCTTTTCTCTCTTGTACTGCGTAGAAAACGAGGATAATTTGCTATGCAATTTACGAATTGCATATTATCAATACTAGCGACGATTAAATAATTAATTATTTAATTAATTAAAAAAATTAATGGATATAAAATAATAAATTACATAAAAAAATGGATATAAAAAATTTTCAAGCCTGGCTGGGATTCGAACCCACGATGCGCATGAACGTGCTGCTTGGAGGTGCTGGATTTTCGTCACGGACGTTACATAAAAAATTGTTGGGGGTCGGCCTAAGAATTGCATAGCAACTAATATATTGGTAAGTAATCCATGCATTACCTGGACGTCCCTATGAACGGATTGTAGGTATATAATAAAAAACCAAAATATGATTTTTCAGAATAACCTTCTTCACCGACAGTAAATTTGACACTTCCAAAGTTGCTAAAATGGAATAAAATCTAGATCGAAAAAATAATAAAACCCATCGCGGAAATCAGATGTAAAGTGAAAAAAAAAAAGACTTATCGCTATTTACCCTCCATCCACCCTCTTTCATCATGAAATTTAATACTCCTTTCGAGGCTTCGAAAACTTGACCGAATTTATAATTGAACAAACAAAGAATGACGAGAATTGTTGAAACATCATTATTTATTGACCCCTCAATTCACCCCCTTTCATTATGAAATTTGAAACATCTGACATACGTTCCAAAAGTAAATCAAATTCCTAATGGAAAAAAAAAAAAAAAAAAAAAACGAATCCCGAAAATCGGTTGAGAAAAGTAGCCTGGTTGGCTCTTCGCCAAAAATTTCAGAGGTTTTGTCGCACAACTGGACTAAAAGAGGGATCGAACAAAGAATGAATATTGAAAATCGGTTGAGAATTGTTGCCTTGGTAGCTTCTAAAAAATTTGTCTCACTAACACATTTTTTTTTTTTTTTTTTTTTTTTTTTTTGGAAACCTCCCCTCAAAGACGGAGGGGGCACGCCATTAAATTGAAAAATGAACATATTAAAAAAAAAGTGGGGAGGACGCCCAGGTTTACCCGACGCCGGCTCTAGGGATAAGGGAAGTTGCAGGACGAGGAGGAAGAATGGGATGAAAGGAAGTGCCCCTATAAAATGACCACCAGTTCAAGTAAGAACCCGTCAGGACGCGGGTGGTGATACCACGGAGTACTCCAGCCGAGATGCCCAACTCGAGTGACTCCGTGGTGCTTTTCCCGCACCACACCCCGCGCCATGACACGGTCGCGGCAATGACCTTGATGTTATTAGGTAACACACCAAGAGGTCTGAGGTCTGTTATGGCGCCGATCATTTCTATCATATTTACTTTTCTTAGCCCGCCAGGTCTGCTCCATGTCCACGCTGCCACTGACAACCTGGACATCCAGGATTATGGCAGACCCATTGGGCTTGATCGCAACGATATCTGGCTTCTTGCCCCAGTCACTCGGCATGTGGTATAGTCTATCCCACGCACACACGCACGCACACACACCTACGCGCATACACACACACATTTTTATTTTTACAAAACTCCCCACAAAGGTGGAGGGGGCACAGCATTAAATTGAAAAAATAAAATAAATAATAATAAACAAAAAATAAAAAAGTGGGAAGGTGGGGATGAAATGAAGTGCCCTTTTAAAATGACCGCCGGTTGAGGTAACAGCCCTGAACGACGCGGGTGGTAATACCACGGAGCGATCCCGCCAAGATGCACTTTTCCCACAATACATCCCGCGCCATGACATGGTCGCGGCCATGACCTTAATGTTACGAACTAATTCATCGAAGTTGTGGAAACCCATTTCAATTTAGAAAAAAAAAAAAAAAAAAAAAAACCCCTGGATGTTAAAGAAGAACGTTGTCTAATTCCACGAAAATAAAGTGTTACAATGTTAGATCGATATCGACGTTTAGGTCATCATCAGTAACCTTGAAATCGATCCTACATTGTAACTCTTTATTTTCGAGCAATTAAACAACGTTCTTTATTAACTTCCGCTTTAGCGAATTTTCGTAGAAAATGAAGCTATTGCAATGGCTCGGAAAGTTTTTAAATCAAAATTTTTGAAAGATCTTATCACATGTATATGTATGTATATATATGTGTGTGTGTGTGTGTGTGTGTCTCGGCAGGAGTGCTCCGTGGTATCACCACCCGCGTCCTTCGGGGCTCTTACCTCAATTGGTGGTCATGTTATGGGGGCACCTCCTTTCATCCCATTCTCCCTCCTCATCCTGCAACTTTCCTTATCCCTAGAGCCGGCGTCGGATAAACCTGGGCGTCCTCCCCAATTTTTTTAAATTTAGTTTTTTCGTTTCTTCTCCTTAATGCCGTGCCCCCTCCGTCTTTGAGGGAAGATTTCTAAAAAAAAAAAAAAAAAATGTGTGTGTGTGTGTGTTTGGTATGCGTGTGTGGTGTGTGTGTGTGTGTGTGTGTGTGTGTGTGTGTGTGTGTTTGGTATGCGTGTGTGTGTGTGTGTGTGTGTGTGTGTGTGTGTGTGTGTGTGTGTGTGTGTGTGTGTGTGTGGTGTGTGTGTGTGATAACTCTCCTTAGGATTGAGATAAAAATGAGATAAAAATCCTGTTCTGTTCTTGCGCCAAAAAAATCGAGCTTTCCAAACGAAAGAATGAGTTCGTTGGCCAAAAATTTTTGAGCACATTAAATTGTTAAAATTTCAAAAAATATACTTTAAAAAATCACTAAAAATGGCTAAAAACGGCCAGACTGTTACATTTATGACTTTTAGCAGATTTTCAGTCAAAACAAAATTATCAACAATTAACAAAGACATTAAAAAATGATAGCACAAAATTATACTGAAAAGCGTACTTAAATTTCAATAATTTTTGCTGATAAATCCATAAAAACTGCAAAAAAGAAACCTAAAGATCCGAAATCTATTTTGAATCACCGAATGTTATTTAGTATTTGTTTTTTGCAATAGAATTGATTTTTTACAATTTCTTTCTGCTGAAATCGCTCAAATTTCAACACAACTCAAAATAATATAGTACGATAGGTATTTTAAGAAAATTCACTCATACGATCATGCTGCATGACTGGAACTTTCACCTTGATGTTATTGGTCCATGATACATTCAGCTCAGATATCGCTTGCCGCAGCTCATTTCTGTCATACTTACCTATTCATCTTTGTCTGGCAGGTCTTCTGCATGTCCATACTGCCACTGACAACGTGGACATCCAGGATTATAGCAGACCCAACGGGCTTAATGGTAACAATATCCGGCTTCTTACTCTGGTCACCTAGCATATGACTCCCTTTCAACATCCCAATTGATGGATGACAACTGGCCTGCTTTCGGCTTGGCAACCTCATCATGACGTAGACCCGTCACCATATGTTCGAGATCACTTCTGCACTACATGGTACAGTCTCTCATTTTTACGCTGGCAGTCATGGCAAAGGGTGTCCACTAATGTAGCCACCCAGACGGCTTGAAAATGGCGATAATCGCGGACCTCAATGCCCTCTGAAGCCCATTCCACGCAGTGGGAAGAAATTTGGGATTCAGATCTATGATGGAAATGAGTAGTTCCTTCTTCTCTGTTCTTGAAAATGCTGCAGCTGAGGATGATCCTATGGGTTTATTCCACCTTCAGGGTATCCTATGAGTATAGCAGTATTGAGTATAGCAGTATTGCCTCTCCCCTCTAAAGGGGGAACCACTGCATTTCCATCACCTCTCATTGGTGATCATAGAGCACTGTCGGAGTTCTTCACCACCTACTGACTCATGCAGCGCAGCAGTGAACTCTGCATATGAGGTGGGTTTCAGATCAGTCAGTGTTGCTCAGACACCACAACAACTGCTGCCTGACGAAGTCCAGGTCAGCAGCAGTGTGGGCGACCCCCCCCCCCCCCCAGCTCGAGCCCCTAAGGGAGAACAGGCGTTGGTGGCATAAAGATGGGAGACTGACTGAGAGAGTGAGACCATACTGAGCCCCCCGGCCTAGAACTATGCGTGATTATTGGCACTTGGGACTCCAGGCGGGAAGCGAGCCAACATCACGATCTAACTCAAGCAGCCTCCCCACAGTACGCCTACCAAAGACTACAATGTGTGCATAGTGAGCTTTTGCAGTATGTACATACAAAGGATCTTCTGCTGTGGCTTCAATGGAGCCTTGGTGACACGAGATAGAGCTCCAAAAAGGTCCAAACCGCATGCAGCAGTGGTGGCTACACCCATGAAGTCAACTCCAAGGTACTGTCAAACCTCCAGCACGGACCGGGTGGGGATAGATAACTGTCCTATGTGTACATTTTTTGTTGTTGTAGTAGAAAACTCCCTTCAACGGTGGAGTGGACACACCATCAAATTGAAAAATAAACAAATAAATTATTAAAATGTGGGGAGCTGGCTGTAGAAATGAGGGAAGTTACAGAAGGATGAGGAAGAAGAATGGGATGAAAGGAAGTGCCCCTATGAAATGACCACCAGTTCAAGTAAGAACCCCTCGGGATGCCCACACCCAGTGCCATGACACGATCGCAGCCAAGACCTTGATACTATTGGTCGCCACTCCTTTTAGCTTGGGAATCGGAAATCGCTTGCCGCAGTTCATTTCTGTCATACTTATTTGTTTTAGCCCGCCAGGTCCGCTCCATGTCCACGCTGCCACTGACAACCTGGACATCCAAGATTATGGCAGACCCATTGGGCATGACGGCAACGATATCCAGCTTCTTACCTTGGTCACTCGTCATGTGATATAGCCACTTCCTTTCGACATCCCAACCACTGGATGGCAAAGCCCCTGCTATCTGCTTGGCAAGTTCATCGTGCTGTCGAATGGGACCACAATGAGTACGAGGACACTGCTACACCACATGGTACAGATTCTCATTTTTACACCAACAGGAATGGCAGAGGCTGTCCACTGTCCCGCAATCACTCCTTGAACACCTCACTGTGGTGGCTAACGTAGCCACACCGATGGCGTGAAAATGGGGATAGTCGTAGATCCCAATGCCTTCTGAAGCCCATTCCACCCACTGGGAAGAAATGAGGGATTCAGAGCACTGTCAGAGTTCTTCACCATCTACTGACTCATGCAGTGCAACAGCGAACTCAGTGGATGAGCATGGTTTTGGAGGGGATGCTGTTTCTCCGTCGCACCACATCAACTGCTGTCTGACAAAGTGCTCGAGCCTCTAAAGTCAAGCAGGTACTGGTGGCTTAAAGATAGGATGCTGGCTGAGAGAGAGAGACAATAGTGGCAATAATGAGCCCACTGGCCTTAACGTGTGTGTGGACTTAAGCACTTGGGACACCAGGTGAGAAGCCTAGCCAAGAGCGCACAGCTGAGTGAACTTCATAATCTAACTCTAGCAGCCTCCAGGCAGTAAGCCTACCAAAGACTAGCTCATAGATTAGCTTTGACAGTAAGTACGTGGAAAGAAGGCACAGCTTCTGCTGTGGCTTCAATGGAGCCTTGGTGAAACGAGCTAACGCTTCACGAAGGTGCACATGGCTTGCACCAATGGTGGCCACCACGAAGTCAACTCCAAGGTACCGCCACACCTCCAGCATAGATGGGATGGGTGACTATCCCATGACAAAATACTCCTCATCCACCACCTTCACCTGATGCTGGCGGCCCGATGGGACCAAGGAGACTTTCCCACACTTTTCTGGGTTAAGCACCAAACCACACCTGGCTAGCTGCTCTGGAAAGACATTTAGGACGATCTGCAAGCCCTCACGGGTTTTGGCAAGTAGGATTACATCATCCGCGAAAGCCAATGCATCTACTTGCCACCCAGGGGCGAGATCAAACCCTATTTCAGGTGGCAGCTTATCCAAGGCCGTGTCCACGACCAGGTTAATGAGGAGTGGAGACAGAGGATCCCCCACGCCCAATGACAACATCCCCTGACATCTCACCTCGTGCCTCGAGGACCGTCACGCCATTTATTTATCATTTATTTATTTTATTCATCCTTGGTTTATCCCACTCATCTGGATCAAATCTGATTGGTCGTCCTTCCATTGACAAAGTCTCGTTTCAAAGGGACGCCTTAAATAGGAAAAAAAAAATCCAAGTTTCAGGAGTTAGTTTAGGTTGAAGTCCCCCGCACAACTCCAATGATGGCGACCAACTAACTAATTATTCAACCCTAAGTTTTGATGACATTTCTACTCTTCTATCTATGATCCCTTGAAATACTGATCGGCGGGATAAAGAAATGTCCTTCATTCGTGAAATATTGTGATTCCTGAGAGGATTAATCTTTTAATGTTTCTAGCGCTTTACTAGAGCTGATACCTTTCGATCAATGTTTTACGGGTCAACTACCGATTCAACCATATTGGTTCTTGAATGTTTTTCGTGCTAATTCAGTAATGAAAGTATTAGTTCTCCTTTGCTTCAACCATATTTGGTAATTGTAGGCTATAATTTGCTATGTATGCTCAACTCCAAATTAACATAGGTACTTCTCAGCAAATTATATATCATATATCAAAATTTTAATTAAATTCATCCTGATCTTCATGAGAAATAAACTTTAACTACTACCGGATTAAAATTGTATCACTCAATAGATAAAATGTTATCTTAAAATTATGCTAAAGATGAGATCATTATTCAGGTTCCTAATGTTCTATTTTTGTTCTAGAATGTTAGGGGCGCATTGTTCCACCAATGATTTTTTTATAGGAAACTGCTTAAAACCTAATTTGATCATATCTGGTGATTTGAGGTAACCTTACAGCCGATTCCGACAACCGTTTTATGTTTGATGTTTTCGGTCAACAAGAGTATTGTATTACTATTTAAAGCTAGTCCCTTGTGAAATTCGGAAAGGTTTTGACATCTCGTTTTCCGTCCCTAATCACACTGAACAAGATATTATTTCTAAGGTTTAAGATACTCCGATTTTTTTTTTTTTTTTTTTTTTTTTTTTTTTTTTTTTTGTTAAAATTTGGCAGGATTTATCTTTAAATTAATTAGCGTAAAATAGCTGCAAATCAGAAGGGAAATAGGAAATTCACAACCTTTCGTCTTGTTTCTTCACAATCTTAAACATTTATTATTAACTTCATTATGCATGGGCATGACAAGTTTTGTTTCATTAATTATTGTTCTAATAGAAAAAATAGGAAAAATTGAAATATTCCACTATTACTTAAACAGGAAAACTTACCTCATGATGGAGAAGGGAACTGGACCACTGAACTATAAACTGAAACGTTCCATATTTCTTTGTTTTTCAAAAAAAAGAAGAAAAAAAAAAGAAAAAAAAAGAGAATAATGCTCAAATTGTATGATAAGACTTGCCCTATAATTCTAATAATTATTCCACAGAGAAACATAGATACCTCTTGGAGTGAACTAAAAAAATACGAGATATATGAGCTTTCGTTTTCAAATTAATCACTAGAATTCCTAAGGACTCCTGAATTGACACAGAAATTATGCTCCTACCTCTTACCAAAAAGATTAAGAATGTTATTTAGATCGTACATAGCCATATTCAAGAATTGAAAGAAAATCATTGGCTAATTGGTGATTGTCCTACAAGCTAATGTTCTGTTATTGTTTACCCCCTAGGTCTTTGAAAATCAAAGTAAAATTTCCAAAGTCAAAATATACTAATGTCAAAAAAGTCACCCCCCCCCCCCCCCACCCCCTAGTTTCCTAACCTTTCCTGAAGAGAACGAAAATAACCTTAGTTTAGTACCTCCCTACGTGTCATTGCTTCGTCAAAGCCTATAACTTGTTCGTGAGGTGACTAATATATATATATATATATATATATATATATATATATATATATATAAATAATGGTATCCCCATAATTTTTTGCGAGGAATTCAACCATGACATTTTAGCGCACCGTGAAATTGCGCAACCATGCGCAATCAACACCAGCTTCGTTTTTTCAAATGGGAACCCCCATTTTTTTCAATTGCAGATTTGGAGTCTACACAAAATTTTAATAAAAAAATTGCCCATCACTTGAATTTGTAGTGCGCACAAACGAGCACAATTACGCGCAAATAGAGCACGAATTGTGAAATATCGAGTTTTTATTATATTAAATTGCCACACAACTTAAAAAATCAATGATAAAACGAAATTTTGGTTAGCTGTTTTATTTTAGCTGAGTGGAAATAAATGAGGAAATGTGTGATTCTGGCTGTTTTTTCGGTGTTTTTCAATGTTGGTGTTACGAATATCGATAAATATTCACCTCTACGTGATCCAGAGTGGAAAATAGCCTTATATCATGAAGTTAGCACATATGGAAATTTAACATCTTCAAAAGCTCGACTTTCACAATTCGTGCTTTATTTCGCGTGATTGTTCTCGTTTGTGCGCACTCAAAAAGTCAAGTGATGGGTCATTTTTCATGAAATTTTGTGTACAATCCAAATATGCCATAAAAATGGGGGTTCCATCCGAAAAAAAAACATGGTTGGTATCGACTGCGCTTAGTTGCGCAATGTTGCGGTTCGCGAAAATGTCATGGTTGAATTCCTCGCAAAAAATTATGGAGGATACCATTCTTTTGGTTTTTTTTTTAAACTGGAATATTGACGGAGATAAGCCGCTGGCTTAAACTCGTGAGACACTCTGTATATACAGGGTGGATAAGACCGAATGTAACGAAAAAATTTACGTAAAACTGCATATTAAGAGCAGTAGAATGCCGAAAACTGCGTTTTTTAATTTGAATTGGTTCTCGTGATATGATTTTTTAAAGTTGTTTTGGTGGGCGGCTTATCTATGCCTTCAAAGCCGAGGTTTTGTCCACAAGACCGTCAACCGCCAACAGGCGTACGCTAATCCTGCCACTGAGGCCCATACTGAGGGGATCGAGAGGTCGCGGTTGGACTCCAAGATCACGATTTTGAAGAAAATGCGGGGAGTTCCGCAGCAACACTTTCAGTCTCAACTTGATCATTATTGTTGGAAAAGACGCCCAGAACCTCTTTTTGGCTATGTTGGACGACATAAGAACCACACAGCAATAAGGTGAGTGTTGTTTAACGATTCAGCGAGTAGAACGCATTCCAAAACAGAGTACCTACATAGGTAGAACGCATACCAAAACAACATTTTTTTTTTTTTTTTTTAAGGAAAACCGTGTTTTTCTCCACTTAAACTTGAATTTTTTCGCTTTAATTTATATAATTTCAATTTTTAACTACATTTGTGGAATCAGCGTTAAAATGTCGATGGTGCATGGTGCACCTTTATTGTAGAAAATTCCCATCTAGAGGCCATAACAGCAAATCAAACAGACAAATGTGAAAAAAAAAAAAAATCTGAAAAATCTTCAAAACGTTACAACTCTTTCAGAATAAATTCAGGAAACTAGAGAATGAAAATTCATAAAACTCATGAAAACTGTTTCATTTAATATTCTTTCCAACAGTGGAGTCAAATTAACTTTTACTTTACTAATGAGGGGAGTTGTTAAATAAAATTGAGACTTTTCTTGAAACATGACCCTTTATGAACAAAAGAATTTGGGTTCGGTTACCACGTATTTTTTCACGCTGAATCGAATGGTAACACTTGCAGATCCCTCCAACTCTGTTATAACTGAGTTTTCCACATTACTTATTTCGTTTTCCCCATGAAAACACATACAGTTGAACGTAACGAACAAACCAAAAATATGTGTTTAAGTGTAAGATCTGGTTATAACGAAGTTGGTGGGAACTGAGGATGGTGGTTGGGGAGTTATGCAAGTGCCAGCATTCGATTCAGGGTAAATAAATACGTAAAAACCTACCCCAAACTCGTATTTTCATAGAAGTTCAGTTTTCAAGAAAACCTTCGATTCCATTGACAAAACCATGTTTTTCAACACATAGTTTTTCCCCTTAATTAGTAAAGTGCAAGTAAAACTGACTACACCATTGGAAAGGTGAGATCATGGCGCAGTTTTATCGTCCTAGCAGCTTAAAAAAATATTGGTTTTCATAGTTCAAATCCCGATTGAAAAAACTCGAGGTTTCCCAAAATAGGTAAAATTTTCTTTTCAGAGGGGTTTTTCATGTCTCACACCTTAATTCTTAATAAAATTCAGGCACCTATCTGATAGAAAATTTGATGTTATTTCCAACGGTATCCTTAAATTTGAATTTACACCGAAAATTCAGGGAGTTATATTCGTTTTAGTGTCAAAATGTCGAAAACACGAAAAAAATCACTCGAAAACTATGCGTATAAAAAGTTATCTCTATGACGAAATTTCGATCAGAAATGAGCTGTAGAATCAACCCCCGGCCGGTGATTCACCTTTAACGTTTACACCCTGTGTAATCGGTAAAGTGAAATAAAACTATGACTAGATGTACATAAATATATCACAGATGAGATATCACAGTTCGAAGTAGAGCACAGCGGCTCTCAGGCACAACAACAGGGATTGATTCTTGTCTACTCCTGAGAAAACATCAACCCACTGAGGGGGCCGATGCTGGACTCGGAGGTCCACAAGGGCTGGCAGTCCCCCATAAAGTGGCGGATGGACAGATTACCCCCACACCCCCCACACACAACATCTCGAGCTTCTGCGCTAAGCAGGTGTCTGTGAAGACGGGTATGGCCTGTGGTAAAACAGTTGGCCACTATTCGGCCAACCGAACTATTCGGCCACTAATTCCCATGTAATTTATTGAATGCTTGGCCGTGTGCTTGTTTGCTTTTTGGGTTTCGGCTTGGGGCTCTCGGTCGGCCCGGGGGCGGTCTCGCCTGGTGTTGCCTCTTGAAATGGAGCGATTGATTTAGTCGCGTCTAGGGGTACTCATCCAGAAATGGGTGGGCAACCTCGTTAGGCCGCCATGGTGGGTCGGGTCCGGGCTCGGCTGGGACACCCCAGGATGGGCAGGCACCTTGGCTGACATTTTCTTTTAAAAAAATAGGAATGATAAGTGATGTCAATTTATACCAATATGAATGACAATTGTGATGTACCTACATTGTACTTCCACAAATATACTCTCTCTCTCTCTCTCTCTCTCTCTCTCTCTCTCTCTCTCTCTCTCTCTCTCTCTCTCTCTCTCTCTCTCTCTCGGTCCCTCCTTGGAAGTTGGGTTACGAAAGGGCCCAGCGGGCATAAGTCCTGAAGGACACCACGCAGACCAGTAACCTCACCCTGCCATTGCTCCTGACAAATGGAATTTACTCTATGTTTTGTATGTAATCCTCAATGCGTATAGGCTACATATCAATGTAGTTATCTCTCTCTCTCACTCTCTCTCTACCTCTCTCGCTCTCTTCCTCTCTCCCTCAATGAACATTAGAAATAGTTTTTAACGGTTTAGAACATAAAAAATACATTTGAACATAATGCAGAAAAAGTATCAATGCAATCAAGTTCATTCAATCCGCTGTCGTCTGGGTACAGCACGAAGCCTATTCAAAACGACTGAGGCATCCGTTATCATCGTTAGGACAAAGTGCAATGAAACCATCACTCAATCCTGGGAATTCATCAAGGAGAGACTAACACTTTAGGCACCAATCACGTCCGATCAGAACCCGCTAACAGACTTGCTCCCCAACTAGAAGTAAATCCGCGTTCGTTGGGCACCGGAGGCAGAAAAGAGTGACAAAATACCGACCCGCCCGCGACCAGACCGACAGAATGAGAATGCACAGTGGAGATTTAGCGCGATTGTTCATGGATTGCGCCGTCATCTCTGCTAATCAATTGCGGGCTTCTATTGTCAGTTTGCGGGAAATTTCCGGCAGACCCATCAACCAATTACTCTTTCTCACTTATTTAACCCATTTCAATTCTCTCACGAACCTCCCGAATTCCCCCTCCCTCGTGACCGTCCCACAGGCACCCACTAAAATGAAATGCAGTCCGGCTGGAGAGTCAAAAACTTTTCTCTCTCCTGGCTTTACTCGAATTGTTTCTTTTGTTCAATTTTCCGAACGAAATTAAAGGCCAAACACGACACAACTAATGACAATCAACAGGTTTTCTACTGAAAAACAGTACTATATGACCGAAGTCGGAGACGAGCGATTAGGTAGGCACTAAAACGTACACTTATATCGGCGAAACTAATCATTTTGGAAAATATCAGCTTATCGTTTATCCCTGCAATTGACGCGGGTCTGAAACGTGTCAGATTGCAATCTGGGATACCACTTTTACGAAAATTAGTTTTTTTGTTGAAATCTGGGGTTCTGTAACTCACTCAGGATTTCAACATAGAAACTCACAAACAAATTTCAAGTGTAGTATTCACAAAAATGATAAATCCACATTTTCATGTATGAAAAAAAAAAAAAAAAAAAAATTACCTGTTTAGTTATTATAATCAATTCTACCATCCCGTAGCCTAAACGAGGGAAGGTTTAACTAATGAAGACCAAACCGAACTGTAGCATACGTACTTTGAATTAAAGGGCCTCAAAAATAAGTTGTTACTACTTTTGTAGGTACGCATTCTGAAAAAACTATATAACCGACTCTATTCATCTACGTCTCACATCGTAATTCCGGTTTCACCATCGTGTTCAGCACTGAAAAAATTTTAGAATGAGGTGTCACCCGGCAAAAAATGGACAACTTTTTGCCGATAGAGAACTTTTGGATTTTTATCTCATTTTTATGAGCTTTAAAACGTAGTACCTATCATTGCACCCCATAGAACTATCCAAGTTAGGTGAGGGCGGGTTACTTTTGGGACACCGTGTATATATGAAAAACGCTGCAAATTATTTCACAAAGGTTTATTATTTTTTCAATTGAGTTTGATCGTAGTTTTAGTTGGCTTGCGTACGTCATAAGGCCCGTCCAGACTCCTCGGCGTGTCCTATTTCGAGTTGCCACAACCTATACTTCTATAATTATATACGCATGTTTACATTTCTCGATTTGAGCTCCTATCTATTCAAATAGTTATTGCCTTAATAATATCATTATCTAAGTATGTACGAAAAGTCGAGAGGATATGTTAACACACAAATATGACCTAGAAAAAAACATACATTCATGCCTCGAAGGAACGCCGTACCCACCTCATGGTGCCGCGGTGTATTATATAACACGTAAAAGTAATAAATATCCATTCTCCTACACCCCTCTGCTACGCCCCGTCACCCCAGACACCACAAGGTGCCGTGGCGCCTCCTCTCACTCCACACCCTGCTCACCCCCCTCACCACCCACCGTGACCCCCTGCCTAACACTCAAAGCCTCGAAAAAGACACTTTTTCGCCCTTTTTGGCCCATAGCATCTATGCGAGTAAAGCGATTGGGATGGTTAAACGTTAGGACCAACTAGACCCCAAATGGAGTCTATGTGCGAAAGAACGGGTTTTCGAAGTCAATTCTTAGGCCTTTTATGGCCCGGACGGCGGACGGCGAACGGCGAACGGCGGACGGCGGACGGACATTTCAAATTTGGATTCTACGCACCTTGAAACGTAAAGTGACAAAGTTTGAGGGGGGGTTATAAAAATTTTTTCCTACACGATCACATAGGCTTATTATTGGAAATAATAAACCAAAAATACACAAAATTATGCAGAAAAATTTTCAAAAGTTACAGAAATATTTGCTGACAATTCGATGAAACTGGAAAAATATGCTAAAAATCCAAAATCTCTTTTGAATTGTTGGATATTCATTAGTATTATATTATATTAGTAGCTATAAAATTTATAGTTGATACTTCTATGCACTCAAAGAGCTCAAATTTCAATACAATGTCTTATAATACAATCTGATTATTTGAAGAAATTTGCTCTCACGATCATCCTGCATGACTGGAACTTTTATATTTTAAACGACAAAGCCTCAAGGATTCACTTTTCGTCTAATGCGATTTTCGACGATTCAATTCTCAAAATGAACCATGCATAGCTCTACCTCTACCTCACTGATTCACGATGAGTCCGTTGCCTAGAAAGACGAGGAAGCAACATGCGGGTGTTGTTCCCATGCAGGGGGTGCTCATTGTAGGGGTGGATTTACGATAAAAATAGTTAGGCAGGAAGTTGTTGGACAGGTGAACAGACCTCCGCCTCCTCCTAGAGTCGAAGTCAGTTAAAAAAAACCTGTTCCTCTACTAGGGGAGCTGTAGGTGCCTACCTGTTCTTTTGACTTTATATTTCGAGAACTGGACCCATAATCAATGTAGAAGCAACGCGTTCCGGGTTTGCTTCTATCAATAGATGGGGGTGGGGGTGTGATGATATACGAGTTTGAACGTCTAAAAAATCATTCCTGCCTCCAACTTGACTCCTCCGGTGGCAGGCATATTTCCCACGCCTGACAATTCTGCGAAACATTAGGAAAAAATCTATACGAATTAAGCGAAGCTCGAAAATGTTTAAATTTGTATACAGAGCTGAATCAGATTTAAAGAGCATTTGTTTTCCTAATCAGCGTTACATCCATAACACTTTTAGACCGATCATGATGAAACATTCAAGGTCTCCTATAATTTTCATTGCAGTCAGATCATGTCTGACGCTCGAACGAATGTGAAATTCTTATAAAGTTGATTTCTCAGCATCTACTAGTTTGTTAGGTATCGTTCAAACTCGGGGTATATGTTTGAGAAAGATGCCCTATGAATTGCATTGCGATTGGTTAGGTAAAAACTATTGCACATGCGCAAACCTAAAATTGATCGACATAGGCAAAATTTCGAGACTAATGGAATGATTTTTTATGAAATGTTCAGGGATTGTGTGGGTTATGTGGTAGTACCTTAATGATGTCTTATAAATCCCATTGCCGTTTGATTGAATATTAGCTTATGTGCAAGAGCAAGTGATATGAATTTCTTACTACGTCAAAATCTCTTGATTTATCACTCCGGCTTCTTCAAATGCTGCGGTATGTAGGATATATTGGACATATGTCCAGGATGACGCCCCGTATTGATTGAGATATAACTATTGCGCATGCGCAAAACCAACATTGGCTGTGACTATGTAATGAACTGATTTGGATGAAATTTTTGAGGATTGTGCAGGTTAGTTTTCAGCAAGTATCTTATCAGTTCCATCGCTTGTATATACCTTAGGCGGTGAATGCTGTTGGATTGATGGTACGGTATGGGAATGCACAAAGAAGAATTATAGCCCTATTTCGTATTATATTATCATGGATATACATATATTCATGTTCCATTTCGCATTAAATCATTTCGACTCGAACTCGAACTAATTCTAAACGTCCCTGTTACAATATGTGAAGAAGCTATAATGCAAACCCCCCCTCCCCCCCCGACATGGCAGATTTTTTTTTACATAACCACCTACCTAGCATTGTATCAAATGATTTCCATTGTTTGGAGAGCTTTTTAATACCGTCGTCATTGGAGTGGTGGAGGGGCGTGGGTGGTCATTAAGCTAATTTCGCACCAACGTTTCCACTTTAGTTTCATCATCTAAACGTTGACCTCCCAATGCTTCTTTGAGTGGGACGAACAAGTAGAAAACACACGGAGGAAAGTCCTAGCTGTAGGAATGCTCAAGAGTTTCCCAAAAAGATCCTTCATTTTCTCTTGTTAGGGTGCTGCGTTTATTGCGTTAAGGCCGAAACGCGTTGGTCAGCAGGCAAAATCTAGGCGACCATTTTTGGGACTTCCGAGGAACTTTTCTTCATAATCTATACGAGTAATTTACGCTAACTATTGTTGTCAGCTCCTGGACCGACTTAAGGCCGCTCACTGATCAAAACGGCAATGACAACCCATTTTGCTTCTCCATGACAACCCACACCACACAGCACAGCAATCTAAACAAGAAAAACCAGTCATGCAGCTTGATTTCATTATTGAACTTTGTTAAACTATAGTACTATATAATGTTAAATTCTTTTAGAATTTGAGCATTTCGTGCACAAAGTTGTTCTCGATTAAAACAAATCAAAAAAAAAAAATGTTGGATTTCAAGTTTAAAAAAAAACCATTTTTTTTTTTTTTTTTTTTTTTTTTTAGAAATTTCAATAGTTTATTGTGCCCAAAAAGTGCTGCCCTACAAACTCTTTTGAAATGCCTGATTTTTTGGCGAAAGAAAAGGTTTTTTTTTAAATTTTTTTTTTTTCTCAATCCTGAGGTGTGTTGTCGTCTGGAATGACACACATTTTTTTTTTTTAATTTCCCCTCTAAGGTGGAGGGGTACACAATTAAATGAAAATGAAGAAATTAAATTAAAAGACTGGGGTGGGGGCCCAGGTTTAAGCGATGCCGGCCCTTGGGATCAAGAAAACTGAAGAAGGAGGAGCTCCTGTAAAATGACCACCTGTGGAGGTAAGAACCCGTCAGGACACGGGTGGTGATACCACGAAGCACTCCTGCCGAGAAGCCCGACTCGAGTAACTCCGTGGTATTTTTCCTGCACCATGTCCATGACCTTCTTGTTACTTACCACCACTCTTTTTAGATCGAATATAATTTCTATTATATTTATTGAAAACCTGACAACCTGGACATCCAGCATTATGGCAGACTCATTGAGCTTTATGACAGCATAATATAGTTTCTCCCTTTCCACATCCCAGCCGCTGGGTGACAGAGCATCTGCTATTTGCTTGGCAATCGCATCATGACGTAGAATACGGTCACCAAATGGGTGTCTGGACATGGCTGCACTATATGATACAGGTTCTCATTAATCCCCCCAGAGGGCACGGCAAAGGATATCTACTGTCCCACGACTAGTGTACCCACCTGGATGGCATGAAAATGTCGATAGTCGCGGAACCCAAGGCCATCTGAACCCTATCCCACCTAATGGGAAGAAATGGGGGATTCATATCACTGTCGGAGTTCTTTATTATCCACCAAACCGTTCAGCGCAGCAGTAAACTTGGCAGACGAGCAGGGTTTTGGAGCAGTCGGTGTTGCTCGGTCGCACCGTCCTAACTGTAGCCCGACGAAGTAGCCGTGCTGGTGATGGGGAACCGGCGATTCCTTCCCGTCAAAGTGAAAGTTGGACCTTGCGACCCGAGGGAGATGGCGATTCCTACCGGTGTGAGGCCGGCCAGTGAGCCATGGTTCGGCGATTCCTTCCCCTTCAATCTCAAAGTGATAAGGCCCTTCAGGAGGATTTAACAATACTTTGATATCTATTTACTTAAAAAATCGCATTTAGGCAACTTCCAACCCTTCCGAAGTCCATTGATGAGTTGTTGTCTACTCTTCCTACAATGAATATCCACACTGCCGAAGGAGATTACTTCTTGTTAGTGTTGAATGAAACGTACAAGGTGAAAATGGAACTTTCATTCACCTGAACCCCACATTTTTAGTTTCATAGATGGTTTAGTAGCTTTTCAAACCGAAATCTACATTAAGACCTATGACATTGACCAACATACCTACTCCCAAGAGAAAAAAAAAAAAAAAAAAACCCGGTGACTCATCGCTTGGTAAACTCCCGGCGATTACCCTTACCAATTTGCTAAAAGGGTCAGTGTTAAATTTGGGGGGGATTTTTGGGCAATGAAATTGAGGCGTGAACTTTACGACGGATTTTTTATTTTGTGATTATTATGATTTTAATACTTGGTGATTGTGATACTTTGATTTGGGTTTTAAGAACTTAATTGTACAATTAAGGGTTCTAGTCCTATAAAGAGTTCATTTTTGCTTTAAAATTAACTAACACCTGGCCGGGAAGCAATTGAGTAGCGGGAAGGAATCGCCGATTGCACGGCGGAAGGAATTGAGTAACCGGAAGGAATCGCCAACACTTATAGGGGAAGGAATCGCCATGCTTTTTGGAGGTTGGGAAGGAATCGCCGGTCCCCGCGGGTGATACCTAAGCAAGCAGGTGCTGCTTAGGATACTGGCTTAGAGAGAGACAACACCAAGCCCTCCAGTCTTGACCGCCGCTTGAAGTACTTGGGACACCAGGTGGGAAGTATAGCCAAGAGCGCACAGCAGAACGAGCTTCACGGACTAACTCCACAGCCTTCCCACAGTAAGCCTACCATAGACTAGCCCATGGATTAGCTTTGACAGTAATTACGTGCAAAGGGAAAATAGCTTCTGCTATGGCTTGAATGGAGCTTAAGTGACATGAGCTAATGTTCCATCAAGGTCCACGTTCCTTGCCGCCTTAGGTGCCACATCCATGAAGTTATTATCATTTTTTTTAAATAAAATGTATTTATTACCCTAGAATCAACATCATAGTTTTCTCGCTTGCTTCGCTCGCTCGGTATGGCTGTATAGATCTGACGGTCTTTACTGTTGGGTGGGACATGTAGAATGACTGGAAAGGATGGGTCACAAAGGGTGGTTTGAAATATGTAGGAGATGTTGCTCGTTTCGCTCGCTCTCTGCGGGTTGTATAGATGCGATGGGATATTTAGTCCATCCCTAGTTCGTTGGAAAAACCCCGTTGAAATCCGAAGTGAGTAGTGAATGTTGCTAGCTTCGCTCGCTAGGAGTGGGTTTTCTAGCTCGCTCCGTGTGGGATGTATAGATGCGACTGGATATAGTCCCCATGGAGACCTACAGTTCGGGTGGGGGTGGAAAATTTGAAAATTGCTTACAATCCCTTTCTTTAGACAATCACAAGGGAATGGGGAAAAAAATAAAAAAATAAAATACAAAAAAATTAATAAAATAAAAAAATAATAAAATAAAATAATATTAATAATAAAATCAATAAATCTCATAAAAGTGGCTAAACGAAAATAATAAATTGCTGTGTAATAATTGATGCTTTTTGTATCTGGGACCACGAAAAGCTTATTAGGTTTAATAAAGATAGGCCATTTATCTGCGTAGAGGGGCGATCTAATTAAGATCATGTGGGACGACGAAAAGTTTAGTTTTAAGAACATTACAGTACTAACAGAACTGCCGGATGTTAAATTTCTGTACAGGTTAGGAAGCTATATTGCCCACCCAACTTGGCAGACTTTTTTTCGTTAGAAATGACTATCAAAGACTATCAAGATATTTTTTCCTTCTTTTTATTTGCTGCTCATAATTAACAACCACCAGGAAATAAATGAGGGTTTTTGACGCGTCTGGACCGTAGTGCGTCGTCTCTTGAATAAAAATTTGATTAAAAATTTCAACTGGATAAAGATTACATTTCTTAATGTACTTCCACAATCTCTCCAGTCTCCTACACTGTGAATCATGACTGATTGTGCAAGGGCGAAGTACATCATTTCTTTGCTCTCATCTACAAAAGTCCACCAACTTCTCTAAAAATGTTGATCAATCAACATAAATTTCAATAAAATGAGCAAAAAATTTTTAAGGACTTCAAACAATTTTAAGAATTCAAGAGTTTGTTATTTATAGCAGAATCTTGTAGAGAAAGTTCAATAAAATTCATAGTTCATTCATAAAAATTCATTCAATATTAAAATTCATTCATTCATAATACGTTCATTAAAATTGGTAGTTAATGATATCGTTGCACAGTAACAGCTCAAACTTTAAAATGACTCACAAAAAATCGCTCATTCGATCATGCTGCATTTCTGGGAGTTTTGAACTCCAGGGGTTCCCAAACTTTTTAAAGCACTTACGCCCTTAAAACGTTCAGATTGTTTCCACCGGCGCCCTTAATTTGAATCAAAACTGGATACCTGATAATTTCAACTCTGATATCTTAAATGAAAATGAATTATATGCAATGATTTCTAAATTAACGTTCGTAATACTTTAATTTCGTTTTAATACTTGATAAAAAGTTTTTTTTTTTTTGTAATTGAAGAAGAAGGAAAAACATAAAATTAAAACGAAAATAAATCGAAAAATAAAGAAAATCACCTTTATTTTAATTTAAAAAAGTAATGAATTAATAAGAAACTGAGAATAACTTTAAACGTAATTGGGTACAAGAAATAAGAGTTTACAAAATAATGTTTTCTGATTTAATCACAGGGATGGGCTTGTTTTTTTTGTTTTTTTTTTTTTTTTTTGACCAATTTGTGGAATCTTGGAGTCATTTTTGATAGAGCGACACGTGATATTGACTCCGCTGATACTTCTGCAAGATATTTTAACATTAAATTAACAATCCTTAGTCATCTAAATCTAACCATCTCCAAATTACAAACTGATTAGGAACACTAACTTTGAGTACATCATTGTTCATTATGTACAATCCAGTGTATAAAAAAGCTATTTAATAGAATCAGTTTTGTGAAATGAAAATTTTATGAAACTTGGATTTTTGCTTTAATTATTATGTGATTGGGAATCATTTTTGTTTAATTATCACCTAACTTAATTTTCGATTTTTCTCACATTTAGTTTTTACTTTGGTTAAGAAGTTTTTGGTTAATCTTTTGTTCCCAGTCAATTGCCAAATAAAATAATACTGGGTAGGTAGGTGCTGCATTTTTTTCTTTTTTTTTGCGAGGCTGTGGCGGCACCTTCGGAGACTCTTGGTGGCTCCCCCGGGCGCCACGGCGCACACTTGGGGAACTCTTTGGGATCTAGAATGAATCAATTGACTTGAGATGGCAAAAGCTGTAACTCTCTTCCTGAGAGTAACTGGCTTCTTTGTTATGTCATTAATATCCGCTAACAATGGCCTGGACTAGCGAGCGTGGGAACGCCTCCCTCTAGCCACCTGCGACCGAAATGTTAAGAGCTCCGATAGGAAAGAGTTTCTATTTCCGCACTCCCTACCTAACCCGTTCGAGAATTGGAACCGGAACTCCTTCTCCCAAACTACAGAACGGTCCGGTTCACGAAATTTAAATTTGAAAAAAACTGCTTCCTCAATAGGAAGACTGGTTTTTTCGTGGATCCACCCCTAACGAAAGGACCCTCCTCCGCATTTTAATGTCTTGGAGTTTTTTTCATCATGATCGTTCTTGAAATTATTCGCACGGAAGGTGTGTTTCCCATAGGTGTACAGGGGTGGACGTTGAAGGGCTGGGGAATCTGCGAAGGTGTGGGGACGGTCGTGAATCCGTCCACAATGAGGGAGTTGATGGGATGCGAAGGCTATTGTGCCGCACGGACTGTGGCGGAAGGGAGCAGCCGGTTTGGGGGCCTCCGGTTCTTCAGGTATCACAACCAGCCTCAGCCGTGCAGTCAGTCACCCCCGTCCCGTCTTCGTGTCTTGTGCTGCGGTCCGCGCTCTGAACTGGATACGCACCATTTCGACGGTTCCGTGTAAAACGAAACACCATCCTTAGTAGTTTAGCGTCGTGTAGTTCTGGCCAGTAGTACTGGAGTCGTATAGGTGCCGTTGTATAGGTGCCATGTACCAGCGGAGGACGTATTGGAGTCGAAATGGTACCTCACCTGGTCGCATACTCCCCCACCGCCTTCTAGTATCCTAGAACACCTAGCAACTAGACTGGATGGTAGCGATGAGCTATGCTCTAAGCGAGCATAAGTGCTAAATTGATTGTTTACATTGCAGTAAGCGGAGAGAGTTCCCGCTCTTTCACAATTACGTTCATTCCACGTTCTGTTCGCTTCATCCTGATTTTGCTTCGACGATAAAAGATAATACTGTTGAGAAACTAGTAGAGGTTTTAATACGCAAGCCTTTGCAGAATCCAGCTCATCCAGATCATCACATCCGTCAAATTCTCAATGGATTATGGAATGAAGTAGGCCAATGATGGGACGTGAACGTAAGTTTACATTATTGTTATAAACTTAGAATTAGAATTAGATTAAATTAAATATTTCATAAAGCGTGACAAGGTCATCACTTGAGAAAGAACAAACTATTTACACGCTGATCTATTGAGAATCACCTCTTCATCACCTAAATTTGTCACCTTGTTAACGCGTCGACAAGCGCTACCCGCTAGCCTACCAGAGAGTAGGTGAGAATGAAACAAGCTACGCCACCATCTCAGCTCCACTGTGTTCTCCGCTGGTAATTAGCACGTGGACTATGCTTTGTTGGTCAGATAATCTGTACGCATACATTTAGTAATGTTTCTGTGACTCCAGGACAACTGGCCAGAAATACGCGTCGGAAAACTGATCAAAATTCCTATTCGATATCCAAACACAATGAAATTAAAAGGTTCGGGTTCTATACAGTTGCAAGATCAACATTTAGCTTAGGGCTTTGTTCACTTCGCGTAGGTAATTCAGAAACTAAGCTAATAGCTTGAACAAGGAGTACAGGTGACCAACTGAGAACGATTGAATTAGTTACAGGCAGATGAACCCAACACGAGATTCGTTCTGAGAACTGTGAATTCGGAGCGGATGAATTTTATTTTATTTTATTTATTTATTTATTTTTTTCAAAGCTACTCCAAAGCTTTTTTATATATTTAGGTTGTTTTTAAACGGGGAAAAATGAATAAATAATAATTAATATAAATATTTCTAGTTAACCGCATTTCAAACAGCGATGAATATGATGTCGTGGATATATCTGTGTCAATGAAATCACTGCAAATCCTAAATGAAGTTCTACAGAAAAAATAGAGCAAAGATTCAAACCGAACTTTTGGGGTAAAAACTACTCCGTATTACTCCTTCAGAATGGGGAGTGACTCCAAAACTTGTATAGAATGTGTCTAATTTTGAACTTGATCACACATAATTTTTTCTGGCTGTTTTCCCGTGATATTTCCGGGCATTTAAATGTGACTTTTATGTAGTATGTACTCAATTTCGATCTTAAATACTTGTATTTGATATTCCCAGCCCTA
Source organism: Adelphocoris suturalis (assembly GCA_030762985.1). Classification (NCBI taxonomy): domain Eukaryota; kingdom Metazoa; phylum Arthropoda; class Insecta; order Hemiptera; family Miridae; genus Adelphocoris; species Adelphocoris suturalis. Next base: position 19,005,860 of record CM061051.1, read on the forward strand.
CAATTTTAACTGCTGGGGAGAATCCGTACCGGGTCAAGTGTGAAAAAGTCCAAGTTCGGCAGGACAGTGATACGTGTAGCATTTCGTGAATTGTTTTCCATTGTAGATTTCGTAGAGCAACTAGTGGATTTTTTTTACTGCGCATGCGCAAACTTAAAATCTATCAAGCGTCGTTTTCTCATGGCCTGTTCGATCTCGCTCGAATGCGGATTGTAGTTGGGAAATGATGCCTTGATCACCCCATATGAATTGCATCTCAACCGTGTTTTTAGCAGATGTTGCGGATGTGCGAAACACAGATCCTCGTAAAGAGCATGACTTCTACAGTTTTCATTCGACTTCGATAAAATTTTCAGGGATTGTAGTTGATAATGAGAATTGTCTATATTGCACTTCATCGCTCCTGACCGACTGGTAGCATCTGTCAAGCATCATTTTCTCATTGCCGAATTGACAGATTTTGACATTTCACGTTCGATATTAATTTAGTATTTCCTCTAACCATTACAAAGTTTTTAGATTCTTTTTAAAAAATTCAACGACCTTTAAGCTTTTCTAATAGACTCTTGTCCCCAAGAAATCAAACTTTCCACTTGATTTTTCGTTTCAGTGCTTGCTGATCGATTTTGGTTTCGTGTCTGTCTGTCTGTGCCCTTGTCACGCCCAAGGCTTAATTAAATTTTAGTTTGGTTTTGATGGAACTTTCAGGGATCGAGCCGGTTGGCTTCTAAATGGTCCCCTATAAAACGTTAATTACTTATGACATCGATTTATCCTTATATTTTGGTCCGATTACGTACAAACTCGGAGGGTAGTTGGGTATAATGTCCAGGATGATGCAATATGAATCTTATAGCGATCGGTTCATGGATAACCATTACGCATGCGCAAAACTAAAGTTGGTTGAATCACGTTAAACTCCAAGACTAATAGACCTATTTTGATGAAACTTTCGGGAAGTTTGTTTATTTATTTATTCGAAACGGAAACGGGCAAGCCCAATACAATAATAATACAAGTAGAGAATTACGAAAAGTGAATGTAAATATTTAAAAAAAAATAGAGAACCGTCAGCTCTGGAAAAAATATGAAAAATAAAGCCAAAATACTTTTTTTGGCGTTTGGAAATTTTTAAATTTTTTTTTCATTTTTTATTGGCACTTGACTTCTTTTTAAGTGATGGTTAGATTCTAAATGAACTCCTTTAAATTTTTTTGCCGTCAGATCAATAGTAGCGTGTGCACATGCGCATGCGTAACTGTGGTAACTTTGATTTGGTCGCAGATGGTTCTTTCGATTAATTCTACACGTCAACGTTACAATAAGTGAGGAAGTTATACTGCCCACCCAACTTGCAAAATGTTTATTTTTTATTAGTACTGCACACAGAAAATTTGGATGGAATCGATGTCCCAGATGCTGTTTTTGCTCCTTGTTAATTGTTGTACATGGAATGATATTGGCGTGAATGACAAAAAATACTTTGCAGACGCTGGTAGATAAATTAAGTTTGAACATTTGTTTTATCCCTTTTTAAATAATCACTTTTGGATTAGATAGGTATCTACCATCACTCAAGCGCTAAGCCTTAGTTGTTTTTAGAACGTTCGCATAATTTTTCCGAGAGGATGTAAAGCGTGTGCTTCGATCGGAATTCAACTGCAATAATTAGCTTTCAATTATGAATTAACTGATGCTGCTCTATAGAGATTTTTCACGGAACCGTTCATCGTCGTAAAATTTTTTGTTGATCTTTTCCCGTTTGGTGGAGCAGGAGAGGCGGGGATATATATGGTCGGCAATTACAATTTTCCGGGAACATGACCGCTTTCAACTCAAAATAATATGAGTTGATTGGGACCCATCTAATATTTGGGCTCGGAGATCAAACATGGCCCCACTCAAACTCTCTTTAACTGAAAAACGGCGATTTCCGCTGTTGAAAAGGGAGAGTTGTCAACGATGAATGGATTGCTAGAGGACGGAGGAGTGAGGAGGTGAGCGGTGGAGGGGGTCATTTCAACAATCGTTAAGTAATTAGTACAAAAACCGTTAACTTGTGACTGCAAGCAAAACCTGGGCGTGACACAGTCCGTTTCTGAAAACATATGTGTTGAAAATGGATTTTGATTGAAATAAATTTCCTAATCACAATTTTTTTTTCTCGATAAATGTGTTCTTCGTTTCCAATTATTTGGCCAACGGGTGCGTATTGTGGTGTGTTTATTTGAGAATCGCGCAAGAAAGCTTGAATTTCATGATTCACGGAAAAAGTTCCAAGTGTTGTCGTTGGGCTGTCACATAAAAGTGCTGGTGTGTTGTTCAAATACTTCCCAAAAGCGCCGCCACCGGTGGTCTGAACTAAAACGAATGATGGAAACACTACCGGAAGCGCCGGTGGTTGTGGAGGTAGTAGTTAACGATGACAAATTATGAAGGCAAAACAAGTATGAGGATAATAGATCAGAATGGTGTGTATAGTTTGGTGGAGTGGATGCTCGCAAGCTTGCATCTCAAAAAAAAAAAAAAAAAGAAATATCCTAAATCAATCCTCTAGTAAAATATAGATTAGTTGACGAACAGGTCACAACGATGTGCATAGTTGGTGGTCTGAAAGCGCGCAAGCTCGCATCTTTAAAAAAAAAAAAAAAAAAAAAAAAAAAAAAAAAAAAAAAAAAAAAAAAAAAAAAAAAAAAAAAAAAAAAAAAAAGTAATGATAACAAAAAATAAAAATAAAAATCTTAATTCAATCCATTTAGTAAAACGCTGCAAATTATTTCACAAAGGATTATTATTTTTTCAATTGAGTATGATCGTAGTTTTAGTTGGCTTGCGTACCTCATAAGGCCCGTCCAAACTCCTCGGCGTGTACTATTTCGAGTTGCCACAACCTATACTTCTATAATTCTCGATTTGAGCTCCTATTTATTCAAATAGCTATTGCCTTAATAATATCATTATCTAAGTACGTACGAAAAGTCGTGAGGATATGTTATTAAATATGCGTAGGAAAAGCATTGGTATTAACACACAAATATGACCTAGAAAAAAACATATATTCATGCCTCAAAGGAACGCTGTACCCACCTCATAGTGCCGCGCCGCCTCCTCTCACTCCACCCCCCCCCCCGCTCACCCCCCTCACCACCCACAGTGACCCCCTGCCAAGCGTGCCAGGCGTGCGTCTAACACGTCTAACACTCATAGCGTCGAAAAAGACACTTTTTCGCCCGTTTTCGGCCCATAGCATCTATGGGAGTAAAGCGATCGGGATGGTTAAACGTTAGGACCAACTAGACCCCAAATGGAGTCTATGTGCGAAAAAAACATTCTTGGGCCTTTTATGGCCCGGGCGGCGGACGGCGGACGGACATTTCAAATTTGAGGGGGGGTTATAAAATTTATTTGCTACCCGATGACATAGGCTTATTATTGGAAATAATAAACCAAAATAAAAATCTAAAATCAATCCATTTAGTAAAAAATAGATTAGATGGAAAAATAGATCAGAATGACGTGCTTAGTTTTGAGGCCTAGTAGCAATGCTCAAAAAACAAAAACCTAATTACTTCCAAAATAGGGAGATGGCGAATCTGCGGTTATATTCCCTGCAAGGATGCGGGAAGTGAAGAAATCTTCAATTTCCTTATTTCCTCCGCCCTTACCAATTTCCTCATAAGTTATTGTAGTTAGATGCTTCTGACAAACGCTGTTTCCCTAAAGATACGTTTGTTCCTGATATTAGTTAGCCTTAATGTTGTTTTCCCTTTTATTTTCCTGTTGTTGTCGTTTATGCCTTTTTGTTTGCTCCTTGGATGTTCGGAGCTTTTTTCTCTCCCTTCTCGAAGATGGTCTGTGCTAACAGAGCGAAACCGGCGCAGATTTTGAGAATGAGTATGAGAAATCGACGTCTTTAGTTATTCAAGTTTGCGCATGCGCACAGACTGCTACTAATCCGATAGTCATGAAGTTATATGGGACCGTTTAGGAGCTAACCTGCACAGTCCCTGCAAACTTCATTGGTGTTTTTTTGGCGTGACAAGGAGTTACCATAGAGACAAACTGACGGACAGACGGAAGCGAAAATGAGATACCAATTCCAGATATCTATAGATGACAAACGGACTTTAGTACATACATTCGAATTATTAGCATTTTGAAGAATTTCTGTACTGTCAAAATCGATAAAATATGAAATATGCTTGATTAATCGACAGCAAATGAAGTACCTAGTTAGGAATCGGGTATAACACGTATCACGAATCGCAAAAGGTTGAACAAAAAGTAATAGAAAAAAAAAAAAAAAAAAAAAAAAAACATTCGGAGGCTTTTTGTGTTGCAGAAACTAATTTTACAATCTATTCTTGAAACGGGGTGGGCATTATTATGGAACACCCTGTATATGACGTAAGTAGTTTCCAAAGTTATCAATCTAAACTAATCACAACTGCATGCTTCTTGAAGATATGAACGATCTAGTATGAATTTGTAACATCCAGAGTGAACGTAAAGGAACTTAAGGAAAACTATCAAAGGTAGTACGCAGATGCCGAAGCTGAAGAAATTCATGATTCTGGTTCTGATCCTCTTTGAAAATGTTTCCAAATAATTTACACAGAATAAATAAATCCAAGTCCCGCATCTATTATGATCCAAGACTGGTAAGACGTCAAACGGAAACAACTATTGAGTTCCGCACAATCTTATACATATCGAATCGGAATCATCCTAATCCTGGAATTCATCTGACCATTAAAATTTATGTGCCTATGTTCATAATATTGTTCAATAACCCGTTCACTTAAACTTCCTGTAATCTGAGCTTAATGACCATGTTTACCCCCCCCCTCCCCAGAAAATCACTCGAATTACTCTTGCTATTATTTCAAAATTTAGGTTGGCTTAAGTTTAAAAAAAACCTCAATGCTACATATTTCATTGTGTCAAAATTTTTTGTAGTGGGTAGGAATAGGGAGGGCGCACCTTATGACTCTTATAAGGGAAGGCTGAAACCCAAATGAAAGCTGTGAGAGAAATTGAGAATCATCCCACTGATCGTAAGGCAAAATTTTACCAAGAAAGTACCTGGTATAGGACAACACATTGTGTACCTACTCTAAACCTGTCTAAAACTGCGGAATTTAAACCCTAAAATGACAATTTTTGAGGGAAGTTGAAACATATTCTTACGATTATTGTTTCGAAGTTGTGTAATATAAAAATCTGATCCGGCGTTCGTTTCTTCTCTCTCCTGTAAATTTAAAAAAATGTCACATACGGTTGTTCGGTCAATGTCTTCAATTATGCAACTTTATGATTCTATCTCAAGGTCATTTGCTAGCTACTGCACAACAAATACGAGTATAGCAAAATTCTGAAAATCAAAAAGCAAGAAGTACCTACGTACTTACATACAAGGTATTTGGAGCTGAGTTGACGTTTTTCAAGGTTTAAACCTCAGATTGTCGGTTTTTAAGCCATCTCCCGCGACCGCTTAATTTTAAGCTGGGTTTAGCTGCTATCGCTAAAAAATTAGTTTGGTTTACGAACTTATACACCAGGCCGAAACTTCATACTCTTCTTAAACGGCAACGTTGGGTGAGTTTTAAGCCATCATCCGTTTGCTTCTTCTTGTATAACAGAAGCGGTTGCGGCGCGGCTAGTAGCAACCCGTCACTTTTTGTCACAATCTGTCTTTGTATTTTAACATCAATAACGACTGTGATTTAGATGGGTAATATTTCAAGTTAGTTTTTACCCAGCGTTTAGGATGAAAATTGTTTATTGGACAAATTAATTGCTGGTAAACATAAAGGATATTTTTTTTTCAGTTCCCTTCTTGACTAATAAGCAGAACTGTAACCATTGAGCAGTTCTGTTACTCTATGGGTATGTGAAAGCGTGTTCCATGATGTGTGTTAGTCATAGGTATATGCGCCGCTGCACTGCAGATCACGATGTTTGAACACATCGCACCCATCCTAGAATAAGGGTACAACTCAAAAATTGTCATTTTCGGCAAATTGCATTCAAAGTTCTCCTTCCACACCATTGGCTACCCGTTCTTTGGAACACGATTAACGTAATTTATCTTTGCGAAACTTGTTTCCTACATTATTGCTCTAACACCCCATGGCGAGTAAATAGTTTTTTTGCCATTGGGAAGGGAGTGGGGAGAACGGTTTTTAAGAATTTTTGAGTTGTTCAAACTCAAACACTGAAATCTCACCAGTTAGGATCCAAAATGTTCAGAAAAGGAAGATACAAGTTAAAATTATGCCATCATTGTCCACACAAAAAGGAAACAACTCAAAACGAGACACAGACTGCGTGAACTCAACTGAGTTGTGTCTTTCTTCCTAGGACGGGAATCGGTTACTCCCTCCATAGAAGAAAGACACACGCACTCTCTAGCGGAATTAGAGTACCCTACACATATCTCCACCTTCTACAGACAAACTAGACCGTTTCTACTTCTCAAAACCACAACTAACTCAAAAATCACGATTTTTGAGTTGTACCCTTATTCTAGGACGGGTGCGACATATTGTGGCACTGCACTGTAACGGAAGAGTGGCACATCTGTATAATACCTCTCGCTCACCCATCAGTTGTTCTTACAAGTAATATACGAGTACATCTTGGGTGGCGGCGGTCTGCCACCCATGTGATCGAATGAAGATTAAACTAGTCTTGAACCCCTGACCATAACTCATTCATTATACTCAAGAAATGACGTCGTGTTGTCGTGCAGGTTGCGTACTCCGGGCCTATCGAAATTCGAGACCCCCCCTAATCATGACTCCCAGTCGATCAATTTCTCACCTACGAAGTTCCAGGACAATTTATTCGAGTTCGGGAGAAGAGAAGGGAAAAAAGAGAAAAGGGATCATCGGTTTCACAGGAAGTTTGAATCGAAAGATAGGGAAAAACGAGAGACGACGCAGAGGTGCTGCTGATGGGACGGAGCCGGGTGATTGCCCCCTCCCTTACACCCCTCTGCCACACACACATATACACACACATACACACACTCGACCATCTGAACCATTCAGTCGATGGCCAGCTCTATTGTGTTGCGCGGTTCAGTAATACACCCCCCTCCTTCACCACCACCAGCCACCTCTCTCTCGCGTCTTCCCCATCACCGACATAACCACCGACAGTTCGATCACCTCGAATAACAATCGAGTTCTTTTTTTCCCGCCCTTCATGCCGGGACCTTGCCAATCGCGAATATCAACTTCCAGTACTAAATTGAACCCACATTTTGATGCCTATTGCTCTTCCTTTTTCCCGCACCGTAACTTTTTCCTGGAAAGCGGGATCGGATCGGAGTAGCCGTGATGACACGGTGTGTCGGACCGACTGGGGCACATTCAGAAAGAACGATGGGATGCTAAAGTTAAAAGTGAATTATTTAGGTCAACCCCGTCTTCCAATACTTCGGTCAGCTGTTGATATCACAAGTTTGATCAAAGAATCCACAAGTAACGATATTAAATTCAAAGATATCAACATCATTTATCAATGAGCGTTACTCATAGATATGTTCCAAGTCATGTAGCACGATCGTATGAGCGAATTTTCTTATATTATCTTACTAGTTTATGTTGGATAGCTGGTTCATCCGTGCGTTGCACAGGTTGACTTGAATATATGCAAGCCCCACATCACCCATCACATTTTACACCACCACGGATCTGATTTAAAAAAGTCCTTACTTAAAAGTACTTACTTGAAGTACTTACTCATAAATTACCTATTAGAACCAAAGATCAACCCCCACTCCCTCTCCACAAACAACCCCCATATTTCAGATTAAAAATATTCTTGATAGGTAACCCAAAAGAAAGTTCAGACTGATCCAATTTTTCGTCCGAACATCAGATCACCAGTTCATTCGGTGATGACAAATTTATTCCATTTAACTACCCCTTCCCCCCTCCCTTTTTTTACTTACCAAAAACATCTCCCTATGGTTGAAGCTAGAAAAAATTGTAATAGCCTGTGATTGAGGTTGACGTAATCTAAACATGTTTGCCCAATCAGATCCCCAGTTTGTTCAGTGATGTAAAAGACACCCCTTTCCATATCCCCTCCCCAAAAACACCCTTATGGGTCGGAATTGAAAACTTCTAAGTAGTCTGTGGTTTTTAAGTGTTATCTGAACATATTTCTTCAATCAGGCCCTCAGTTTATTCAGTGATGTTCAAGATACTCCCATTCATCCACCACCCCTCCTTCAAAATACCCGTTATGGTTCAGATTTGAAAATTTTAAGTAGTTTGCGATTCAAGTTAGAGTATTCCAAACATATTTAATCAATCAGGTCCTCAGTTTACTCAGTGGCGTCCAAGATACCTCATTTCACCCCCCCTCCTCCCTCCTCTAAGAAAACACCCCCTTTGGGTCAGATTTGATAAATTTCAAGTAGCCTGTGATTTGAGTACCTAAGTATGAATCAAACATATTTTAGCAACCAGGTCCCCAGATTATTCAGTGATGTCCACGATTTCCAATCCCCCCTCCTCTCCCAAACACCCGGGATGGGTTAAATTGGAAAACTTGAATTAATCTGCGATTCTAGTAAGAGTATTTTAAACATTTCTTACCAATCAGCTCCTCAGCTCCTGCTAATTTAGTTATGTCCAAGATAACCCCCATTTCACCCCCCCCCCCCCCCCTCCCATTAAAAAACCCCTAATGGTCTGGTTTGAAAATTTTAAATACCTAGTCTGCCATTCAAGTTGTGTAACCCGAACATATTTCAATAATCGCATCTCCAGATTATTTACTGATCTCCATGATATGCCATTTCACTCCCCTCCTCTCCCAAAACACCTCCTATGAGTCAGATTTAGAAAATTTCGGTTGCATTCTAAGTTGATATCTTTCTGGATAACCCGTTTGGTGTCTGTCAATTTGCAAACATATAGTTTCACTGACCATCAAAATACTAGAGTTTGCTACCACCGATTCCTAAAATGTGTTGCAGAATTCATTCAGTATCATGAGAATCGCCCGATGTTCGGCCGCCATCTGTTACTATATCCATATTTCATGTTTTCCATTACATCATTTTCTTAAATCTACTAATGGCAAAAAATAGTATAGGTAATTCCCAAAATGAATGATAAATTGGAACAAGTTTCCATGAAATTGACAGCGATCCACATTGCTGAAAGGGAAAGTACTATAACTGGACGCAAATAGTTTCCCAATTTTTTCCTAAAGTATCACTTGTACAAGCTGTTTATATCTGATCGACAGGAATTGAGCAGCATTTTTTTTTCTTTGTCCAGATGAATGAATGTACGACCTCACTCACCATTCATTTTGTACATGGCTGATTAATTATTCATTCGTTTCTGCCTTCGCTAAGTACACTCAAACGTATTTGCTTTTGGTACGGCTCATAAAATCATTAGGAACGAAACGTATATCTGCTGTCCAACTAGACCTACTAAACCTCCATTAACGCCTTCAGCAGACCGCGTGAAGGCAATCATAATGTGCAACTTGATTTTGTAGGAAGACAGTTATATTGCCATTGTATCAGCTCTCGCGAAGGATTCTGAATTATGATGATATAGAATTTTCTCATCAAATTCCAGGTACTGTTCATCATTCATCTCCCAAACTTCAAGCCCTTAATAAGAGTATGGGGCAGTAACAGTATGGGGAATAGTATAGTATTATATATATATATATATATATATATATATATATATATATATATATATATATATATAGAGAGAGAGAGAGAGAGAGAGAGGGAGGGAGGGAGAGAGTATATTTTACAATTATATATTTTATTATTTTCGAATATAATGAGCTAGGAAAATAAATATCTCAATGATTCAACTTTTATAGTACAGAATGATTTATACTTATTGACAATATTAGAATACTATCATTTCCTTGGGAAAGAAGGACAGTCAAGTTTATTTATTCCAAGACTAAAACTGCTTGTGTTTTGAGGAAAAAGTCCTTTAAAACGATATTCCGACCGTGTTTTGAATACAGTGTAAGTGATTTAAGCTGCACTAAAAAGGTCAGCAATGACCCATAGATCAATAAATAAATCATTATTACTATTTACTTCATGACTCATAAAATTGAAAAAGAAAAAAAAATGAAAAAAATACCCGCTTACGTTCACAATTCTTCTTCTCAAGAATGTTTAGCTGATGAGGAAGACGAAACACAATAAGTATACTATTGAAATACCATCATATATTTGCTTATGAAATAAACTATTATAAACGTCGGCCGAATTGGGTGTGGCTAACAGCTTCCTCGTTTTGCGTATCATGAATGTACTCGTATCGATCATTGAAAAGTTTTAACTGATCTTGAAAAATTCCATGACGGAAAAGAGTATATAAAGAAATAGCGTGAATCGTCATAATTGTTAAATTAAAAAACAAAACATGATACACGATGTAATTTACGTTTGCGCAGGCTCAGAGTGAGCTGATGAGTACAATGAAATATTTAAGGGACCATCTACAACCCAACCCGCGCATTCATGGACAATTTCATCAAAAATCGGATTAAAAGTGTGGAAATTAAGATCGTTACAAGTATTTCAAATTGGCGCAGGCACCAAGCAGCATCTATTAATGATACAATCATGTTGAAATTGATATGGGGTAATCAAATCCAAATTTCAAGGAAATCGAACGACTAGGGTGTTACGAAATAGAGTATAAGTGAAGAATTGGTTTGGCAACAATGAAACTAATGAGGGACTATCTAAAACCTAACCCGCGCATTATCTGACAATTTTATCAATATCAGATGAAAACTGTGGAAATTAAGGTCGTTTCAAGGGTTTCAAATTGGCGCATGCGCAGTGGTTATTAATGATGCAATCACGTTGAAATTGATATGAAATAATAAAATCGTCATCTCCCAACTATCAACCAAATTTGAGCGAGATTGGACGACTAAGGCGTGAGGAAATTATGCTTGATAGAATTTACGTTTGCGCATGCGCAAAGCGAAGTATTGAGTCATGAACGATGAAACTGATAGGGGACCGTCTACACCCTAGCTTGCACATTCCCTGAAAATTTTATCTAGGCAAATCGGATGAAAACTGTGGAAAATAAGCTAGTTACAAGGATTTGCGGACACACGACAGACACACACACACAGACACATACACAGACAGACAGACTCGGAACCAAAGTTGTTCAGAATCGTCTAGAACGTAAAATGCGAATGGAAATTTTGATTTGGAGACAAAAAAGTTTTCCTTCCGAGAGTGAAAACCGTGCTTCCGCTACCAATATACACTCGGAAACAATAATACATAATACGGTATCTATGTTATTCTACAAGGTCTTCATTGGGAACGTTTAACATGATTTCGAATTTATCCTACTACCTTAAGGTTTTCTCTACTAATGTTCCTCATTGCCTTTCAGGTCATTGAATTATAAAAGCTATGCATAGACTAACTACCTATCTCTTACCATAATGGCAACCATTTGACTAAACAATATAATCCTTAAAATTATATTATTCAATACGAAAATTTCTTTTTGTTATTTCAGCTTTGTTTAATATACAAACCCAATCTTATTTTATTATCTACGTCTCCATAAGTTATCGTTTGAAAATCACTCAATACTTGGCAGATTAATAGGAAACGGGATTTTCTATAACATTCCCTCGTTTTATTGGCTGTTATGGAAATGAAGAGTGAGTTAATTGAAAGTTTTTCTAAGAAGCCATGGTATATGCTGGTACTATTCCTATTTATTGATGTGAGAGGAGTGCTCACTATATGGGCACGGTGTATAATAAAACTGCAGGCATCAATAACGACCATCGCAACCTGTCGAAGATTTCTAAGCACCAACGCCGCTCAATTAACCACTCGCAGTCGAGAATAGGTAACGAATCGTAGGGACCTGGAGAATGAATGAATGATGAGTGTCAGGAACAGCTACTCCGATTCGATGGGTCGGAAGGCGGCCGATGCCCGATACAGCCAGTTCAACAACAGATGATTGATCTTGAGTTACTTAAGGCTCTAATCAATCAATTTGCTGGTTGAAGCTGTCAACAAAAACGTACGTCCTTGGAATTTAAAAAAGGGGTCATCTGATTGTTAGCGTTTCTAGAAATATTCCGCTCAATAGATATTTGCCTCGATGAATAATGTTACGTTGTAAGTACATGTTCCAAGTTCACTTAGAAAAGTGTTAGGGAGATGCTATTACTAGGAATAGTCCAAACATCGTTTTTGAGAAATGTACTGTGCCTTAACGGAGGAACCCCTGGTCACTTTCTATTAGAGAGCTCGACTATCTCTTAAAACCCTGATTTTCAAGGGAGCGACCAATCAATTGCTAAAAATAATTAAAATGGCGAATATCGATTGCCCCGAATATGTTATGGTGAATTAATCTGCATTGATGAAAACAAGCGAATTAATGTCGTTGCACATGTTATGTACGGTCAAATAGGACTTGCTAAAACAACAAATGAACAGATGCAGAGAGGACGATGACACGTTACTGACTAACTAACCAAAAGACAATATGGCCGGCTCTAAGGGGGCAACATGAATGTGCGCTAATCACATAACACGGGTCACCGAAATCGATCATATTTATAAATCATTGGGGCATGAAGCAGATTGGGTAAGCTTAACGCATGAAAAGTTAAGAAGTACAAAAGACTTTTCAAAACAAAAGAACGAATCCAAAACCGATTCTTGAGCGCTGACATTGACCAAATACTATATTCAAACTACAACCTGAACTTTCGTAAGATACTAACTAGGATCAACAAAAAATATATACAAGGAAAGAATAATTTATTGCCTTTAGATTATCACCTCAATCGGAAACAATAAAAACTTTATACTTTTATCACAGAAAGCGCGCATTCAAGATCGGAAATAACCATCTGCTTTGCATGCTATGAAAAAGAAAGGGAACCTTATACATACTTTCTTTTGAATTGTCAACTGTATCAAAATTTGAGAAATGTTTCCCCAGAATCTTTTGAATTGTCAACTGTATCAAAATTTGAGAAATGTTTACCCAGAAGCCACCACAGAAGACAAAAAGAAATGATTACCTATTGCTTCCGAGTAGAGGGAAAAGATACGTTCTGGGCCAGGGGCCAGAACGGCGCAGAATACTAACCCGCACGACACGTGATACTAACCCGCATAACACATGGTGGCTTACCCGCACAACGCATAAATTGAAATTTTCTGTACATTGTGCTCTTCCGTCTATCGAAAGATCATATAATAATAATAATGCGTTGACCGGGAATCGAGCAGGCGACCTCCTAGTCACCAGACAAGTGCTTTAGCCAATTGAGCCATGACGCCAGATGATCAGCAATGAATATAAGTGTTTCATACGATGCATGCAGCTTTTGATCACCCATCCCTAATGTAATATAGTAGAACGGTCAAATAAAGGTAGGTATGTGCTGTTTATACTCAAATTGGATTATTAAGAACTGAAAATGCGTATATATAAATCACAAATGTCAGCACTCTCTCGGTATTATTATGCCATTTTAAACCTCTCGAAGAACCTGATCTACCCAGTTCCTGCATTGACCCTAAGTGAATTACTTTGTTTATCGTCTATTCTTCATAAAATTGTTCACATCCCTCTACTCTTCCGAGTCTTCCTAAAAATAGCGAAAGCATTGTTTTCACTTTCGGGAGAAAAAAAAATTCTGGTCTGCAAAATCAAAATTTCCACTCGCATTTCACGTTTTAGACCATTCAGAACTTTGGTTCCGTGTCTGTCTGAATGTGTGGGTCTGTCGTGTGTCCGCAAATCCTTGTAACAAGCTAATTTCCACAGTTTTCATCCGATTTGGATGACGTTGCCAGGGAATGAGCGAACTAGGAGGAAGACGGTCTCCTATCAGCTTCATCGTTCTTACCTCAATACCTCACTCTGCACATGCGCAAACGTCAATTCTACTAAGCGTCATTTTCTCACGCCCTAGTCCTTCGATCTCGCTCAAATTTGGATGATAGTTGGGGGATGACAATTTTACCATTTTATATCAATTTCAACATGATTGTATAATTAATAACCACTATAATTAATAACCACTGCGCATTTTGGTTTATTATTTCCAATAATAAGCCTATTTGATCGTGTGGCAACAAATTTTAATAACCCCCCTCAAACTCTGTAACTTTACGTTTAAAGTTGCGTAGAATCCAAATTTGAAATGTCCGTCCGCCGTTCGCCGTCCGCCGTCCGGGCCATAAAAGGCCTAAGAATTGACTTAAAAAACCCGTTCTTTCGCACATAGACTCCATATGGGGTCTAGTTGGTCCTAACGTTTAACCATCCCGATCGCTTTACTCGCATAGATGCTATGGGCCAAAAACGGGCGAAAAAGTGTCTTTTTCGAGACTTTGAGTGTTAGACGAGTTAGACGCACGCCTGGCACGCTTGGCAGGGGGTCACGGTGGGTGGTGAGGGGGGTGAGCGGGGGGTGGAGTGAGAGGAGGCGCTATGGGTGTTATACCCATATAATACACCGCGGCACCATGAGGTGGGTACAGCGTTCCTTCGAGGCATGAATATATGTTTTTTTCTAGGTCATACCAATAGGTTAATACCAACGCTTTTCCTACGCATATTGAATAAAATATCCTCTCGAATTTTCGTACATACTTAGATAATGATATTATTGAGGCAATAACTATTTGAATAGATAGGAGCTCAAATCGAGAAATATAAACATACGTATTTAGTTATAGAAATATAGGTAGTGGCAACTCGAAATAGGACTCGTCGATGAGTCTGGACGGGCCTTATGACGTACGCAGGTCCTATGATCATACTCAATTGAAAAAATAATAAACCTTTGTGAAATAATTTGGAGCATTTTTCTTTGTGGCACGACAAAAAGCAGTGGAAATGTTATTTCCACACATTTGTTGGGTGTTCTTTTGAGATTAACTTCTGTCCCAGAATTCTTCAGCTTCTTCTGGCTATGGTTTTATTTTGGTTGCCTCTCCAGTCAATTTAATACAGAAGGCACGAATTGACAGCATTTCTTGGATAATCGAGAAAAAGGCGATTAGATAGTGTTTTAGTTTTCAAAAATGAAGAGTGATTCCGTTATAATATCGTGGAATGAACTGCTATGATGTTTTGACTAGTGTTTCGTATTTTGTACATTCCTTGTCCGCTTTCATTCATTGGATAAGTATAGGTATCTCGTTTAAGTATTTTAAAATCAGCTCGGAGCATTAAGAAATACCCTTTGTTGGTACACTTTCCTGCCTATAAAAAATCATCCTTTCTACCTTAATACATAGTTTGGAAATAAAGACCCGAACCCACTGTTTATTAAGTACTAACCCCGTTATTTCTCATGGTAACCATATTTTCGCACCAAAGATTTGTTATGATAACACAACCTATCGTCTTAATCATGTGTATCCTTTTTGAGATTTAAAATTGGATAAATTGCTATACAAAATTACATAAGAGTAATAGTAATAAATAATTATTAATAATGTAGCAGTACTTCCAGGTTCTATGGTACGAAGTATCAAATATCGGGGACACATCTGTGACCGAATATATTTCAAAACCAAGCACTTCTAGGAGGCACTACCATAAATTAAGCAACAGAAATTATTGTGTTGAACCATTCTAATTGCAAGTAATTTTACTTATTTGTATTGTATCCAAAATCGCTGGATAAGATTTTATATCATCATTTTACTTGTTTGTCATTAAACCAGAATCAATAGATAATATTCCACATAATTCATAAGCGGATTCTCTTGATTTCATGATTGATATGTTTGAATTCCATCAATTGGTGAAAAAAGTTATCGATGAAAACTTGATATCATGATGATTTAATGTTGTGTGAACTTAGTTGTTCTTACTCTACTGGATCAATCACTACACGTTTTGAATGTTTCGAATGTTTGAAGAAAGCTGTAGATTTCAACGAAAATGAAGAGTTACATTGATGAATCGATTTCGATGGTAAAGTCGTCATCAATAACAAACAATAAATTATATGTTGAAATGGGTTTCCAAAACTTCGTCTTGATTTAGTTCAAATGTTTGGATGACATTTCGAATGATACGAATAATCGAGCTCGATCTATAACCTTATTGATTAAAACGACTAAATCTGGAACTTTTCTGATCACACAACAAAAAGCAGCATCAAATTTGTTGTGCCGTTAAAAGCGAAAAAACAGAGTTGCGTAATTACATAAACATTGCACATAACTGCAACAACTGAAGTTGTTCCACAGGCAACCGACAACTGGCAGATTAGGTCTTTTTCCTGACAGAAGTCGACTCGTGGCACATTAACGAATGCCTACTGAATTTCGACGAGCCAATTGCATTCGTGGGTTTGGTTAACAATACCGAACCATTTGAGGGTTGAGGGGAAGCCAAATACAGAGAGAAGTCTGATTTTTAAAGACGCTGTCACTGCAAGGCAAATGTGTCTTCGTATATATGTTTCGATGTTTATGTTTGAGATTTATTGCACCTCTAACGATATGGTTGACCCTGAAATGTAGTTTGTTCCGCTCGTAATGTATATGGTTACATGAGCCAATAGAATCAAGATGTGGGCGACATTCAGTGCGTCAAAAACCGATTATTATTGTTATTTTTTATTTATTAATTAATTTTTTGTTTTGTTTTAAGCTAAAATAATAATACGTACCTACTTACTCACTGATAGTGAGGGACGCCATTAAAAAGCTGATTCGAACAAAGTATCAGGATTTATTTCTCTGGTTCAACGATCTACCTGTGAGTTTATAGAACTCTGAGAAAGTTTATTAAGAAAAATTGAAAAAAGTTGAAGAATTCATTAAATTAGTGAAGCGGGTTTGTAATTGTGATTACGCTTTCAAAGTAAGTAAACACCCAATTGATTGTAGAAATTGAAGAAAAACGTTTTTCTTTTTCAAGCTTAATCTCGTCATCCAAATTAACTAAATTTTTTCAAAAAATCAGAAGACCCACAAAAACGTGAGAACATGTGTGTCACCAAATGCTTACCATCTCTCACAGAGGTATAAGAGAATGTAAATGTACTGAGGTTAACTGCAAATAGCTGCTAATTTGACTTCTGCACGTTGTTATCTGTTTTGGAGAAATAATGTATAAAATTTGAGTTACCTTTCTGAAACAATAATAATTTTGTATTCTGATGGAATATTACACTGCTTTTTGATTCAATTTCGATAATTTCATTTAATATAAATATATTTTATTAGTAATATGTAGCAGAAAATGTTGTACGTGACATTTTGCTATACTTGCTACTCAACTTACGCAATAAATCGGTATGTTGTTTGATTATATGTTTTATTCCGTTTTCATCTTAGCTGAATGCTTTTTCTATAGTTAAACTTTAATGGTTTACAAGTTACTGCAAGAATCGTTAAGAACTTACAAGAAATGTAAAGAACTTGCAAGAATCGTATTTAGAATATGTATTTTGCATTTTGTTCGGAGAACGCTCATTCTGAAACTGCCCATACGTGGTATATTCGTAATCAGCGTCTCATTTCTTATAAGAATTCAGCTACAACAGAATTTCGACCGCTCAGATCCTATTCTTGACGCACCGTGCGGCGTCGAATTCTTTTCAAGTGCCGTCGGCAAGGCGGAATGAGTCAACCTGATACCTACATGAGTTTGCCCATTCCGAGAGTGCATTTGGCCATCATTGAAGGAACCGTCGTGGAACTTTTAGCTGAGGTATTTTGAAACGCGAATGAGGAGGAGGAGGCCGGCTGGGTTGAGAGTGATGGAGTTTATCCGAAGGGGGTTTTTGTACTGATATAAGGGAGCGTAGAGGGCCGGTGTGCCGCCATTGCTGCGCTCTCCGCTCCCGCCCGGACCCCTCGAGGCTCAGCTTCGTCTCCACCCTCTCGCAAAAACTCGTCCCTGCACTCAAATCCATCACCAACGGCCCTTAAGGATCACATTTCCCCAGATAATATGGGGGTAAAAGTTTCTAATATACTGGTTATGTGGGTGACATGTAAGTTTTACAACTCATCAGTTAAACATAAAGAAAGTGGGATTCAAACATGCCATTTCTGCCATTAATCGTCTTCCCATGTTTTTAATACCCTCAAAAATCACATTTGCCATTTAACTTTTGTACTTTCTGCAAATGCCTCTAAGAACTGGTAATTCAGGCGAAACGAAACCTTGAAGTAATCAAGTAACAACTCATCAAGTAATGAGAAAGGAAGTGAGATACAAATATTTTATTTCTGCGAATGATCTCAGTTCTATTATCATGTACGTAGCTTTCAGAGGTATCCGTTGTCCCCAGCAAGTCGAGTACCGGGGACGAGCGCTTTCTATGCAAAAACATCATCATCAGGCCGTCAAAAAACTGTACTCGACACGCTGATGACGAAGGATCCCTCCGAAAGGTACGTAAATGATAATTTTACTATAACTACTAGCGGAAATAGCTCTTAGATTAAATACCAAATATCCGTTCTGTGTTATGAGCTCCCTCACACTTCCAAGATACTGGTTATTTGGCGAAATTTAACTTTGAAAACTTTTTAATTAACAGGAAAGGAAGTGGGATCAAACATTTCAATTCTGCCATTATACAAATATCATCTTCCTGTATTATGAACACTGATTACATATCCAGTACCCCGCTATTATTGTTACATTGCGGTTAGTGTTTCTAATATGTTGGTTATAAGGGTGAAATGAAAAATAACCAGAGAACCCACCAGACCCAGAGGCGAGGCGGTGGCGGTGGTGATGAGTTAACTATGAAGAAAGTAGGATACTGACATTTCATTTCTGCTGTTAACAAATATCATCTTACAATGTTATGATGATCTTCACTCTTCTACAATACTGGGTATTTAGGGGAAATGAAAATTTGAAAACAATTCAATTTTTTAACAGGAAAGAAAGTTGTATAGAAACATTTTATTACAGAGTCCATCAAACAAATATCATCTTCTAATGTTATGAGCTTCCTCACTCGTCTAAGATACTGGTTATAAAGGCGAAATTGAAAATGGAAAACTCATAAAGTAACAATTTAGCAATGGGGATACAAACACCAAACAAACATCATGTTCTCAAGTTATAGAAATTCTCACGGAATGAATTTCCCAGTTGAAATTGGTACTTTTCGGATAATGCTTTCAACATTCTGGTTATTTAAGACGAAATGGGACTTCTAAAACTCATCAAGCAATAATATTGAAAGTGGGATACAAACACTTCTTTATGCCATCATCAAAAATATCATCTTCCTGTGTTATGAAGACTAACGGATCACATTTCGCAGTACCTGCCTTATCGGTAAATGTTCCTAATATACTGGTAGTGCGGGTGACATGAAATTTTTACGACTCATATGTCAACTATAAAGAAATTGGGATTAAGGCACTCCGTTCCAGATGCCATCCAACAAAAATCATTATATTATGAGCTCTCTCACTCGTTTAAGTTACAGGTTATTCAGGCGAAACTAAAATTTTAAAACCCATTAAGTGACTAAGTAGAGTATGGGTGATATACTTTCTCCGTACCATCAACGTATATACATAGGATGGTATACTTTCTCTAAGTAGGTGGTAAAATTTCTGTATACCACCTATGTAGAGAAAATATACCATCCTATGTATATGCATTGATGGTAGAGAAAGTATACCATCCTATGTATATACGTTGATGGTACGGAGAAAGTATACCACCCATACTCTACTTGACTATATAGGAAGTGAGATACAACAATTACAATACTGCTATCAAGCAAATATCATCTTCCTGTGTTTTGAAGATCCTCGCCGATCTCTTTCCTAGACTCTTGTTATTGATGTTGCTAATCGGTAAATGTTTCCAATATTCTGGGCGAAATGAAAGTTTGACGGCTCATCAGTTAACCATAAAGAAAGTGGGATCCAAACATTTAAGTTCTACCGTCAAACTATATTAGAAATGTAATTGAATATGTGTACACGGATGAGTGGTAATGCAAGGAATGAATTTTTAGTCAAAGTAACTAAGCACTTGTTTGAAGTATTATGATTAGTTCACTCCCTCTCAAGGAAACACTGCTGACTGAATTGTTCCTCCAGGATCCCACACACCAAGTGATTGTAGTTTGTTCTTCTTCAATTCATGTCAATTTAAAGAAGCATGCTTCCACTTCACCAATCTAAGGCGTTGAAAAATGTTTGTAATGGTTGGATTATTTGATTTTAACAACACTGTTTCGCAGTCAACAGCTGAATGATCCCAGCGATTGATACGAAAGTTAGTCTGAACGTTTATGTACAATTTGTTTTCTTTTCTATGAAATTCAGCTTCAGTTAAATGTTTGTTCGTGGAATTTTGATTCTCGGTTTTCATTCTTGTTTCATCTGTTGTTTCCAGACGTTAGTATGCTTCAGTTCCTTCATGCATGTTAAATACATTTTGGCAGGATATAGCAAATCTCTTGATTACTTCATCTGGTTTCCTGGGGATTCCTTGATAATAGTTCTCTTTTTCGTTTTATAGTCCATTCAACAGTTCCCAACTTGTTAACTTTTCTCATGTTATACTCTTCGGGTGTTTCTATTTTTATTCTACTGGCAACGTTGACAAGTGTCTTCATGCAGCGCACGCACCCATGAACTTGGTGCAACTTTATTCACACGTCATTTGAAGTTTCGCAGTTTTTTTAATATTCGTATTTGACTGGGCGAAATCAAAATTATTTCAGCACAGGCTTTTTTATCCAAAATATCCCATTGTTTAGTTAAATCAATGGGTTTTCATCGTTTCCAGAAACATCCAAACATAACTAGTTTGATAAGCATTGCCCTTACTTGTATTTTCCATTTCTCAAAATTCGACTCCTCCAGTGGTTCTATTTCGAAACCCATTTTTCTGATTTCTGAATCTTCGTGACTCATCCGTTTCGTAATAATTTTTCGCTCTCAGCGTAACTGGGTCCCAAGAACTATTAGAAATGTAATTGAATATGTTTACACGGATTAGTGGTAATACACGGAATGCATTTTTATCAATGTTACTGAGCACTTGTTGTTTGAAGGTAACGCAAAAATGGTTAGTTCATAATATTGCAGTGTAGTACAAACATTTATCCAACAAACTAATATCATCTTCCTGCGTTTTGAGCTCCCTCACTCGTCTGAGATTACTGGTTATTCAAGCGAAATGAAACTTTGAGAACACATCAAGTAACAATATATGAAGTGGTATGCAAAATTTCCATTTCTGTTATCAAACAAATATATACCTCCCATGTAAGAAAACTAATAAGTTCACAACTTGAACCAGGAATCTCGGCAGTAAATAAAACACGTTGAGTTTCACTAAATCCGTTTCAATTAAATCAACGATCAATACAAAGGATAGGTACATCTACCAATCAAAACCAACCGGCTGAATGTTGGCGGTTTGCGTTCTCGAACAAATAGTTTCCTTACCTTTACTAAACGTCATCTTCGACGGTATGTAATAAAATTCCTTACTCTTCTATTTCTATTTCTTACATTTACGAAATGCGCGGTTGGAATAATAGCATTTGGAAATGCCTGCAGTTGTACGATATTGCAGAGAGAGAGTGAGAGATAGAGAGAGTGAGAGAGAAAGAGAGAGAGTGAGAGAGAGAGAGAGAGAGAGAGAGAGAGAGAGAGAGAGAGAGAGAACGCGAGAAAGAGAGAGAGAGAGAGAGAGAGAGAGAGAGAGTGAGAGAGAGAGAGAGAGAGAGAGAGAGAGAGAGAGAGAGAGAGAGAGAGAGATTTGTCGCCCATACGCTTTGCTGATTTTTCTTCAGTTTTCCAATAAATACCAAATAACGTTTGTTAACAAAAACAACCATAATAATATTACCTATCTATACGAGTGTATGCGATTATTGTATATGGGAAAAAGAAGAAGGTAAGAAGAACAATATCTACAACTATCCACTAGGAACAACAACTCATAATCAAACAAACAACAACAACAACTATTAACTCCAATTATTGTCCTGTTTTTATTGTTAAAATTTCGTTATCCGAGGAACTTGAAAAGTAAATGGTCAAATCGTTGGTATTAGTATTGTTGGAAATGTTCACGACAATCGCAAAACACGTCGTATTACATCATGCATTGTCAACTCCATTTAAAAGCCAGTGAATATAGAGAGTATTTTGATTTGTTTTTTTTTTCTAAATCAAATTTACTGGGTTATGACGACTCGTGACTGACTTCTCGCTTTTTCATTCCCTCTATTCTCCAGCTGAGGACATTTCAATAAATGTCACACTTGCTTTACATGCTTCCCTCTCTTGTCGATGACATAGTTACTTAACTATTAAACTGACAGTTATTAGTGACTGAATTTTCAGTAGTACCTACTGAACTGTACAGCAGGTCAGTCATATAACTAATCATGAACCATGATTTGAGCTATTGAAAAATGGGACAATTGCAAAGGCAAAACCTGGCACGAGTGCCTTCGAAATTCATTTTTGCTATTTATATCAGAGGTGCATTAATAAATATACGTGCACTGCACTTCAAGGAAACTAGGAAAATCATCAACAGGAAACTCATCAAAAAAACGTAGAACCCCATTTTTGATCAGTTTCCTACGTGGGGTGGAAACTCGTCAAATCTTCATGAACGAGCGACTCATCGAAAAATGGAATCCAATAAATTTATTCGTTCAATTCGGTTATGAGTCAGAATACATTTATTTCGATTAGAGTCCAGCAATGTCGAGACACTCCTCAGAAACTACCTTGAAGGAAACACATCGAAAAGAAGCTGACGGGAAACTTGTCAAAAATGGTGGTAGTAGTAGACAGATCTTGGTCTTCTTTGGGTCAACTACCTGCCATTGTTACTACTCAACGCCACCATGAATAACTACCTGGTCTGGGGTCTGAAGGCCTCCAAATCCGGTTACTTCCTTCACTTATAACGGTTGGGTCAGGCACACGGTGAAGCCTTCCGAAGGTTTGGTTTGATGACTTTCCTTTCGATGAGTTTCCCCTTAGGAGCGTTTGACCAGTTTCCACAGGGGACAGGAAAGTCATCAAAAATAATTGTCAACTACTTTTCATCTTCCAAATTTACATTTGATTTCTATTTGAAATTCTTTTTGACGACTTTCCCTTCCATTCAGTTTTGATGAGTGTCCCACCCAGAGGGGAAAATCCTCAAAAACCGTCGACCTCACGTTTTTGATGAGTTTCCGTTTGATGAGTTTGTAGGGACCCCACTTCAATACTTAATTAGGTACGTTATCAACTGTAGCCACACATTATCCCTTCATATGTATTGATATTGAGTTGGCAAATGTCTCCATAATACACCTCAACCAACGATAAAAAGTTTATAATGCTTAATGAAAACATTCTGAATTTATGTTTGTTACCTTAGTCTTTTGTTGTCTATGACCGCAGTCGTGACTGGCACTACTGAATGTTTCGTAGGTACTAGACGTAGGTACGCTACCGATCTGACTATCCAATGCACGTTTTGGTGAGGGTATGTACATACTGCATACCTATATTATTTTACTTGCATTCAACCTATCAAAATTTCATAATTTTATCATAACTTATCAAATTTTCTGATACATTTAATGGAACAAGCGTGACTTATAAAAGTTGTGTGAAATACTTTCATTCCAACTGGCTTTTACATTAAATAAGTCCAATTACAATAGATAGGTAGGTTCTTACCTAGCTACCGAGAGACATCTTGCGCTCAAGATGTACCAACCTACTTAAGAGCAAGCCTGCCTCTTATACATAGCTTCTATGCGTGTAATGACTATATAATAAACTATGTAATATAAAAACTATTATTTAATTTCTTACTTGCATGAAATCATCAGGGTGGAACCTCCAGCTTACCCCTGCTACTACGATTACTGCATGCAAAAACGCAGCAAATAACCATCGTAAGATGCGAGATAAACAATATTTATTTTCGATTATTACGAGCTTTAAACTTTTAAAAGATGAAACAGAATCTATTTTGTTGTCAAGGTCATCTGTGGATGACGGAAAGTAATTTTTCACTTTCAGCAAGTACCTAACTGATTTTTTTTTTTTTTTTTTTCCTTTTCTTTGGGATGATGGTGCGGGGAACGAATTATAGTGTGAAAAGAGTGGCGCAAGGTAACAACTACATTGAGAGACATGTCAGCGACAATGCATCTAATGAGCATAACTTCCTAGCGCTCCTAGCGGCGATACACGTTAGTTCGGAGCCCTATTCACAAGTAATTACATAAATGAAACATAAAGAATGTGCTTCGTTGGGAAGTTGACTTTTAAATGTAAATTTAATTTTATTTCATGCACTTTGGTACTCAACTTTATTGATAGAATCGTACTTGACAATTTCTCACAAGCCAGAAACTGGTGCCATTGAAAAGGTTTGTTTTCAACAAAAACTGAATAATTCAACAACATCCCTTCGAGCGATGCTTCTTTGAATATAAATATTGATTGAATGATTGATCTCCGCTCAATCATTCCCTATAGTGTTTACTTATACACGCAAATAATTTCAAGATTGATGTTTTACGAAAAAAAAGGCTTAGGTAGCAATGATTTTGAGACCCCTTCATACTATACCTATGGATAAATTAATCCTAACATTGGTAGGTCAAAGGCTCAGATCTGGAAAATAAATTCGGAAAACCTTTCTAAGATATTAAACCCCTAAGTTATACATTTTCCTAAATGGTTTCTATTTATATATCCACCTACGTTCCTCCCAACAGAAACATTAAATAACTATGAAATGATTATTAATGCTTAGAGAAAATATGTAGTATAGTTGATTCGAATAATTTCGCATTTCACAATTTCGATTCGTTCCATTATTCAGGAAAAACGTATCTTGAGAAATATCAAAACGGATGTTAGTGAAAAACGTTGCCTATTTCCACTAAAAATAAAGAGTTACAATGTTAAATCGATTTCGACGGTTAGGTCATCATCAGTAACAAAAAATAACTGAAGACACATTAGAAAGGACACAGGTTATATAGTCACATGTGAAGGGAGATTGAATCCCATTGGTCGATGGGATAATTCCAAGCTTTATGGAAATTAACCTATCAGTGGTGAAATATATTGAGGTATATTCTCATTTAAACATTTACCAGATCTGTCACTTTTGATAATTTCGAATTTTTCAAGTACATTCAACATACCTCTTTTGGGCAAAAATGAAGAAATTCTGCAAACTGTCTATCTGTCAAATCAAAATTGCAACGATGATTGGATTTCTTAAGATGTTTCGCAAATGTAAACTTACCCTTATTTTCCCTGAAATCCTCATGATGCTCGTCTATTCTTTCCCTATATTTCCTACCAGTCTGACTGCAATATTCGTAGCCACAAGAACATGTTAATTTATAAACCCCACTTTTATCCTGAACATTGATTTTTGTCCTTAACGGACCCTAATAATGCTTTAAGGCTATTTTTAGTTTTAAAACCTACTTTGTAACCTCTCGATGATAGAACTTTGCTGCTTTTATCAGAATAAGGTAAACTTATCCATTGTTTTTCTTCTAAAGTTACATCTTCCCTAGCCAGATTGGAAACTTTTTCCCTACTCTTTTTCCTAAGAACCTTACCTCATATGGTATCAACGAGACCTCCTCCATATCGAAAATAAATCAAAACATAAAAAATAAAAAACTCAATATTTTATTTAGAAACAAAATCAACTTTTGGCCTCAACATAGTGTACTAAATTCTTATGATTTGGTCTCCAAAATTAAGGACAATCAGATGCTTCCAAATGCTAGACTCGCATCTTTTGATGTGGTTAGTATGTTCACCAATCTCGATGTAGCTAGCTGCAAAGATGTGGTATGCAGGCTGATTCACGGCTCTAAACTAAACATTTTCGAAAAAGATGAATTGTTTAATTTGACGTCTGTCTGTATGGATCAGAATTACTTTTTATTCGAAGGGCAATGTTATACATAGCCAGGGGTTGCTATGGGTTCTCCGTTATCTCCTCTGCTTGCACATAGACTTCGTCTATTTGCTGTTTTTATGGACTTTAAATGGTACTACTTTTCAAGAATGAAAGTACACCATAATTGTAGAAAATTTAACGCTGGTTCCGAAAAATGTGGTCTAAAGTTGAAATTAAATATAATTAGCTGAGAAATTTGAGTTTAAAAGGGGAAAAGTTCCAGTCGTGCAGCATGATCTTATGAGCGAATTTTCCTAAGTTATCGTATTATATTATGTTAATTGTTTTGAAATTGTTAACTCTTGAGTGCGAAGAAAATGAAATGTTAAATTTTTCTTTTTATGGCAAAAAACCTATTGTAAATAGTAAAATGCTATGCAAAAAGAGATTTTGGATTTTTTAACTTTTTTGCAGTTTTCATCGATTTTTTAGCACATTTTAATTAAATGTAAGCACAACATTCAGTATAATTTTGTACATAAATTTTTATTAGGTTCTAATATATAGTTAATAACCTTTATTTCAGCTATATTCTGCTAACAAATACGAATTTAACGATTTTTAGTCGATTTTTGCTATTTTCAGTGATTTTTTCAGTACTTTTTTAAATTTTACCAATTTTATTGTGCTCAAAAAATGCTGGCCAACAAACTCGTCCTTTCGTTTGGAAAGCTTGATTTTTTCGCGCAGGAACGGAATTTTTATCTCAATTCTAAAGAGAGTTAGCGTCTGGAAGGACACAAATATATGCATATAAATATATATACCTACATGTATATATATATATATATATATATATATATATATATATATATATATATATATATATATATATATATATAGGAAAAAAGGTTAAACTCTAGGATTCGTTTCAGAATGTCTCAAAACGGATTTCAATGAAGAACTTTTTCGAAAATTTTGATTCTAAAATTTTTGGAGCTATTGCAATAACTTCATTTCCTACGAAAATTCGCTAAAAACGGGTTTTCTCAAATGACATCTACAAAACCGACTGAAATAAAAATATGCTGTTGGTGGTAGTTTACTCCATTTTTGGTGGACTTTGGCTCACAAAATATTTTGCACATAGGGGCGGATCAGCCTGTATACAATCCATTCATGTAGGAACGTCCCTCTGATGCATGCATTACTTACCTTATGTTTGGATTTTACACATCTTGAAGCGGAAACCAACAATTTCAAGTGATGGGTGGGGGGGGTGGGGGGATTATAATTTATCGCGTCAGCTCGTCGAGTCCTCAACATTTAATCACGGTGTTGCCGGATATCCTTCTGCTACTCATTTAGAGCTTAGATTATGTGATTACCACTAGCCGGTAACGTTGCTTACGATTCGAATATTAATATCGACGATTATGGTTATTAACTAATTGGTGATACGAATAAACTCGCCCTTCACTCATCCCCCCCCTCCCCTCCTCACTCACATCGTCATGGCTCCCTACCTAAGATAAACTTTCACAAACTACCGAGCCAGTGAGGGGAAAACCGGTGTTTATATTTATTAATACGGCGGTTTTATTGTCGACCCCCGAATGCGCCTAGAATGTTAGTTTCCGGTCATATGAAAGCAGAGCAAAGTGTGGCCACCCCAGGACCGACAGTTAAATTGTTTACAAGCCCCTCATCCACTCATGGGGGACTATAATCTTTTCTCATTCAAACTATATTCCATTGTGCGTTGTGTTTACGCGGATGCAGACAGTGGAATCTCTCGTGTTTGGTGAAACGAATAACGTTTGGTTAAACGATCATTTATTTACCGACGAGGACGAAGATCATCACGAGGCGAATCGGTCACCGATGTAAAGGAAATCGCGTCCTTATCAAAGCAGTGAGGACCTCAGTTACAATGCAGTTTTGGTTTAATACTAATAAAACTTATTCATCGGGCAAAAAATGACTTTTCAACCCTCCTCCTCTCAACATTTTCGGACGGTTTAATGGTGCGTATAGGATCCCAAAAAATAATTCATCCGTCCGCCGTCCAGAATTTTTTCCATAAACTATTGGACCAAAGTTTATGAAACGTGGATCGAAATTCACACATGGGATATACTTGGTCCTAAAAAAAATCTGAAATAAAATAAGAATGTGTATTTTCTGTTTGTTATTGATTTTTATTATAAATTTTTCACCAACTAGTGAAAGAAGGTTGGGGTTTTGTTTTAACTCATTAATTTTCAGTTGGTGGGGTAGGTAAGCCTGTGCCAAAACCTATACTTAGATTCTGATGTACATTTGAGTAGATATCAGCCTTCGTTACAAACAGAGGGACGATCCTTAGCTACACGATCCTTCTTTGAATTTTACCGTATACACGATATTCGGTACAGACATTTTGGTAATTTCTCATTGCTAATGGTCGTTTAAAACAATTTAAAACGAACAACTGTTAAATTTAAAACAAGCAAGGCTTTTAAAACATTCTAAATGAAATAGGATGATTTCGGTAGACACGTTAAAGCAAAAGAAACATAAAATCGGAGCGAAACGCAGCGTACCTAAAATATCATATTTACTTATACAATCATAGATCAGGTACCAAATGAAAAGAAATGACAGAAGACAAGAAACTTGAACAATGAAACCAAATCCTTTCTCGTTTCAATTGAACATAATAATAAAGTACAATACGTTATCTCAAGATATTTAGATTAGATGTGAATTAGATACCTATTCCTAACAGATGTTAAGATAAGATATCCTAAGACGTCTTTGAAACTCCTGACATATTTTCCAAAACTAAACCAAATTCATAATTGAACGATAAAAGTTCCAGTCATGCAGCATGACCGTATGAGCGAATTTTCGTAGATTATCTTATTAAATAATGTTACTTTGTTTTGAAATTTGAGGACTTCGAGGGCAAAGAAATTTTTAACCAAAAATTTTATGGCAAATAAACAGATTCCAAATCATATTCTACGATTCAGTTTTTGAAATCCATTTTTCAACAAATATTAATAAAATTTAAGTTCGTTTTTCACCATAGTTTTGTGAATAAATTTTTTATGAACTAGTTAATTGTTAACGAATTTGTTTCAACTAAAGTGCAAATTACAATTGCAAAATTACAAAATATAAATTTAGCGATTTTTGGCCGTTTTTAGTCATTTTTAGTGAGTTTTTCAGCGCATTTTTTGAAATTTGACCAATTTAATGTGCTCAAAAAGTGTTGGCCAACGAACTCATCCTTTTGTTTGGAAAGCTTGATTTTTCGGCACAAGAACGGAATTTTTATCTCAATCCTAAGGAGAGTTATCGTCTGGAATGACACACACACACACACACTCACTCACTATGGACTGACTGAGAGAACGGGCTAACAGAAAATATATTGAATAGAATAGAATAACGTCACGAATTCGTTCATAGGAAACACATATTATAATCGACTCGTCATTCCGGACAAGGGAATCCAATGTATTTAGGTTTACCTGATGTTTAGATCTACGTAGCTTGAGTGGCTATTAAAGCTGTGTTTACCCTTAATGACGCCTAATCTTACTAACATTCGTATTGACGAACTTTTTGTCCCGTAGAACGTTTAGCCTTTCATAAAATGAATCTACCGAAATCTTTAAACCAACTACCCTTTACTGTTTTTTGAAAATGCCATCCCTTAAGTTTCACGCCTTCGGATTGGTTAATTGGAAGTGACTCTGAGAATTCGAAACCATGTTGGACAATTTGAAATTTTTGAGCCCAATATTGTGACCATCAGCCCTGTAGTTTGGAAGAAAAATAGTGTCCGCTTATAGTGGATGAATGTTTGTTTTTTCCCCCAATTAGATGTTCAAAACCAACATATCCTGAAACGTAAATCAGCATTAAAGATTAAAAGATCTTCAGGGTTTAACTTTTATTTTCGTTACCTACTAAAGTTTGTTATTGTAAATAGTGAGAAAAAAAAAATCACTAATTAATAAAATGCGATTGCACTTAGTGAGGGCTCAGACGTGCAACACGATTGGGTAAAATTATCATATAATCCATTTATATCATCGATCAAGAATTGGCTCAACTTAAATTTAGAATAAGCAAAAAAAATTAGCATACATCATACTCACAAATCGCATTGTACACATGTTGGCCAGAGAAAATCCTTCCACCAGGCCAAATTTTTTTTCCCACTCAAAGTTTCAAGTAAGCCAATTTTATTTTTAAATTTGTTCATCTTTTGGCCAAAAAGTGAGTTTTTAGGTTAGGCCCGTTTCGGGTCAAGCTGGCCTGAGGGAAGGAATTTCTCGCTCAGGGCCATAAGACGAAGAATGGGCCTAATAAGGAAAAGAGGAGAGAAATAACAAAACGTATTCAAAAACAATGGTTTTCTACAAACTTCTTCAAACTTAGGTTTTCTCCGAAACGTTCCAACTCTAGCAAATAATTTTCGGTCAGCTATTCATTTATTTTGGATAAAACAACTCAGAAAATTTCAAACTGAAGCGAAAACAAACTATCAACAAGGCGATTAACAACAGAGCCTAAAGGGAAGTTGAAGTTTACGTAAATGAACTCGCAACACACCTTTCACATCGCTAAGGGCAGCAATGGAAGCAAAATATCTCTAAAAACCAAGCTACATGTGCTTTGTTTCTTGAAATGTCTGCTAGGAACGTTAAAGTTATATAAAAAGACCTGTTCCTCTAGCTAGACCCACATTGGGCCGTGTGGCCTGATGGGAAAGTTCCGATAGGCCCATTTTGGGTGAGTCAATGCTACTAAACCCGAAGAGTATAACAAATTTAAGTATTTACAAAATATGCTTTAGCTCGGTACGAATTCTTGTAGCGAATGTTTGAAGAACATTAGGCTATTGCTCTCGCCTCAAAATTTGTAGAATGTCAATTTTTGAAACAATTTCATGCAGAAATCCGTTTCAGGCTATTCTGAATCATATTCTTAAGTTTAACGCATTTTTTAATGTATGTATGTATGTATATATGTATGTATGTAAGTGTCATTCCAGACGATAACTGTCCGTAGAATTGTCTGGAAACTTCAAACAAATTTTAAAATGTTAAGGACACAAAACGATAGTTCAAGTTCGTTGGCCAGCATGATCGGATTACATCTTCGGGTTGAAATTTTTATAAATGTAGTCAAAAATTTCAAAATAGCCGGTTTTATGCTATTTGTTGTTCGAAATAATTTTTTCAGCATACTAACTAGTGGTATATTCGGAATCAGCGTAAAATTTCCTATAATAATATGTATCAAGTTTTCAAAAATTTCAAAGTTGAAAAATCAGTCAAAAATCGAAATAACGCCGTTCGCTAGTTGTAAAAATCGGTAATATTTGCATGAAACATTGTCCAAATTCAGATTGAACTACTCTTATGGAAGTATCCCTGTATAACCAATCCTAGAACCCTGCTGTTTAAGGCTAGAACCATGCTGTAGATAGAATTTTATTCCATGTTTGTCTATCAAAATCATAAACTAAAATTTCTCTACACGATCAATAGCGACTGAAATGTCGAAGATTCCTTCAAAAATTCACTCATGGGGCATGACTGGACTTTTTACATTGTAAAATAGAAGAAGAAATAAAAATACGCAGTTTCCCTTAAAGAATTCCCATCCTATATATCATTTTGTGATTGAATACAATAAGAATATTTTAATTTTGTTTTAAAAACAGATAATGTAGGGGATAGTTTTCATTCCTCCGGAAGTTCAATAAATAGATTTACACCAATATAGCGATGCGATCTCTGTGCAAAAGTAGTATTTTTAAAAAGAACTTCCAGCGTCAGCACAGAACCCGAACGTGTTGGGGGTAATTCTTGTAATTTTTCCATCCGAACTTTTCCTTAGGAGCTTGTATTGCCAACGTTTTATTAATAAGCCAAGACCGTTGGTACCTTGAAGCATATAAAAAATTCCCGCGTTTGAAATAGTAGTTTATTAAATTAATTTATTTATTTATCTTTTATTTTTTTTCAGCAGATTGATAAATTTTTGATAAAGTTTTGAATGATCACTCTTGCAACAACGACTTCACTGCTCTACCCCAACAAACGATGACGTGTATAATTAATGATTGCTCGAGAGCAAAATATCACATTTTCAATGTGTTAGGTCAAGTGTTACGCACTTTCGGTGAATCGGGATCAGTCTATTGTTATGTCGATGTAATGTATAGGACGAGGTATAGAGGATAAAGTGTCACGATTCCTGGTGAGTCGAATAATTCTATGTGCTGGCTTATTTAGATCTTGAAAAGGCTCATTTACAGTCGTCCGTTGGAATCTTGAAACCGGTGACAACACGGACACGCTCTAATTAGCTGATATCGTTTCAATTCGTAAACCGCTCCCCGGCAACCCAGTCATTCGATAACTGACAACAACCGTTTCTATTTGAGGGGAAAAAATATGAAAAAAACAATTATTCATCCTTTGTAATTAAAATATGGAAACGAATAATGGACCTACGGGATCGGAAAAAATTTATTGAGGGAAACGGTTGAATTATTTCCACGTTTTTTCACGTCTTCGTTGCAACTGAACGCTCGCGAATTTTTTTCTTTTCCCACTCATGAAAAAGTATAACAAAGCACTTTTTTTCTATAAGTACACAAAGGCACAAAATAATATAACCCTTCACCGCTGTTCCATCACCTCCCTTCAGCCTATATATATATTTATATATACACATACCGCAAGAAAAAAATACTTTAAACAATTGATTTGAATAGCCTCAGCGGTAGCTTACTGGACCTTGGCGTCGATATAATAAAAATCAATTTATCGTCGATTTTTATCGTCCAAAAGACTGAAATATAATGAGAAAAGTCGGGAATTCAATAGGGACGGAAGAGACGGCGAAGGGGACCGAAGTTTTGAGCGGCGGGACAGGTTGGTGGTGGTGGTGGTGGTGATGAGGGGCGGGGGGGTCTTTACGCGAGCAACGTTGAATTCCAAGCCTTTATCTAGCTAGTGAATGGATTTTTTAAAACTCCGTTACATCCCCCCCCCCCCCCCAACCAACTTCGGAGTTCTTTTTACCCCCCCCCCCCCCCCCCCCCCCCGCTCTATCGCAACGATTTCTCTCTGGTGTCCGGAGCGGGTCATTCGCAGCGATTCATACTATTTCTATATCTGAAGGGGCTCTTTTTTTCGCTCAATGGTGAAAATTTCGCGCGGGATACCTCGTTATCACTCCTGACTCGAATCGGGTGAAATAGATCGCTCCGTAATATTCCCGCCATTCGTCTGCATTAGATACGTATTATTGTATGCATTTAGTTTTCATGCATTGTGTACTGTTTGTGATTGTTGAATTTACTCCTTGTTAAATATTGAATTTATTTAAATTGTTATATTCGTCATGGTTTAGCATTTTCAATTGTTCTAAAACACTGCATCAAGATTCATTCGCCGCCTACCTATGAACCTACCTACCGTCAGCGCCTGAATGGATCACTTCGCCCGGGATAGTTGTCGAATCCATGAGGAGGAAGCTCACACAGCGAAGAACAACTTATAACTGCCATCAATATTTATGATATCAGCTGATATTCCTAGTTTCTCCCCGCCCTTCTTCATCGGTGCTGGACGGGCGTCTACAAATTATTCTCGCCATTATTGCTGTATGCTACGCCTTTGTCTTTACCTCTATCCAGTTATTACATCTGCATCGTCAGAATTCCCGTTCGTTCTTTTACGGATTTTATCCAATTATTGCTTTGAGTACAGGGCGCCTTCTATGTACCTGTGGACCATATACTTCGGCAGAACCGTTTTTCGAGAATTACCCCGGCCGGTTTCCAGCTGCTTTCAACGGAGCAACGGATTTCAACGTTGATTGAGGTGCACCACGTGGACATTCAAAAAGGGAGTACCTAACAATTTCAAAACTGGCCAGTAAAGTATGTAAATTTATGAACTTTTGTTCTTCCATTTATTATTTATTTTGTCATGTTGTATAGTATTATTTTGAATATTATACTTGTTAGTAATTCCTGGAATTTTTCATTCATTACTTACACCGACTTTTCACATTCCTTCGAGATACCTACCTAAGTCTGGTTTAATATTACATTGCACATACCTTTGGGGTTTATCAAAAACCGTTTTGCAAACACGCACAATGCCTAGTCGTTGTATATAATACCTGAATGTAGCACGCAATGTGTAAAATGAATCTCATTTTATACTTTACCTAGGCATTGTATAGAATGCCTGATCGTGCACTCGGCAAAGTGTCCTTCTGATCAATCCTTACCTGGTCTGGGCACCTTTGTTGGAGATATAGGTCAGAATGATGTGTATAGTTTGGTGGTCTGGATGCTCGCAAGCTCGCATCTCAAAAATACATAACATCAAGTAGTCAATCCCTTAGTAAAAATTCAGATTTGTTGGACATATAGGTCAGAATGATGAGTATTTATACTTTGCCTAAATCAATGGTAGGCATTATATAGACTGCCTAGGCATTGTGTACATTGCCTAGCCATTGTGTCTAAAGAGAGTTAAAAATGGAGGACTTTCATACTTTGTCTAAAAAGTGCAATCATTGTATAGAACGACTAGTCATTGTATACAACGCCTGGATTTCATACTTTGCCGATAATATATATATGAGCGCGGATAACGTATATATGAAACGCGGATTGCTTTGTGTACATGTACATACCTATGATAAGAAAAAGTTTCGCACGCTACACTCCTAGTGTAATTCCAATTTTCATTAGTACTGCTACTGCTAGTATAGGACATCCCTCTGAAGCTATGTCAATGTATGTATTAGAATTCACCC
Organism: Adelphocoris suturalis; assembly: GCA_030762985.1. Classification (NCBI taxonomy): domain Eukaryota; kingdom Metazoa; phylum Arthropoda; class Insecta; order Hemiptera; family Miridae; genus Adelphocoris; species Adelphocoris suturalis. The sequence continues at coordinate 19,040,668 of CM061051.1, forward strand.
AGGGGAGTGTGGGGCTACCTAGAAAAAATGCGAATCCATTACAGATCATTCAAAGAACAAATCCGTGGAAAAACCATAAGTGTATGTTTGCGTGTTTGTGTGTGAGTGTGCGTGGGCGACAAATTTTGTCGAGTCCACCCAGGCCAAAGCTTTTAATCGATTTTCAAAATACTTTTTTGGTTCGTTTCCAATTTAAGTATAACTATGCAACAAACCTTGAGAGTTTAGGATTTAATGACAGGGTTGGGGGTGGAGGGGGTAACTAGCAATCTTTCAAGCGCTGCACAACCTACAATTCTCGATCGATTTTCGTGATTTTATCTTTTTTTTTTAATTAAGAATTTAGTTTATGTAGGTTTAGTACATATAAATTGATTTATTTATTATCTGGTGAATACCAATGAATAGCAAAAATCGACTTATTGATCTGATTTAAGCGTAAGCGTAACTAAACTCATTCGATTCAGGTTCAAACACTCTATGATTTATATCGTGCAAGTTTTAGTTCAAACTCTTTCCAATTTATTATACAACATGAAATGCCGTTTCTGCGAATTTTATATGAAGAATGAAAAGAATCCGTGAGTTATGCTGTTAATCAATGGGGAAAGGTCTACGTTTCCTGTACTGGTGACGTCACACTGAGTAGAGGGGGGGTTGGAGTCCCACCCTGGAGCGCCATGGCGGGAGAGGTGTTTTGACATTACCAGTGCGCAAAAATGTCAAAAATCATAGAAAGAAAATACTCATCGTAGGCGAGTACTGTTGATGTCCAACTTCAAAGGATGGAATCTTCTTTCATTTAAAAACAGTTTATTTGGCAGCGTGCGAGTTGTGCAAAGTGAGTCTAACCAGTTGAACTTTGAATTGACTGTAGTGAACCTTGACGAATATAATTCCTCTTTTGAGCTTTGAATACTGGAAGGAAGTTTACACATTTTGGTACCGAAATGGGTGTTAATTCAGTGGTATAATTGATAACAACCATGCCCGCAATGCGAAATCCTGGCCTACAAAGGAACAGGCTGGACTACGAAATCCCATGGCCTAAATTTGGATAGGTTGACGCTGGAATGCGAAATCCCATGGCTCAAATTGGGTTAGGACCAGGCCGGAATGATGAACTCCGAGGACTGAAGTTTCAGGAGGGTAGGTGTTGGAAGCGAAGCGAACAGGACAAGAATTGGCTTTAGAGTGATGACATTGGCTCTAATAGCTCCGTATTTATATGGCGTTTGACGCAGTGTGTTTATCCAACTCTTGGATGTTGAACTAACAAAAGACTCAATCTCTTGAATTTCGACTAAATAATCGTCTTACCAGGAGGAAAACTTCCTTGGTTAACGTGGTTAACAGGCTCTCGTGGTTGAAGCACATTGAGGTTTTGCCGTTGTGACTTTCAACACGGGATTTTGTGTTTCTTCATCTGTCGATAATGGTCTCCGGGTTTATTGCGCGTGTTTTGAGAGTATAATGTCCTACTGCGTGTTGCTCTAGGGCAGCTCGAGCCATAGTGAGACGATCTTCCGACTTCAGAAGAGAGCTATTCTCATAATTGAAGCACTGGAATGAAATGAGTCGTGCCGTGGTCATTGTAGAAAGTTAAATTGACATGTTTCATGTCTTAAGGATGACGCATTTTTGCAGGCGAGAAAACGTAGTTGAAACACTTAACCAGGTTGAACCACTCATCCAGGTCAAGTCACTCATCCAAGAAGAACCACTTATTCAGGTCAACCACCCATCCAGGTCGGACCACCTACCCAGGTCAAACCACTTAACCAGGTCAAAGCACTCATCCAGGTATTGCAGGACCGCAAGACAAGCAAAAGTAGTAGTAACATATGCGTATTTTTTGTTGACATGAAACATTATCCTTTTTTTTAAACTGAATCACAATTTTTTATACGCAATCTCTAAATAGTAACATCCGGGAGGGTGCAGGGAGGCGAAGCGGCGAGTTTTTGAATGTAAAATTTGCTGACACTCCCAATATTATCTGTTTACAATTGTTTGATCATCGTGAGGAAAAATGTGGAATCTCTAGGAAGAGGTACAGACCATCACACTATTCCCTCACCAATAGATTCTAACTCTCTCAAGTTTGCCTAACTGCATCGTTGAAGTGCAACCCCATTCAGACAGGTTTTCGTCTCTCCAACTTCCTTCAATATAGTGTGCAATCAAATCCAGCCAACGAAGTTCAATAAAATCAAGATCATCCTGAAAACCGAACATTACTTCATAGTAGATTTTGTGTTGGATGATCTCTTCTAGCCACAAAAATTATCAATTAATTAATTTCATCATTCGGTAATGACGTTGTTTATTGAAATAACATTGTGAATTTCATTTGAATTATTTTATTTTACGATTTTTGTTACTTCAAGAAAAATACTGAGGTTTCTGAAGTCCCACAAAACATTTCAGGTGATATTTTGGTTGGTCCTGTTTTCTCTCGTCTCTGTTGAAAAATAAATAGCTTGTAGTGCGTAAATCACCTCCTCCTGTGAGTGCGACTTAGAATTTGGAGATTTATGTTTTAAAGTTGGACAATTACTACGTACCTACGATACCTACCAGATACCTACGATAATGTCAGATTGTGTGGTTTATAATGTAAGATTCGGTGCTATATAATGTAAATATTCAGAGCTCTAATATGGATTTGTCAAAAAACAGCCAAAACTACTAAGTACAGTACACGATTTTCCCCCACACGTTTTATGACGTTTTTTAGGGCTGCCGTAGAGAGGGTATTCACTGGAGAGGCTATTTTGCCGCCGATTGAAGCATGTTTGTATAACTGTTGTTTTCTAAGTTATTATTGAAGTGTGCGTTATTAATAAATTTAATATTATCATTGAAATTACAAGTTTTTCTAACAAAATAGCTTTTATGGACAAATCGTTCTTCTGTCTAGGTTTTAAAATGTGATCGTAATTTGAATATATAGCACTTTTCGGTCAAATGAAACCTTGTTCCAATCAAATGAAACTTCTTTTCAAACAAATGAAACTTCTTTTCAAACAAATGAAACTTTTCGATCGACCATATTGCAGATCACCTCAACAGACTGCTCTAACTTCGTGATATCATGATAATGAAACTGCTGCTGCAGCTTTTGGATACCAGTGTTGGGTATAATCTTATCGTCGAATACGATTACGATTGTAATCGCGATAATTATTCGTTGAATCTGAGTCAACTGCGGTTATATTCGTATTCGTGTAATCGTATTTTTCTGTTGGCGATTGCATAGATTAAAACCCATAAAAATGCGTCACGGTCATCAATTTCAATAAGGCGTCCCTCCTATCATATGCGAAGCCTTGCTAATATTACCTAGCTTCAGAGGGACGTCCTTAACCCAACGTCGACCACGTGGGGTCCAGGTGGACCCCATGCGCACTTTTCCCCCCTCCCTTATAGCCACTTTGCCCCTCACTGCCTGCTCCTCGAGTAGCTTCCTACTCAGTACTGCTCCAGAGGTTGGCGAGGTAGCAATGGTCCTCCAGGATAGTGTACCTTTTGAATTCATTTCTGTTTGATGAAAATCGTTGTTGGGGTCTGAGTGGACCCCACGTGGACTTCCGTGAAGAAAAACTTGCGGCACATTCACACACATGTTTTGTCTTAATTTTCAATCGTTTGAGCATACATACGTAGGGGTTACTTAGTTTTCCTGTTTGCACCATGGAAAAAACTGGGAATGTGAATCAGTCGTTTTTTGTCCATACTAGTAGACAGTGAAGTGGGACGAAATCTTGCCTAACGAGGACTCAGTGTCCGACGAGTTCTTTGTTGTGAAAACATGCAAAATACCAATCGCAATGTGACTGCAAACAATTGGTTCACGTCATACGTATTAGCGGAGGTAAATAAATGTAAATTCACTTTCGTCGGCACCATGCAAAAAGGCAATATGAAAAGGCAATTTTCGAAAAAGTTTTGTGTTGGCTGAAGTTCCGTATTTTATTGAAAAACAATGGGCCTTCTTAGAGTTTATATGCCTAAAAAGTTGACTAAAGTTTATATTTCGTTCTGATATGAATAAAAGACTTGAACGTTTTGCTTTTTATTCCTTTCTCCTGCGTTTTTGGTTTTCTTAGATGAGGAAATTCTTTGGCCCGTGTAATTTCGGAGCTACAAGCTGCAACTTTGCTACCATAGATACGATATTAGGAGACTATCCTCGTAGACACCTCAGAATTGATTGCATGATGTTTTGACGCTAGTCCCAAGCAACAATAGGGCGGCACAGCCAGAAATGTGAGTGGGGTCCTGGTGGACCCCACGTGGGCGACTATTACACTAGCTCCCACGTGGTCGACGCAGGGTTAAAGCGAATTCAACGATTGGAGCCCAGTCTATTTGTCTCAAATCTATTTCAATAGGATGTCCCTCTGAAACTAGGTAATATTAGCAAGGCATCGGATATTATAGGAGGGATGCCCTATTGAAATTGATGACCGAGACGCATTTTTACGGGTTGTATTCGTGTAATCGCCAACAGACGAATACGATTACACGAATACGAATGTATAGCATTTTTCAGTCAAATGAAACCTTTTTTCTATAAAATGAAACTTAGTACCTACCAGATGAAACCATGTTCCAATCAAATGAAACCTCGTGCCTACCAAATGAAACCTTGTTCCAATCAAATGAAACTTCGTCACTACCAAAATGAAACCTTGTTCCAATCAAATGAAACTTCGTTACTACCAAAATGGAACCTTATTTCAATCAAATGGAACTTCTTCGAATCATCAAGAGAAAAATTACATTTTATTTCAGATTTTTGCTAAACAAGTTAATAGAGTCTGTCGCGATGATCAGCAATATGGTGGACCGAAAAGATTCATTTTAATGAAATGAGGTTTCATTTGTTTCAAAAAAGTTTCATTTGGTATGAACGAGGTATCATTTGGTCGGTACGAAGTTTCATTTGATAGAAAGAAGGTTGCATTTGACTGAAAAATGCTATATATGTGTGGTTATAGGAAACTGTTTAGGGAAGTTGGGAACAAGCGCATTTGGAAGTTGGAGGACGAAGCTCAGGGAGAGTTGTTAAGGGTGCAACCGCGTCCATTTGGTTTCCCGAAAGTAACAATTGCTAGAATCGATTTTGCGTCAGAACGCCCTAGAAAAATTTACATTTTAACAACGTTTATCGGGGGAGGGCGTGGCCGGTAGAAGGGCCTCACGCTCACTATAACATACACTCGCTGTCGCGCACACACACGCCGCCGCGCCGCCCTCTCTCTCACTCTCACCTCGACTCTCACATATTCCCGCTACCCGCCCGCCGTCCTTCAGCCCCCGGTCTTCGCCGCCCCCACCCCACGGGTTCTTCAGCCCCCTTCTGTTCTTCAACCCCCCGCGCCGACCCCACACTCTTGCATACTCTCTCGACCCTCTCTCGATTTTCCCCCTCTTTCCTGCTCTCGCCGCTCCCCCCCTCCGCCTCCGCCGCCTCCGACACTCACACATGCCTCGGCCTTTCCAAACTCTACAATGCCCTTATCCAAATATGGCTCGGCAGCAAACAAACTCATCCACTTTGGCAATACCCCCTCCGCCGCCCCCCCGTGCCACTTGCACTCCTTCTCCTCCTCGCTTGCTCCGACCACCATCTCTTCCCACTCTTGCAGGCCCGTCCTTCCCAGTTTGCCGAATTGATAATATCGTAACCCCTCGTTTCCCCGCTGGCCCTTCGCTCCGGTCCCCAAGAACTCCTCCACCCCGTGCCGCCACCTCCCTCACTCTCAACTCTCCGCCACACCGCGGCCACCGCTGCCCAAGAACTACGTGACCGTCGCCGCTACCTATTGCCGTCCAACCGCATTGCTCCCAGCAGTCAGGATGCACGACGACCCTCACGGATTCTGCCGGTGGGTTGGGAGGGGACGGGAGGTAGTCTCTCCTGTGGTGAGAATTTTGTCCCTCGTGAAGTTGGTCGTTGAGGGATCGTCCTTGCAGGTGCCATCTGATCTCACTACAGAATACAATGCAAATCCCAATCATACCAACCCTTTGCAGAGTAAAAGTAAAAAATTCTGCAAATTATTTCACAAAGGTTTATTATTTTTTCAATTGAGTATGATCATAGTTTTAGTTGGCTAGCATACGTCATAAGGCCCGTCCAGACTCCTCGGCGTGTCCTATTTCGAGTTGCCACAACCTATACTTCTATAATTATATACGCATGTTTATATTTCTCGATTTGAGCTCCTATCTATTCAAATAGTTATTGCCTTAATAATATCATTATCTAAGTACGTACGAAAAGTCGAGAGGATATGTTATTAAATATGCGTAGGAAAAGCTTTGGTATTAACACACAAATATGACCTTGAAAAAAACATATATTCATGCCTCGAAGGAACGCCGGCGCTGTACCCACCACAAGGTGCCGCGGCGCCGGCGCCTCCTCTCACTCCACCCCCCCCGCTCACCCCCCCTCACCGCCCACCGTGACCCCCTGCCAAGCGTGCCAGGCGTGCGCGCGTAGAAAAAGACACTTTTTCGCCCGTTTTTGGCCCATAGCATCTATGCGAGTAAAGCGATCGGGATGGTTAAACGTTAGGACCAACTAAACCCCAAATGGAGTCTATGTGCGAAAGAACGGGTTTTTTAAGTCAATTCTTAGGCCTTTTATGGCCCGGACGGCGGACGGCGGACGGACATTTCAAATTTGGATTCTACGCACCTTGAAACGTAAAGTGACAAAGTTTGAGGGGGGGTTATAAAAATTTTTTGCTATACGATCACATAGGCTTATTATTGGAAATAATAAACCAAAATCAAATCAAATTAAATACAAAAATCTCACAAAATGAGTTTACGAGTACAATGAAAAACAACGATTTTACTCGTAATCCAGAACTTTCAATTTAGTTTATTAGAAACAAGATAAATAACACAAGAAATGTTTAAGACTAGCTGGTTCACCCGTGCGTTGCACAGGTTGTCTTGAACATTATCAAATAGCCTGTGACCCAAGTTTGAGTAATTCTGATAGATTCGCCCTCTCAGATCCCCAGTTGGTTCAGTGACGTTCGAAACGCTATAACTCCCCCACCCCCTCCCACTCCATTGTGGGTCAGATTTGAAAATCTTGAAAAAAGTAGTCTTCGACTCGAATTGGAGTAATCCAAACTTACTCGACAATCAAATCCCCAGTTTGTTCAGTGATGACAGAGATACCCCATCCCCCCCCCCCCCTCCTCCCCTAAAACACCCTCTATGAGGTATCGATCAACATAGAGGATGGATCGATATATTAGTTGGTTGTCAATTGTCAAATGTTATGGTTGCCAGGTCACCTGTCAACATAAATATTTTGGTTGTCACGAAGATCTTTCAACTAGGGATGGGCATCGATTAATCGATTATTCGGAATAACGTTATCACTTATTGGTCTTATCACATTATACCTACGTACCTACGGCTATCATTATCATTTTTTTTTTTTTTTTTTTTCATTTATCGTTTGTTTGTTGACGCGGAACTTGAACTTCGATCAAGATGCCACCAAAAAGTGCGGTTTGGGAACATTTTGAAGCTGGCTGACACCAGACATGGCCAATAAACTTATATTCCTAAAAGATATAGATTCTGGTACTAACTTTTTATCATTTAATAATGATTAACAGGACGTTTCCATTTGTTTTCGTCACGTCACGAGCGTCACGTCACGGTGGGGTTTTTGAGCGTCACATCACGATTGAAATTGCACCATCGAAATTATACCACGTTACTATGTTGGTTGCGAGCGTCACGTGACTATGGTGGTTGCGAGCGTCACAAAACGATATAAATAAAGAGGCTAGAAAAATAGTTTCGTTATGCCTGCAGATATAAGTGAAGTGCGGGAAAACTCAAAACTTTACGACGCTACAGCTGCTGAACGAGCTAAACGATATCGAGATCGCAAGAAACTCGAATCACATTCTCATTGGTGAAATTAAATGGGATAAAATCAAATTGAAAAACAAACGTTAATCGTTATTAAATGATCTGACTGTAGAACCGTAGGTCTACCGTCCGTTTTTTTTTTTTTTTTTTTTTTTTGCATTAAAGTTTTTTCCTTTTAACTTGTTTTCAACTGTTCTAAATTGTGAATTAATTTTTCCTTGTACACAATGACATTATTATATTAAAAATTCGATGTTTTTATTGTACCCTCTCTTTTCTCAGCCTTTTCCAAATTAATCGATTATTTAGGCCCCGATTAATCGGTTAATCGATTAATCTGGTTGAAATAATTGTCGATTCCAATAATCGATTAAATGTTAGCCGATGCCCATCCCTACTTTCAACGTTCTGTCCAGTGCCCAAAAGGAATGTTATGGTTGCCGTGTCACTATCACAACTCCACCAGTTGTTGAAGATCAACAACTATATCCTCTAAACCTTCTCTGGACTTCCACAAATAATTTAAGCACAAAATTAGCCAAATCGGCCCAGCCGTTCTTGAGTTTTATATATGTATATTACTACATTCACACTTATTGAGTATCACTACCGAAATTTGTATTCCTAAGGCCACAGACCCGTCCAGGGAATCGTTGCCGTTCTACGATTGGGTGACTTGAATGTGAATATGAAGTGTGGAGAATTGATGAGTCGGGTGACATAAACAACAGCACACAATAAATTATCCTAATTAAACCTAATTATCCTTTAAATCAAGGAGAAGTAAATCAAACCTTCTTTCTAAAAATAATTCCCTTGAATAAATGCGCTGATACCTACTAATAGTTAAGTTAAATAAATAAATAGGATTGCTTAGAGTATGGCTCTATATTAAATAAACGTAAAATTAAATTAATACCTACGTAACAAAATTTTGTTTTAATTCAACTTCCTCCAGTTCCTCAAGGGCTTATGTCAGAGGTATAAGGCTTGACTGAACTTATCATTGAATAAAAGGTATTAGAGGAAATGGCTCTAATCTTATCAGGCATATACAAGTATAACGAAGGGGTCAACCATGATCATTGCCTCGTGAAAAAGTCATTGTAAGGTCGTCGTGGTATAGCTACCAATTCCTTTTGCTTTTGTAATTCTGGAAATGATTGATTTTGGGCATACATTAACGAACGATACCCATGAATTAGTCCTGGCGGATAAACCTCAAAGGCTTGATAAAACGGTTTGATTCTAATGCGATTGTGGGTTCTAGTTTCAATGTGGATAACAGAGTCGCTAACCATGTTGAGACAATGGGAAATCAAAGCTCAGTATGACATATTTCAAAATGCTGTATACGTATTCATAATAAAGCATTCGTGAATTTTTTTCTTGAAAGCCACAAAGAAGGAAAAAAATTACTTAGTCATGCAGCATGGTTAATAGAGCGAATTTTCAAGGAAAATTTATGGATAACATTAAATTAGGCACTTAAATTCTGATCATTGAGGCCAACCAAGCCCTGAATAAAACTGAGGGGACAGCCGTGTGACGAGATCACAAAGAATATTTTAGAACGCGCAGCCGAACTCAAAAACTTGGTCAATTATGGACATTGTAATTAGAGACTATTGTTTAAAAAAAAAAATAACTGATTGTATAACATTTTTGGGCCGCAAAATTGTAAATTTGATCTTCGAGTTCTGGAGCGATCGGGCCAACGAACTCGACCTGTCTTTTGCCAAGACGAATTTTTCTGGAAATACACCCTATATAAATATAGGGCACCCAACCCCCAAGAATTTTTTTCTTCGAAAATTCACTAAAAGACGATCGTGATCGAAACACGACTTCGACCTGAACGTGAAAAAATGATTGGACAGTGAATTATTCAATTTTTAAATAACAATATTGTTACAAAAAAATTAAAAATAAAATAAATAGGGACATGAATTGGAAACATATTATGGATGAACTTTCCTATTCAGTTCACTGCCAGTTTAAAATGTTCTTTCGACTGCAGGTGGCAGCCGAGTAGCAAGCCTATAAGTATTTTACACCAGATACACATATAATTATTTTCAGAAGTTTCATTGTTAAACTATTCGTGGCAAACCATCTTTGAATGATTCTTAATCCATCACAGGTTATCCCATGTACCTACCTACCATATCCCATGAGAGATCCAAAATAGTTGAACTATGTCATCTGCGAATGTCACAAATAAACCAGTTGTCGCCAGGTTGAACAGGTAATTTATATGTGTCAGAAATAACGGAAGGCCTTGGACAGAGTGCTGAGGGACCTTATGTGATATGTGTGACATATGACTTTATGACTTTTCACTCCATTGAATTCAACGAATGAAACCTATTATTTATTAAGTAATATGTGAACCATCTAATGTCCTATTAGCCGCTCTAATTTTTTGCTCATCTAGTTGTGTCAACTGAATCGAAAGCTTTGGATAGATCTATAAAAATAGATAGTGTCATCGCCTTCTTGTTCAGAGCTAAGCATAGGTATGACACTAACAACTGCTTCTAGAGCATCTAATTGAATGAGATAAATTTGGTCACAGTTTTTGGCTCGATAATAAACATTTTCCACTGAAGAGGACATTACCTGTATCCGAAACTTACAGGAATAGCATGTTTAGGACCTTCCTAAACACGAAAAAGACCCACCTCATACCAAAGTGCGATTCTTTGCCTACCTTACAGCAAATTTACACCAATTTTTAATATGATTGAATATATATTCAGTCCTTTTAAATAATTTTTCCATTTGTTTCAGGAGGTCAGGGCCCTTGTCATGGGCTGACAATAATATTGACCGCCCCTGCAAACCTGTACCAGTTCTATTTTGGAGGGATGGTTGACGATATGGAATTATACTCAGTTACACCACCAACTCAGTTATCGCCTGCTGCTGATCAACATTCCAGGTCTGATCTAGATCTGTGACAATCACGATTTCTGCTCCAGAAAATATGGTGGACCCAATGATGGACAACCTATTGGTGTTCAATATGGTGGACCGATATCCGGTTTCAAATTTCACTTACCACCGTATTACTTTTCCATCACGATCCTCTAGCCATTAGCCCTTCAGTACTCGCGTGGATTAACGCATATAATAATCATAATCAACTACAATTACAATTGTGACTTATAAAAAATAAGATCATGATCCTCAAAAAACCTCTTCTTCACATTTACAATCTAAAAAAGAAGTTTCTCTACAGCAACATTCCCTGAAGAATTTAAAGCTGCCAAGGTCCTTCAAATTTTTAAAGGTGGGAAGTTAGAGAGCGGAAATTACTGGCCAATCTCATTGCTAAGTACATAGTCCAAAATACTAGAAAAAAATCTTAAAAATCTGTTATATTTATACCTTGAAGGTAACTTAATTTTATCTGTGTTAAAACTAACTAAGTATATGTTGAAAATTTACTCCATAAGTATTTTATCGTGGCTTGTGAAATGGGGCAGTGGAATGCGAAACCTTGCTAAGCAGCATTTATGTACAATAATATAAGAATTTCCTACTTATAAGAAGATAGGGAAATTTTAGACCAATATCGTTATAGATATTATTTAAGCTATGTGTAGACTATGTAGACGCATATGCGATGTTATGCCAAACTTATGGTTTTATGTTTAAAATTATGGACTAATCACCTAAGCATCATCCAACAACACGGGCCAAGCCTACCGTTGGATAAGTATGCAAGGCGAGAAGCTCAAGTTCTGAATTTTTACTATCAACATATATGTCTCCATTTTGTCTTTATTGAATAAATTCTATCTATCTGTATATCTGATACTCGAGGCGGATCATTGGCGACCTATTTCCGAAAAGTTAGGAAATCATTTATAAAAATGGCGGCAACACGAAAAGACAATCTTCGATAAAAAAAAAACGCAGCTTTAAAAAAATAACCATAAGGATCGGCCTTTCTATTGAACTGAAAAAGAGTCCCCAAGTTAAAAATATATTTCAAAATAGTTGATTTTCATCGAATTACACAAAACGATGGAACAATTTCACGAGCATATGTCCAGAAAAATCCTTGAAGTAGCATCTACAAAACATGTACATCATATCAAGTACATCTACATTGATATTCGTATCAAGAAAAGTCTCTCATTTTTTCAGAATATGAGTGAAAATTGAATCGAGTAAAGAAAAAAAAATTACAAACTGTTTAAATATCGTCAGGTTTTGTGATAAAATTAAACTATTTTGTACTGGGTAAGGAGAAAGGAGTTGACGCCATTGCCTCCATCTGGGGAACAAAACATCAATAGTGTTAAAATAATGATGAAATTGATATGGAATTATTAAATCGTCTTTTCCCAACTATCCCTAACTAGTTTGAGTGAGATCTAACGACTTGGGCGTGAGAAAATGATGCTTGATGGAACTTACTTTTGCGCAGCCCAGAAAGGAGTAATAATTTGGTAACAATGAAACTGATAGGTAGATCATCTACAGTCCATCTCGCCCATTCTCTGAAAATTAGATCAAAATCGGATGAAAACGGTGGATCTGTGAAAATCTGGTCATTCGGAATACACATTGAGGTACGTATCTATACAGGTGTACCTGCAGTTCAGTCCGTCGGTCTTGAGTTGTTAACAAGGAAGTTGATCAGATATAGCCCAGGTAGAAAGATAGAAGGAGTCTAACTATATTTAGTAGGATATATAAACAATTTCAACAATAAAACCAGATTCTTCGTTTCACCTCAAGTGCACCTCAAGAACGAATAAGTTTCCTGCAAATTTCCAATGAAAATATATCCTTTTAGCGAATTTTTGAAGAAAATTAAGCTATTGCTCTCGCCTCAAAATTTGTAGAATGTGAATTTTTGAAAAACTTTTATGCAGAAATCCGTTTCAGGCTATTCTGAATCATATTCTGAAGGTTAACGCATTTTTTAATGTATGTATGTATGTATATATGTACGTATAAATGTATGTGTCATTCCAGACGATAACTGTCCGTAGAATTGTGCTAGAAACTTCAAACAAATTTTAAAATGTTAAGGACACAAAACGAAAGTTAAAGTTCGTTGGCCAGCATGATCGGATTACATCTTCGGGTTGAAATTTTCAAAAATGTAGTCAAAAATTTCAAAATAGCCTGTTTTTTGCGATTTGTTGTGCGAACTAATTTTTTCAGCATACTAACATGTGGTATGTTCGGAATCAGCGTAAAATTTGCTATAAGAATATGTATCAAGTTTTCAAAAATTTCAAAGTTGAAAAATCAGTCAAAAATCGAAATAATGCCGTTCGCTTTGAGATGAAAATTCCGTCCCTCCACCAAAAAATGAAGCTTTTCAAACGAAAGGGTTTGTTCGTTGGCCAATACTTTTTGAGCTCATTGAATTGGTAAAATTTCAACAAATGTTCTAAAAAAAAAATCACAAAAAATGGCTTGAAACGGCTATAAACGGCTGAAAATCGTTGAATTTATAATTTTTAGCATACATTTAGTCAATAAAAAAATCAACAACGAAATGGAACACTGTACAATTTTAACAAAAAAATATACAGAAAATCGTACTGCAATATCATTAATAATCGCTGAAAAAACGATTAAAAAGTAAATATTGCTATAAATCCAATAATTGTTTTGAATCCTAGAATACAATTTCGAACGAGTTTATTTGCCATAAAGTTGGTGGTTAACAATTCTATGCCCTTAAAGTGCTCACATTTCAAAACAATTGTTACATAAAAAATGTAATACTATGATTTACGAAAATTCGCTCATAAGATCATGCTGTATGACTGGAACTTTTTTGCTTGTCTCATTATTTCCGTGCATTATTGCAAAACGTGCTAAATTCAAGTGAAAAAAATCACCATCACAATGGTGCTTCTTCCATCATTATTCACTCTCTTGAAGAATTAAAATTGTAAATAGACATTTCTTCCAGTGTGTCAGCACTTACTGAGAATTTTTTAAAAGGAATTTTAGGCTGCAAGTACGCTTCATCAATAACTGTAATTCTAGGGAATGTGTAGGTAGTAGAAACATCTGCCCTGTAGTGAGGCTACATATAAAACTACATGAAATATTTCTGTTTCAATTCTGTTCAATTCTGTTCTGTTTCAATTCAATTTCTGTTTCAATTCTGTTGGGGCTACATATAAAACTACATGAAATATTTCTGTTTCAAGTTCTGTGAAGAATAAGGACGGTAAGTATACAGGACGGCTGGGAATGAGTTTCTAAGAATAGAGCTGAAATGAGACCTCTCCTCTCCATGCACGAGACCTTCTCGAACGATCAAGTTTGTCCCCCACCCCGACTACTACTTGGAACCGTTCCCTACAAGAAGAACTGTGAGTTCTTCAATTCCGTTCAACGCGGAGCAGCTCATGAGTCACACATGAAAAGTCACATTTACGTTTCTAAACTGTTATGTGATCGTGTTATGACCACCAAACTATACACTTCATTCTGATCTACATATCCAACTAATCTGCATTTTTACTAAGGGATTGACTACTTGATGTTATGTATTTTTGAGACCACCAAACTATACACTTCATTCTGACCTACATGGAATTGAAGAACTCACAGTTCTTCTTGTAGGGAACGGTTCCAAGTACTCGTAGTTGCCGGGGTGGGGGACAAACTTGATCGTTCGAGAAGGTCTCGTTCTCCATGCTGTTTCCTCAGCTCTGCACCCCTCACTTCTCACCTTTACCTCCAGTCAGCTGGCTACTAATTACCAATCACGTGATTACTCCTACTTCAATAACGACATATTACTCTGATAACTACTGCATATTACTACTTACTTTACACTTACTGCTGCAATATTGGGTCTGGTCACAGTGATCAGTGTACCATTACGTCTACCATCTAGTTCCTTGTACGCTGTGTAATTACCATATATTATATCGTCCATGGTGAAGCACGGATACACAGCTAATTCCATATACATTTAAGATCCTCATCCCCATAAGGGAGTTTCTTCTTATCTACAGAACATCTAGATTTCTCTCATCTACAAACATCTTAATTTTATTCATTACGAATAACATGATATATGTCTTTCTTTCTGTCCAAAGAGGAAACACAATACAACGAAAATAACATTTCTACACCAACATCAATAGTTACCAAACTCCAAAACTATTATGATTCCAAAGACGACCCACGATGTCTTGACCACGCCGAAATCAACCTCTAATGCCATCAAATCCTTTCCCTTTTACGATGTTGCTTTCCAATAACAACTAAAAAAACGCTGCAAATTATTTCACATAGGTTTATTATTTTTTCAATTGAGTTTGATCGTTGTTATAGTTGGCGTACGTCATAAGGCCCGTCCAGACTCCTCGGTATGTGATATTTCGAGTTGCCACAACCTATACTTCTATAATTATATACGTATGTTTATATTTCTCGATTTGAGCTCCTATCTATTCAAATAATCATTGCCTTAATAATATCATTATCTAAGTACGTACGAAAAGTCGATAGGATTTGTTATTAAATATGCGTAGGCAAAGCATTGTTATCAACACACAAATATGACCTAGAAAAAAACATATTCATGCCTCGAAGGAACATGAAATTCGAAAGCAATACAAGTGTAGGAAGTTTTCCACGCCGCCCTGGAGGTACTCCCTAGGTCTCGTTACCTCACGACCGGAGGTTCACCGCCCTATTACGCTTACACTATCATATCACTCATATTTTTCCGTCAATATTCATTTGAAAGTGGTGCATTTTGAGATGAGTGAATTTTGTCCTAACATGAGAATAATAATTATTAGGTTGTGCAGTTGTCGTCGTGCATGATCTGGTCCTAAAGTGTTCTGTTGCGAAGTCCTACTGCCCATTGTTATCCTAACCGTGGAATTTCAGCTTGCGCAGTTGTCGTTGAGCAGGTTGGAGTTTTAACACGTCAGTCTAACACTCAAAGCTCGAAAAGACACTTTTTCGCCCGTTTTTGGCCCATAGCATCTATGCGAGTAAAACGATCGGGATGGTTAAACGTTAGGGCCAACTAGACCCCAAATGGAGTCTATGTGCGAAAGAACGGGTTTTTCAAGTCAATTCTTGTGCCTTTTATGGCCCGGATGGCGAACGGCGAACGGCGGACGGATATTTCAAATTTGGATTCTACGCACCTTGAAACGTAAAGTGACATAGTTTGAGGGGGGGGTTATAAAAATTTTTTGCTATACGATCACATAGGCTTATTATTGGAAATAACAAACCAAAATTTATCCGAAAATCATTAAATTCCACCCCACTAGTAAGGCATTGTGGGGTCGCCCTACATTGAACTGATTGTGATTTGGAGTGAGCCAACGTGGCCAATGTGATGATTTCTCCTATTTATAGATAGTATTTCAGTCATTTTGAGGAATTTACTATAGTTCTTTGAGAATGGTTATTGGATAATCATTCTCTAGTAAATTTATTAGGTATCGACGTGAATTGTTCCCTCCACTCGTTCGTATTGCGAATTCGAATTCCTATACCGGTTTGGACTTTTCTACATAATTGCCCGTAGTATTTGATCAGTTCCTCATAATGTGAAACAACATAGTGCACCACTCCAGGCAACATAATCCCAACTGGAAAAGAAGCCTCTTACTTATTTGAGACGCAGACCAAAATTCATGTATTCGGCAGGTTAAAGGGTATTCAGTATACCCTGTGGCACATCTTGCTGTTTCATCTCTCCACACCATATAAAATATTTACCAACTTTTGAATAAGAACAATAACAATATCTTTGATGAGTCTATAACATGTACTTTGGTCCTTGCTAAAACATTGATGTTTCTGTTTATTTATTTATTTTAATCTAAAATCCACAGCTCATGGTTTATTTTTGTTCTCATATCTTCTACCGACGATGTTATTATATAGGCATCTCGATAACTAAAGTTTACACTCTAATATGAAATTCCCAGTAATGAGATAATTCATTTTATTTTTCATTTGGATGCATAGAAAAAACGTCTTCCAAGTTGGGTGGGCAGTATACCTTTCTCACAAATTGTGACTTGGACGTATAAAAATAAGTAGAAGAACAAAGTGCGAGTCGGAATGATTGAATGGAAAATATAGCAGTATCTAATGCATTTGTATAAATAATGCTAGAATGCAAGGTTAACACATACAATAAATGAAAATTTCTTCAAAATTGATCTATTATTATCACCCAATATTAGTTTTGCAAAATACAAAAGGCATCATTCTGGAGTTTGAACCATATCGGATCAATAGTTCATAAGAAATCAACGTTTGCATGCGCACAGACTACTATTTATGCGACGACAATGAATGTTATACGGAACCGTCTAGAAGTTAACCCGCACAATCCCCGGAAATTTCAGTCTTGCCTGTGTTAGTCGATATTAGGTTTGCGAATACACAGTGGTTATTACTCCACTAATCGCTATATAATTTAAAGGGCATTCTTCTAGAACGTACACCCAACTAACTTCCGAGTTTGGACAACATCGGACCAACAAATGATGAGGAATTGACGTTACAAGAAATCAACGTTTACGCATGCGTACAAGCAATGGTCAATCTGACGGGATAGAAAATTATAGGGAACCGTCTAGGAGCCAACCCGCACTATCGCTGAAATTTACGTCGAAATCGAACTAAAACTTGGTATAGTTTCGAGCGTGACAAGGATTTATCACAGACAGACATACAGACACGGAACCTAAATTGATCAGCAGGTTCTGAAACGCAAAAATAAAGTGGAAATTTTAAATTTGCAGAACAAACATTTTTTTTTCCATATCTCTCACAAACACACAGTTCCCTAACTTCGGTAGTGAGGAAGCAAAAATTACTAGGTACGGAGTCTGGCCAGCTAAGGGAGCCCTTAAAATAATTTCTTTTTTAATGGACGTATCGTGTTGATATTTGAAAAAGAGTACTATTGAAACAAGTGGAATTGATTTACGAGATACGGAGGTGACGTGACCAGTTCTACCTGAGAGGCCCCTGAGGCAAGTTTCTCTCCTAATCGACCTATGATGCTGAATTTTGAATTGGAGTGCCTTAGGGGCACGTAGAGTTTACGAGCACGGAGGTGCAGTGATCAGCTGTGGGATCTCTGAGTCTAGTTTATTTCGTAATCGAAGCTGAATTTTGAAACGACATGCCTTTAGGTCATTTATAAAACAATTAAAAGGTGCACTTATCCGGTGCACCTGAACCAGTTTCTTTCCAAATCAACGTAAAGTGTTGAAATACTTTTTTTTCCCCTTGAAAACTATTTCACTGTTTTGGAAATAACTAAGCTTTGCATGTGGACCAAGGGCACCACGAGTTATATAAATACAAAATGAAAAATTGGAGATTTGGAAGGAAGCAACTTTTTAACATTCCACAATGTCAAGACATTAATGGTGCACGCAACATTTGTGGATTTTCTAAAATTTAGTGACTTTCTTACATTTCTTTAAATGTAGATAATCCCTTACTTGGAGTATGCAACAAGATTGAAGCGTTTACTTGAAATTGACTTCCATAGTTTTCACTATACTGTTTGTGGTTAAAACAGCCTTTGTTGGAAGCACCTTTGTTGAAAATTTGCACGCGCATTTATACGAGTACTATCAAGGTTAGCTATATTGGTATCTGATAAGATCCAACCTAGAGTTCTTGTTAAAGAATTTATGTGTGACCACCATATCGCGCTCTATTTCATACGTTGGCCAACTTGGGAACGTTCAGGTCCAGAACCTAACACAAATGTAGATGCAAAATGAAATACGGGAAAGGGCTCAAGAACAAAACAGGAAACTATGAAAGCCGCATGGGACGTGTAGGGTGGGGGGGGGGGGGGAAGCAGTTTCATGACCACGAGATAGAGGGCAGGCAAGTGATGTAGAGGTAAGTGGAGGAGGTGCCTTTATATCGCGATACTCTATTATTAACCCCCTTCCCTTAACACCCGGAGCGCTGGCGGGAGACATTCCTGATAATACTATTCCACTGATAAGAGCAATGATATTGTTCGTGGAGGACACATGACTCTCCCGTACGCTAATTCACCCCCCTCCACTCGCCCCCACTCTATCCCTCGCCACACCATCGCCATCAACCGCGGCCAGTTTCTACCTCCTCCGTTGTCCACCTATTCACCACATATTCCTCCTCTCTGGCCCCTTTTCTCTATCTAACCGGGTATAATTTCACTGTGGAACGTGCCGGAAAAAGAAATGGCGGTCCCACCCATTTTACTTTTTCATCCCGTTTTTTCCCTACCTAAAAAAAAAGAAGAAAAAACAACGGAGTTTTCCCCCGCGCAAAGGGCTTATGACTGAGAGAAATTTGAATTTATAATAAGGATTATGGTCTGAGTCGTTTCTTTGAAAAATTCAGGGAAATGTGCCTCCCGTTCATTTCCCTTCTTCCACGCTGCTTCGTCTCCCTCTGCAAAATATACGTTGGCCTCTCTGTCTTTGTCCCTCTCTTTGTCTCTACGAGACTCCATCTCACCAGTTGTTGTTTTTTAAGAGAGGTTCCCTGAGGTACAGCTTTGGAGAGGTGGAATGAAAGTGGAGAGGGGGGGGGGGGGGGTCGGAAAGGAGATTAATTTTCTCCCTCCACGCCAGAGGTAGCGCCCCTCAAGATCAATAACTTTTCTTCTGGCCAATACTGAGCCCTCTTCCATATTACTCCCGGCCCAGGCTAATGTATTAAATGCCTGCAGATGAACTCACCCCCCTCCCCCAACCCCACCCCACCTCATCCCCTCCTCCCATCACCACCACCACTGCCTACGACCTTTTTTCGGACGCTCCTCTATCTAACTTGCCACCTACAGTGTCCCGTGAACTGGGAGAAGTTTTAAAACATTTTTTCGGTCCACGTGGACTCGGATGAATATTTCAACCGCAAGGTTCACCTCTCCATCTCGAAACTTGTGAATTGTTTCTCGATGGAAGCAACTTTTCTCTCACCAACCGCCCATCGTGCGGAAACATATTTATTATTAATGTGGCATTAGCAATAGGCTGTAAAATATTTCATGAGCATGAAAAGTAAAAAGCTTTTCAAAGTAAGGAATAAGTTTAGATAGCCACACATCCTTTCAACTCACCAAAAAAGAAGACATGGTGAACAGGAGGAACAACATTGCAAGTATAAGACAATTTTTTCTAATCACACCTTTATCGTGTTCATTGGTTACTAGCCGCTCCGGCTCGCTACGCTCGCCTCCACGTCCAGCCGGGGGGCAAGCCCCCCGGACCCCCCATTCAATTGCTCGCTTCGCTCGCAAAGTGTGGCATGTAGGCAATATTGCTCGCTTCGCTCGCAAAGTGTGGCATGTAGGGAATGTTGCTCGCTTCGCTCGCAAACGATAGATCCCTAAGGGTAGGTTTAACTTCTGTAAGGGATGCTGCTCGCTTCGCTCGCTTGAGGAAGTTATACTGCCCACCCAACTTGGCAGACGTTTTTTTCTGTTGGAAATTCTTACAAACAAATTAAATCTTATGAAACTACGTGGAACCACAAAAAGTTTATTCGGGGATGTTGCTCGCTTCGCTCGCAAGGTATTGCTGTATATTTGTAGGAAAAAATCCGAATTTATTCTGTTGACATGGCTCTCGCTTCGCTCGCAAAGTGTGGCATGTAGGGCATGTTGCTCGCTTTGCTCGCAAACGGTAGATCCCTAAGGGTAGGTTTAACGTGTGTAGGGGATGTTGCTCGCTTCGCTCGCAAACGGTAGATCTCTAAGGGTAGGTTTAACTTCTGTAGGGGATGCTGCTCGCTTCGCTCGCTTGAGGGAGTTATACTGCCCACCCAACTTGGCAGACGTTTTTTTCTGTTGAAAATTCTTACAAACAAATTAAATCTTATAAAACTACGTGGAACCACAAAAAGATTATTCGGGGATGTTGCTCGCTTCGCTCGCAAGGTATACCTGTATATAGGTAGGAAAAAACCCGTATTTATTCTTTTGAAATAGGCCTGCAGGTAACATTGTGAAATACCTGACAAACCCCTTGACGTCTTCGTAGAGTGTGGCTGTATACATGCGATGTATTACAATTGAAACGTGTAGGGGATGTTGCTCGCAAACGGTAGATCTCTAAGGGTAGTTTTAACTTCTGTAGGGGATGTTGCTCGCTCCGCTCGCTTGAGGAAGTTATACTGCCCACCCAACTTGGCAGACGTTTTTTTCTGTTGGAAATTCTTACAAACAATATAAATCTTATATAACTACGTGGAACCACGAAAATTTTATTAGGGGATGTTGCTCGCTTCGCTCGCAAGGTATACCTGTATATCCTTGAGGAAGTTATACTGCCCACCCAACTTGGCAGACGTTTTTTTTCAGTTGGGAATTCTTACAAACAAATCAAATCTTATAAAACTACGTGGAACCACGAAAAGTTTATTCGGGGATGTTGCTCGCTTCGCTCGCAAGGTATTGCTGTATATTTGTAGGAAAAAATCCGAATTTATTCTGTTGAAATGGCTCTCGCTTCGCTCGCAAGGTACCTGCTCGCAACACCCAAACACCGAAACCTGTACCTGAGTTATTGAACCCCAAAGACCTCTGTCTTCCCAGAGCCTTCTCGCGAACACGGCAAAATTAATTTCTGATGTTAAACGCTTCCCTCGCAATTCCCCTCGTGATTTGACCTACTTTCCGTCACTTTTTTCGATATCCGACTTCGGATTCAGATTCGGCGGGATCAAAGCTGTATTTCGCCCGCGAAAACCGTTCCGAAAAACGTACCTTTATGGGGTATATTTTAATCGGAAAAAACGTAGTTTTTGTCGGACTTTTCGAGAAAACGGGTCCGTACTCTCGCATTTTTTTAACGCATTTCCCGATACTTTTTTCGCGATCCGATCGCGCCGTCGTCTTCCTCGTAGGAAAACCTACGAAACCCGTATTTTTCCGGAATTGTCAACGGCCGTTTAGAGGGGTAGGGGAAGCGGGGAAGTCCAAAAAGCGCACATTAATTCTTACTTCGACCCCCCTCCCGCCCTACGGCCCATGGTTCGGGTGGGATTAGAAAATTTTAAATTCGCTTATACACCCTATCGGAAAATCCCAAAAAGATCCCCCCACTCGTAGACTCCCCCCACTATAGTTACTGCATCCTGGTCTTCTAGGTAGCGGAAACATTGCTTTTTCATCCGGGAGATGAAAAATCATTTTCTCCGAAATCAAAATTTCTACTCGAATTTTATATTTTAGACCATTCCGTACAACTTTGGTTTCGTGTCTGTGTTTGAGTTTGTGGGCATCCAGGATGTAGAGGTTATCGGTGGCTGCCTGAATATGGAGCGAATCTGGCGGGCTAAATAAGAAAATATGATAGAAATGACTTGCGGTCATCAATATTTAAGCTGATTGGAGTTGCGAAAACTTAGACCGAGATAGTGGCCGAGACCATGTCTTGGCGCCGTGGAGTCGCTCGAGTATGGCATCTCGCCAGGAGTGCTCTGTGGTATCACCACCCGCGCCCTTAAGAGTTCTTAACTGGTGGTCATTTTAAAGGGGCTCTTCCTATCATCCCTCTCTCCCCCCTCCTCCTTCAGCAACTTCCTTGATCCCCCGGGCCGGCATCGGGTATACGTGGGCGTCCTCCTCATTCTTTCATTTAGATTTTTCTCCACTAATTAATGGTGTATCCTCTTCGCCTTTGAGGAAAGTTTTCTTTAAAAATATAAAATGTGTCCGTGTGCCGGCAAATCCCTGCAACAAGCACTACTTCTACAGTTTTAATCCAATTTCGATGAGATTTTCACGGATTTAATGGTTCATCTTCTAAGACTATTAGAAAAAAAAAAAAAAAAACATTTCAACGATCTAAACATTTTTGACGGATACTTGGAAGCTATTTACCACACCCAACTTAGCAGACTTTCTTTGTATGATGAGCGACTGCACCTCATTAGTCCCTATGCTATGAATTGTTGTTCTCCCATAATTGGATTTGCCTATTATTCAAATTTTAATTAACCTTCCGGCGTACTTCGCCTAACGGTCAGTAGGCCAAAGTATCTTCATGTGTTATATACATATGTAAACTGACCAATAATTGCTGACAATTGCATGAAAATAAATGAATAATACATTAATTCCCACATACATGTAGTTACCAAGTACAGTAGAATTCGTTTTGTCCTGAAGGAACCATCTAATTGAAGTGATAAGACACTAATAAAAATTTTAGTCAGTTTCAATAAGTGCGTGGCCATAACCCAAACACAATAAACCAAGAGCTGGTAGAGCTGGGCTTCGTTGGAGAGTCATTATAATAAATTTCGTTGTCATTTCAAGTTGTACTCATTCATTAGCCGGAGATGGACGAGTTGATAACATTCGATTAATGAACGAATGTGATGCACCGATGTCATATACAAGGTGTCCATACCGTAACCCCCCCCCCAAACTTTTCCCCACAATTTTTGAGATATCGAAGAGAAACTTAGAGAGCGTTTTTTGGAGTGCTTGATAGCTTGATACTAAGTTTTAAGCAAATAAAAATCAGGGAAAAAATCCAAACGTTTTTCGACTACACAAAAACCCTGTTCGGTAGATAGTACATCAAAAAAATTTTTTTTCCCAGAGTCAACGATTTTACAGTAAGTACTGAACACGATAGTCAAACCAGAATTGCTATATCTTATTCGGTTCTTGGATTGGAGGTAATGTACCATGAAAAAGAGCGTTTTTTTAAAAATATGGGTAATTTTAGAAAAGATTACGCTTATTCGTGGTTAATCAGCTCTAATCCAAGAACGGGATAAGGTATTGCAATTGTGGTTCGACTTTCAATTCACTCGGCAAAATATTGAAAATTTGTTTTCGAAGAACACAATTCTTCCTCCTTTTGTGTAGTCAAAAACTTTTGGATTTTTTCCCTGATTTTAACTTGATTAAAACTTAGAATCAGGCACCCAAAAAACGCTCTCCTAATTTCACTTTGATATCCCAAATATATTGAAAAAAGTTAGGGGGGGGGCTACTTTGCGGACACTGTATTATTACAATGAGGAACTTCAATCTGTGTTTGGAAAATAAACCTCCACTATTTCCAAATCGTAGCAGGTTCCTTTCTGAACTCTTTGAATCGACCCAGAAAAAAAAGTTTATCCCCCCCCCCCACCCTCAGAATTTGCTGGTTTACGTTTCAAGATGCCTAGAATCCAAAAATCGAAAAGAATATAACAAAAAACCGTTCGCCGGCGAGCCGTTTGCCGTCCAGAGCTTTTTTCCAAAACTGCTGGACTAAAATTTATGAAATTTGGCTCAAAAATCATACATTAGCCGGGTATGTGCCAGTAACATTGACTACAATCGTGAACGACCCTTAAGGTTAGTAGTTAACCCTGAAGTGCAACTGTTCGTCTAATCGATGAATTTCCAAAACGCTTTCAGTGATAGCAGAAGAATGGGCCGGGGGATGCGCCACTTGCTTCATGTAGGTACCTATGCTTCCACGAGGACACGTTCGAACGGCGCTAGTGGTCAAGAAATTAGTAAGTGGAGTATTCCGCACATAGACCCTACGGTCAATCATGCACGGTTGATCGCACCTTTTAGAAATGGGAATAGTTCGGTGGTCTGGTTGCTCGCAAGCTCGTATCTCAAAAATACATAACATCAAAAAGTCAATCCCATAGTTAAAATTCTGTAGCAGACCCTGCTTGCCTAATATTTGAAAATTGCCCCGTTCAGTTGGTTTAGTTGCCGCTGGTGCCCAGTTCTGGTGAGTCCAACTCACCTGCATTACTATCCAAGGTCAATTTTCGGTCCCTCGCTCAGGTCAACGATCTGAAAATCTATTTTGGATACCTTTCTCATCTCTGCAGATTACCCCGTCTCATGAACTATGTGATTAGCAAGTGATCTGTACATTTTCCACGATTCACCATCACTATCCGCAGTTGAACGCATAGTGCTGAGAGTTGATTTTTTTATTATTTATTTATACCTGGAAGTTTATTCTTTTCTTTTCTCCTTTACATCTTTTCATGAACTCACTTCACATTTTTTGTATACATACTCACTTCACATGATTTGGTAAAATTGCTTGTTTTTTCTTTGTTGTATTGTACTTGCCCGTATTAAAAAAATAAAAAATAAATAAATAAAATATAAATAAATAAAAATAAAATAAAAACATATTTTCCGCATCAAATTCGAATGTGATTTATTATCCAACCAATAGAGGAAAAAACTAGACAAGGCTATAGAATAAGCAATAGTAAACGACTCATGCGATAGGTGGAGTTGCCATCATTCCTGGGCACCTGTGCTTGTCACTACGCCAGCTATAGGTTAGTGAGGATGTAACTACCAACCTTGTCCTTCGTGTCTGCACTCAAGTTAGCTCAATAAAACCCTACGTTCATACAGTTTGTGTCCAAAAAGTCCTCCCGCACAATATACGTTTGCGCAAACGTACACAAATTGGCATCAAGTTCGTTATTTTGAACGGGTACCCCTATTTTTTGTTGCAGATTAGAATTATAAGTGAAATTTAGTGAAGAATGCACCCATCACTCGATTTTTTGTGCGCGCTTACGGGCGCCATTCCTCTGTAAAAGTGCAAACATTTTGAAATAAGTACCGAGTTTTTGAAAATATTAAACTGCCTCATGTAATACATGATTTTGGAGTATTTTTTCCGTTCTGAACCTCGTAATGATGCTAAGTTATTGATTTTTGCAACACCAACTTGGGAAAATACCGAAAAATGGACCAGAATTGCACTTTTCCAACACATTTCCACAAAGCACAAAGCGTACTAAAATGTAGGTTTTTTGTAGTTTTCCCAAGTTGGTGTTGCAAATGTCAGTAAATGAACGTAATTACAAGGTTCAGCACGATTTTGTCATTTTGAGATCCTTACAAACATAAAAAATAAGAATAAAAAAAAAAATATATATATATATATATTAGGTTTTTTTAATCTATTGTTAACGATTTTAGTACGGTGGGTGGGGGGGGGGGGGTTTGGGGACTCCCTGCATATGAGTAGGCTAAGTGGAGAAAGTAGGGGTGCGCTGACGAGTGCTCGACATAAAATTACTCCCAAGAACTTATAATAAAATGAAAATAATCAGTCAGGTCAAATGATTTTGATTATAAATTTGAAAACAAAATCTACTGATTAAGTCACTATCAGAGTTAAATGCAGATTACACAACAGATTGATCCAGACACAGAAAAGTACAACTCGATTCTTAGAAAATGCTGCAAATTATTACACATAGGTTTATTATTTCTACATTAGGTAAGTAGCTATTCAGCGCAAATCTTTGTAGTTACTTTACCGATATAAGTTGCTAATCACACGTGTAAAGACAGTTTTATCTTTCTGGAAAACCGAATAGCATCGAACCGAATTCAGGTTCAGCAACTCCTCCATCCCTATATCACTTTGAGGGAAAGGTTGACGAAAGTTTGGTTCCAGGTAATCTCATCATATCTTAAACGAAAAATCGACTCATTTCGCAAGTTTTTGGGCACATCTTCGGATGATATATGATATTTGAGCCGAATCTCATACATTTTTGGTTCAGTTTTTATGGAAAAAAGTTCCAGTCATGAAGCATTTCATATGAGCGAACTTTCGTAAAAAATTATAAATTACAACGTTGTTTTGAAATTTGGAACTTCGAATATAAAGAAATGGTTAACTACTAATTTTATAGAAAAAAAAAAAACTGTTCTAAATAATATTTTGCAATTCAAAAAAGATTTTGGATTTTAAGCTTATTTAGCAGTTTTTAGCTAATATTAATGAAATTCCATTTTGTGCATACATTTATTATTGTCGTAGGTCATCATTGATAAATTTGATTAAAGTCCCTCTGAAAAATATAAATTTCACGATTTTTTGCATTTTTGAGCCATTTTTAATTATTTATTTTAGCACATTTTTCTTTAAAATTTGACAAACTTGATGTACTGAAAAAAAGCTGGCCAACAAAACCATCCTTTCTTTTGGAAATCTTGATTTTCTTGGCGCAAGAACGGAATTTTTATCTCAATCCTACGGAGAGTTATCGTCTGGAACGATACACACACACGCACTCAGACACACTTTCCTTTTGATAACAAAATTCCCCTCAAAGGCGGAGGGGGCACACCATTAAACTTCAAAATAAACAAATCAATATAAAAAAGCAGGGAGGACGCCCAGGTTTACCCGACACCAGCTGGGGGAATGAAGGACTTTGCAGGAGGGGGAGGAAGAGAGATGTAAGGAAGGGCTCTTATAAAACGACCACCAGTTGAGGTAAGAGCCCCTGAAGACGTGGGTGGTGATACCACGGAGATACCCAGCTCCAGTAACTCCGTGGCACTTTTCACGCACCACACCTCACACCATGTCACGGTCGTGGCAATTACCTTAATGTTATTCGTCGCCACTCCTTTTGCTCAGATATCGCTTACCGCAGATCATTTTTATCATATTTATAATCTATCTTAGCCCACCAGGTCTGCTCCATGTCCACACTACCACTGACAACCTGGAGATCCAGGATTATGGCAGACCCATCAGACTAGGTGGCAACGATATCCGGCTTCTTGCCCAGGTCACTCGGCATGTGAGATAGTCTCTCCCTTTCGAGATCCAAACTGCTTGATCCCTGCTATCTGCTTGGCAACCGCATCGTGGCGTGGAATGCGGTCACCATGAATACGAGACCACTGCTACACAACATGATACAGGTTCTCAATTTTACCCCGACAGGCATAGCAAAGTGTGTCTACTGTCCTGCGACTACTCCTTGACGATCTCACTGGGCTGGCTAATTTAGCTACCCAGACACCAAGAAAATGACAATAGCCATGGGCCCCAATGCTCTCTGAAGCCCATTCTACCCACTGGGAAGAAATGGGTGATTCAGAGTGCTGTGGGAGTTCTTTAATATCTACTGACTCGTGCAGCGCAGAAGCAAACTTAGCAGATGAGCTGGGTTTTTGACCACTTGGTGTTGCTCGGTCACACCACAACAACTGCTGCCTGACCAAGTCCAGGTCTGCAGTGGATCGGGAAACCTCCCAGCTCGAGCCCCTAAGTGCGAAAAAGGGGCAATATTTTGGCTGGCGGCAAATAGATGAGATGCTGGATGAGAGAGAAACAATACCAACCCCACCGGTCTTGACCAATGCGAGAATATAGGCACCTATGACACCAGTTGGGAAGCCTAGCCTAGAGCGCACAGCTGAGTGAACTTCACCGTCTAAATCAAGCAGCCTCCCCACAGTAAGCTTAACAAAGAATAACCCATCGGTTAACTCTGGCAGGAAGTACGTGCGAAGGAGGCACAGCTCCTGCTGCGCCTTCAATGGAGCCTTGGTGACACGAGCTAGAGCTCCACCAAGGTCCACACGGCTTGCAGCAATGGTGGCTAAACCCAAACTCGTCTCCTTCGTGCCGATCCTGAGCTACCTTCTATTATTGCAACTCAATACCACCATGAATACCAGGCCAAAACCCTTCCTTACATTCTATAAAACAGACGTATATACCTTCTTTGGGATGACACAATGGTTAATTTAGGTTCAACTACTCACTAATACCTAGTATCTCGAATCTCACAAAAATATTGTTCAAAGTACAAAATATTTTCATAATTATTTGTACACATGTTTAATCGGTGTTATACTCCATGAAATCGGGTCTATTATAACTTTTGTCAACTATAGAAGGACTTTCTTGAAAGCGTTGGCAAGGGTATTATTTTATCCCATTAATTTTCAGTTGGTGGATGTTGTGGGTAGAAGTGCAAACCAATACAGTAATAATAAACCTTTTTGTAATAGTACTCAGCGTTTTCCTCATAGTTGGGGATGTTTCTTACAACTCTGGACAAATTCTAACAGGTCGTTATTTATAAAGCTGTCCCTATATGTCCTAGGTTTCGATGTCCTATGAAATTAGAGGACCTGCAGCGCCAAATTGAGAATTAGGCGAAATTCAATATTTAATTTAATATCGTATATTATACACGTTGTCACACATACCTAGTACATCCACAACTATCGTACGATTTAATCAGTAAATATATGTACACCAGTATTCGAGAGGCTATGTGATCGGATTCGGATGTGGGTTTCACACACTTCGGTGCAGCATATGATCAACCCAATGACTGGAGAACAAGTCGGTAAGTTGGATTCTTTTTCTCAGTCGCGTTGAAAATTTTTACTGTTTTCAACACTTGAGACCCCATCCCAAAGAAGAATTCCATACGATATTACTGCACAGAACAACCCATGATTTGCTTTGAGGAGTACACATTGAGAAACATTTGAAGCAAGACGTCTTAGTAGGGGAAAAAAAAAAAAAAAAAAAAAAAAAAAATCGCTGAAAGCTCTGAGTGAACTCAATCCAAAAGTGGATTCCAACGCAAATGCGAGTCTTGAGATTATCTCATATTTGTTGCTGGGCGATATCTCAATCTGGCTCGGAAGAAATTGAATACTAGTGTGGGAGATGCTGCTGCTTCACTGCATTTCTTTTGGGATGGTCAGCGATTCTGGGCCTACTAGCATGGGTCATTTTTGGAGTTTTGTGGGTTTAGTAGCAGGTCTGATACTAGACAAGTAGTAGAGGCCCTTCGAAGGGGTGGTTCGATGACTTTCCTTTCGATGGCTTTCACCTTACCAGTTCGATCAGTTGAAATGAAATGAAAAACTCTGTATTGACAAGGCAATGTGCCTATTCAATACATGGGACCATACCCATTTTACAAAATCATAATTAATAGCAGGTACGAGCACGAGTATGGTCACCTTCTTAATTAAGAATTGAGAGGTGCTCCCGACTGACAATTAAACAATTAAATGATAATTGGGCAAGAAATTAACAATGATTCACTACTTTGTATTTAAAAAAATAAATAAATAAAATTAGAATATAATAACTTGTCTTGTAACTTCTCTAGGTACCAAACCAGCCTCTTCTAAAATCCTAACTTTAAACCTACGTTTATATACCTATGATAGAAAAAAATGAGCTAACCATTCTAGTCTCCCCACTACTTCTGCTCGATAATAAATTTTTAATTACATGCTCATTACTCAATCTTCTGAAACAAAAAAGCTTAAGCCGTTGATGATAATTCTGGGCAGAAACAGAAAACATGAAATAG
Organism: Adelphocoris suturalis; assembly: GCA_030762985.1. Classification (NCBI taxonomy): domain Eukaryota; kingdom Metazoa; phylum Arthropoda; class Insecta; order Hemiptera; family Miridae; genus Adelphocoris; species Adelphocoris suturalis. The sequence goes on from CM061051.1 coordinate 19,070,749, forward strand.
AGTTTCTTCTTTTCCTATGTTACACAAAACACACGCTTTTCCCAGATAAATTTCATAGTTTTCCCCCCTAACCCATCTTATAGTTCTTGAATTGGCCGATCTGAGCTGTGCAAAAATCCGTTTATCCAACACAGGCGCATCTGAGTTTAGGTAACCCTCTGGATCGTTGCAGGTAAACTTCAAATGTTAGCGAATTTTTGAAGAAAATTAAGCTAATGCTCTCGCCTCAAAATTTGTAGAATGTGAATTTTTGAAAAACATTTATGCAGAAATCCGTTTCAGGCTATTCTGAATCATATTCTGAAGTTTAACGCATTTTTGTATGTATGTATATATGTATATGTGTCATTCCAGACGATAACTGTCCGTAGAATTGTGCTAGAACTTCAAACAAATTTTAAAATGTTAAGGACACAAAACGAAAGTTTAAGTTCGTTGGCCAGCATGATCGGATTACATCTTCGGGTTGAATTTTTTAAAAATGTAGTCAAAAATTTCAAAATAGCCTGTTTTTGTGATTTGTTGTGCGAAATAATTTTTTCAGCATACTAACATGTGGTATATTCGGAATCATCGTAAAATTTCCTATAAGAATATGTATCAAGTTTTCAAAAATTTCAAAGTTGAAAAATCAGTCAAAAATCGAAATAATGCCGTTCGCTAGTTGTAAAAATCGGTAATATTTGCATGAAACATTGTCCAAATTCAGATTGAACTACTCTATGAATATTTACCTACGTTTTTCTTTAAATCTACAAGATTAGTTTAATAATAATAAAGTATGAGTACCTCCTAATTATTTTTAATAATTTGATTCCATGTTTGTCTATCAAAATCATAAACTAAAATTTCTCTACACGATCAATAGCGACTGAAATGTCGAAGATTTCTTCAAAAATTCGCTCATAGGGTCATGCTGCATGACTGGACTTTTTTTACAATGGGTTGTAAGAAGAATGGTACATTCTCCCTAAATCCTCATAAAATAGTTTCCTTCTATAAAAACCAACCATAGAACTCCGCTTTTCTTGCAACTCCTCATAATCTTGTCTATCCCAGACACCCCCGAACCCAATGCAGCACATCATGTCTTTAATCTGCGCCGCCCATTTAAACTTACATAGGTATGCTCCCCTTCTTACTGATGCCACCAGCTGGTCCAAACAAATACGCGGATACCTGTTTGAGTTACAACTCAAGTACTCTATCGAAAATCCTTACTCACAACCTATCACGACCAGTCTCTAACCTCAGCAAATAACCAGGTGTACTCCTCGACAGCATTAATAAGCTCTTAATATAATCGGTCTGCACTTTTTCAATTTATTCAAAATATCTAAGACTCCGAATTTCTGCATTATAAAATAATAAAAATTCAGTTCGATCAGTTTCCACAGGTAAAATGTAACTCATCAAAATAATTTTTACTTTTCCAAATGATATTCTAATATTTGATTTCATATTTTTGACAACTTTCCCATCCATTCCAGTTTTAACTAGTGTCCGACTACATATAGAAAAATCTCGAGTTCAGATTTTTGATGAGCTTCCCTTCGATGAGTTTCTAGGGATCCGAACTTTTTGAATGCGCGGAATCAAGCATATGAATAGATAAATGATGTAAATATTTGTTTATCAGAAAGTGATACGCATAATCTAAACAAACCAGTGATAGGAATCATACGTAAGAAATGATCAGAACTCAAATTCAATTTCTTCAGAATGAAGTAAACTACCGCTTTAGGATCGAGTGCCTCAAAAAACTGCCACCTTCTCTAAACTGCTGTTTTTCTGAAAACTGGAAAATCCGAGTATTTCATCACTTATTTACCTGTTTCTCGGCATTCAGTAAAACTAGCAACTTGATAGTTTAATTTTTTTTTTTCGTCAATGGATGTCCAATTCATTTACTGAAAGAGTTTGAACAAAAAAGGTGAAATTGAAACTTGGCAATGATGAAAGACGATTTATTTATATATTTATATAAATATATAAAAATGAAAAAATGGGTTTGCACTATTGTCTCTTGGTAGGAAAAATATTTGCGCAACAGAGGTGAAACTCGTTCAGTGATTATATTATGAGTAGACAAAAAAAATGTAAAAATGTTATGAAGGGATCCAGGAAAACAACTACATGAAAAATTGTTGAATTTCTTGGGAGTCATGAACCCCCTCAAGTTAGGTGGGTCGATTGCAGAGAGTCCACCGAAACGCTAAAATTACACAGCTAATTTGAAGTAATTCTAAGCTGCCATGAACGAATATTGTGAGTGCGAAAATAATTTCCCCTTTTCTGAAACAGCACGTATGATGACCTACTGTTAATTCCATCTTTGATGAAAACAAATGTACCAATTTAATTTTGTATATGTAGCTATCAATTTTTCCCCCTTCTTTCGACCCAGGGAGTATCGATGGAATATCGATGTTTGTACAACGTTAATTGGGTGCAATGTTTGAGAGTTTGTTTGAAATGAAGGACTAACCCGTTACAATTAAGTTCATTTTTAATTATCCGGAGTGGAGCCGGGGAGGACGAAACCCTGAATATTGGAAGTCCTTCTATTTCAATGATACTAACATTTTTTAGGACGTCCCTCTGAAGTTATGACTTATCAGGCAAGGCTTCGTTAACAAGAGGGACGCCTATTGGAATTGATCCAGGGGGGTGGGGGACAACCAAAGTATGAGGAAAAAAACGCTGCAAATTATTTCACAAAGGTTTTTTATTTTCTCAATTGAGTATGATCGTAGTTTTAGTTGGCTTGCGTACGTCATAAGGCCCGTCCAGACTCCTCGGCGTGTCCTATTTTGAGTTACCAGAACCTATACTTCTATAATAATTATATAAGCATGTTTATATTTCTCGATTTGAGCTCCTATCTATTCAAATAGTTATTGCCTTAATAATATCATTATCTAAGTACGTACGAAAAGTCGAGAGGATATGTTATTAAATATGCGTAGGAAAAGCATTGGTATTAACACACAAATATGACCTAGAAAAAAACGTATATTGATGCCTCGAAGGAACGCCGTACCCACCTCATGGTGCCGCGGTGTATTATATGGGTATAACACGTAAAAGTAATAAATATCCATTCTCCTACACCCCTCTGCTACGCCCCTGGTCACCCCAGACACCACAAGGTGCCGCGGCGCCTCCTCTCACTCCACCCCCCGCTCACCCCCCTCACCACCAACCGTGACCCCCTGCCAAGCGTGCCAGGCGTGCGAAAGTCCAACACTCAAAGCCTCGAAAAAGACACTTTTTCGCCCGTTTTTGGCCCATAGCATCTATGCGAGTAAAGCGTTCGGGAGGTTAAACGTTAGGACCAACTAGACTCCAAATGGAATCTATGTCGACGCCTGCCCACGGCGGACGGACATTTCAAATTTGGATTCAACGCACCTTGAAACGTAAAGTGACAAAGTTTGAGGGGGGGTTAAACAAATTTTTTGCTACACGATCACATAGGCTTATTATTGGAAATAATAAACCAAAAAACCGCAAACGAATCCGTTTCAGGCAGACCGTTTTGACACTGAATCCGTGAAAAAACAATAGGTGTGTGTGTGTGAGAGAGACAAATTTTGTCGACGCTGCCCAGACCACAATTATCAACCGTTTTTCGAGATTCTTTTTTTGGTCGATCCCAATTTTAGTCTAGCTGTGCAAAAAATGTATTTACTGATTTTTTCATGCGCAAGCCAAGCTACTAATCTGGACCGTCTTTCGTGATTCTTATTTTTTTCCATTATGAATTCGATATAGTCTTGGAAAGTATGTCAGGATTTTCTAATTTAATAAAGAGAGGTGATGAATGGAGGGGTGATACTGAAAAATCATGATGTCTTAACTATTCTCGTCCAATTTTCGTGATTTTTTTTTCGACCACGAATTTGGTCTAGTTTTGGAAAATGTGTCAGGAGTTTCAAATTTCTTGATGGAAGGGGGTGAATGGAGGGGATAATAGCGATAAATCGTGATATTTTTACTAAATTCATCTGATTCCCTTGACAGTTTTTTTTTTTTATTCGATTCAGATTTCAGTCCAGTTATGCAACCTTGTAAGTTTCACATTTACTGTCAGTGAAGGGATTAAATAATGGGGGGGGGGGGGGGGGAGTTTATTTCCGAGAAATCATTTTTTTCTCTATTATTTTAATTCTCTCCGAAATCAGGTACAATTCGTTTTTAGGGACGTCCCTGTGCATTACTTACCACTATGTTTTATACCTACAGACTAAGGATCTACAACGTTTTTCAATTGGCGATCGGCTTTTTTTTTTTTTTTTTTTTAGAATGTTAAGAAAAAATTCAAATTTTTGCTTTTCTTCAAATAATCCGGTCTATACCCAAATCTTTCCAACTTTAAAATGTATATTATTTATATATTATTAGACTACTATCACAAAAAAGACATTTAGAGGTTCCAGGGCTTTTTTATTATCAGCTACGTCTGCATAGATGCTCTGGATGGTCTTAAATTTATCTTTGCGTATTATCGGGAGTAATCTGTGAGTTTCAGGTCCAATTTCTACTTGTCATCGTCATTCCAGAATAGTCTCAGCACTTTTGCAAACGTACAATCCATCTAACACACTGCTGCCACGATTTTATTCCAAAATATTCATCATTCAATCATCTTATGATAGGGACAGAGGGATTTTATTTTATTTGTTCTTCTTGTGCATTGGCTCAGAACATCATGTATTTATCCGGAATGCGTGTGCGTTTACAAAATACACAATACTTGATGCATACTCAGGCGTTTCAGACTACAAATACATCTACATAAACTAAAATTAAGAAATCCACTCTACACAAGAACTTATAAATATATATTTATGTTGCTTTAGTAGCTTTAGTCATTAGAATCCTGTTGTAAACATGATAGATATCAGAAGATGGTAACGTGCTGCTTCCGCATGCCTCCACCACTGTAGGTGCACGTAATCTTTTCTGATTCTGTACATTTGCAGCAACGTAGGATAATGAATTGATCAATTTCTTGAGGTGGTAAATGATTATTCTACAGTTTCCAGTTTGTATCTCGATCCTAATTGCTATTTAGAAGGATCGAGACTTAACTTCAGGTATAGTCTTAGACTATAGTTGATTTTCTTGGGAGAGGGGAAGAGTGATCAATTTTGGCTACCTGCCGAATATGCTTCAGTATTCTCCTTCCTTTTTCTTGGTCTATATGCGTCTTAGGTCAGTAGGTGAGTGTATTTGGGATTTCCTTAGAAAATTTTACGTTTAAAATAGAAACTGATCAGACGATTGTTTATGGAAAAGATGTTTTCTGAGAAGAGGTGAGGTGAAAGGTGAACACGAATGACAAAATTTTAATGTCATCAGTCATTAGAATCGTGTTGAGATTAAGCGAGTACGATACTGTATTCTCGATAGACGTCAGACGACGGTATAGTGCTGCTTCGCCTATTGGACACTCCAGTACTTAGTGAATCCACTCCAGTTCTATTCTCATTCAATACATTTGCGGCAACGTGGAAAGATGGATTGATCAATTTTATGGAGGTAGTAAAAAATTTTACAGTGCGCACTTCGCATCTCGGTGCCTAATTGATCTGTAGAAGGGTCAAAACTTGACTTAAAATGTATTTGTAACCAGTTGATTTTCTATAAAAGCGGAAAAGTGATCTATACCTGCCGAATATGGTTCAATCTCCTCATTCCATTTTTTCTGGACTATATGTGTCTTAGATCGGTTGGTATATTTGGGATTTCAATATAATCCTATCATTAGTAGCTACTGCGCGTGCCCGAATATTTATTCTTTTTTTTAACGAGCCAAATTTCAACAGTTTTCATCTGATTTTGAAGAAATTTTCAGTGAATGTGCGAGTTAAGCTGTAAATGGTCCACTATTGATTCCACACTTCTCAATACCTCATTTTGCGCATGCGCAAACATTTATTACTTCATGCATCACGTTCCGTTTTTTTAAACATCGTTACTGTGTAGTGTAAAATTGTGGGGTCTTGGCACCTTAAAAGTGTGAACCCTTCTCGGGGGCACGTTGCGCCATGTTCTGATCATTCATTATATACGAGGTTTAATAATTATATACCAATGATCTGCGTAGAAGGGATATCTGATACAGAAATAATAAACCATTGAGTAATTATTAATTATTTACTGAATTATATGGTGCCCTGGAGGCCACACGGGGCTACAAATGTACCCCACTGTTTCTTCTTTCGGGCGCACGCTCGTCAAAAATTTTCCCGCCCGATTGGTACCCATGTAAATTCAGTTGGTACCCATATTAAGCGGTACACACACTGACCGAGTTCTGTTGGCTCTGAGAATTCGAGGAGTTCGTTCTAAAAGTGTGCAGTGGTACGATATCACCACAGTGTGTGGTTCCAAACTCAATTGGGGTACAAAAACACCCCAGTGTGAGTCTCAGGAAAACCAATTTAGTAAGCCAGTTATTTCTTACATTTCGTCACTTTCTTGAATTTTTGCTTCTATATTATTTTCAGACAATGTACCTAATTGATGAACTGCTATTTCAGGGATTCTAGGCTATCTAGATCCACCACTAAAAGAAGCACTCGGTAATTGAAGAACGTTCGACCACTTCGGCAAGTACCCACGTTCTGCTCACAAAAACACCAGATGCCGGTGCAATCAATATTTGGTACCAGCTTGTAACAACCATGCAGTGATGACCAAAACTTGTGACGATTGTCGCGAGTAGAAGAACTGTTACGCCTAAGTGATTTCCGCGGTTTCAATTATTTATTTCCGTTTGATTCGTACCTTTACCCAACCTTCACAATAAATGTATCTCATGAAGACATTTTTGGGAAATTTTAGTTTTAAAATATCAACTTATCAGGCAACAGTTTACGGAAGATTGTCAGTGAGAAGTGGTGAGGTGAGTGGTAGACACGAATGACACAACGCTTTAACATTGCCAATACTAAAACCCGCGATCCGCTGGTCCGACGTTATCGCGATGTAACACGGCAGCGGTCAAATTGGCAATAAAAACCGACGTGACATCCGGTTGGACAATTTTTGTTGCTATTATAGCATATCATCGTTTCACGGTTGACCAAGCGGTCAACCACCGAATTATTTGTCAATCATGGTAACGCGATAACTCTTTAGGTTGAAACAATTCAGAATTAATTTCTAGATTAGCTTCCAACGTAGTGTATTCACAAACTGACAACCAATCATGGAGAAATGATTGAAAACTGATTGAATCGATTTGCCCAAAGACAACTGAGAGCGGCGGTAATGGTAATATATCAATATACTACGTGATACATATGTTTCTTTATTACATTTTTAATCCGTTACTCGAGAATTGTTCCACAGGATGTCAAATATGTACAAACTAGATGAAGTTGATTTTCTGTACTTCATGTACTATAGGCCTCGTTAAAGGAAATGAGGGCGCTCTATCGGCGAAACACGGCGTCATACGTACATTTGGCACGGCGTGTAGTACCTCCTTGCGCATAATGTGGTATTTTTCTCCATGACCACTGGTGGCCATCGTGTTACGTTAGTAACAAAGCCGCTAGTTATCGGTTGAAGCCAATAAGCGGATTAGCGCGATAAGCCGCCTGTCGTCTTACCTCTCACTTTTCCCGAACTCTCCCTGATGTTGATTTGACCCCGTAGGCTTCCAAATCCCATTAATAGATACATATATATCATTATTTTCTTTGTCCCCTCAGTACTGCTCTGGTCCTGGTGTGCGACACCTCTCACTGCTAGGCAGGATTTCGATTCTGAGCGTATTATCTGTACGTTGCAGAATTTATATATTGGAGTTTTCTAAACGCCATGTGCGTATTTCTGTGGTTCTTGTAGAAAAGTTGTCTATATTCAACAAGAGTTTCGTGAGCTTTCTTTCAGCCTGATTCATTGGAATTGTCGTTCTTAAGTTGAACATTCTCACACTCAACGTAATTTATTGTCCTTAGCTCGTTTTGTAGGGTCATTTCTGCTTATACAATTTATCCTTTCCCAAATGAAGAAATGATGCTAATCATTTTGTTCACATGTATGATTCGTTTGAAAATTTATTTTCTTTGTCATTGCTAACCCTTCTACACAATAACACTTAGTGCTGAAGCAACATTATTTCTTTTTCTAGCTTGATCATAGGACTTTGGGGTTGACCCTGTCACCATCTTTGAAGTTAGGTATTTTATTTCATTTTCTTTTGACCAATCCCTACAGGTCTCTTTGTATCCTATCTGCGCTCAACATTCTGCCCGCTGGGTCTCTAAAAACTGTATTCCTCTGGACTGGAAATTGTATAATTATCAGAACCCCATGAATGGTGAGGCAATTGAAATATATTTTATGAAAGAATACCTGTGGTTTGTCTTGAGTGAGTGTGTTCCTTTTCATTTTTTGTGGTTTTTTTAAACACTTTTTCATGTTGTTCTAGGGGTTCTTCTTGTCTTTGTACTTTTTCTCTCAACTAATTTTGTCCACCCCCGTAGACTGCCTGTCTTTCTGTAACTATACTGAGGTATAGTGTGAGGATAGGATAATCAATAGGATTGGGCCGACCAGAGTGGTAATGAGAGGTGGTACATCTTTCCCGAGGAATATGATGATATATGATGATGAATATGATATGATGAATATGCTATTTCTTCCATTTACTACCATTTCGTGAATTTATATTTGACACCAACCCTAAAGTTACTCCTCTAAATAAGGGTTAAATTATTGGTAGATCATAACTGTACTACGAACAAGTACCTGTAATTCATGATTTAAATCAGGCGATCGATCCCCGCAACTACCCATGCTAGAACTAGCCACCTGATGGTGCATGTGCAGAATGTGCTATTGAAAAAGTACCTTACAATCTTCTAATCTGATGATCTAATTTATGAATAAACTAACACATGATGTTGACTAAATTGAAAATTTCTTAATATTTTAAAAACGATTTTTTCCGCTTACATTGTTTGAATTTTGTTCGGAAAAAAAGGAAGAAATATAGCGTGGTTAAAGACAACGTCACTAACTTTTGTTCTCTTCACTGAAATGGGTTTCCACAACTTTGTCTCGAGTGATTTAGTTCATATAGAAATTGCCGTGAATACTTATATAACACTAAAATGCCTTATAAATACAGGATACAACACTATAGTAAAGATTTTGAACAAATTATATTCAAAAAGATAAGGACAACAAAACAAATGTATGCTTGCCTATGTCATACTACGTAAAAAGTGTACTAATGAGCCACCAAGAATGTTAGGTGACTGTACTTATTAGGTATTATTATGTTGGGTGTTAAAGATGTAAGGATTTTTGTGAACTTACCTTCTTCAATTAATAGCAATAACCCGCTTCCACCTTTGATCAGTTTCAAAGGATTTCAGATGGGAGGAAGGAGGGAATAATCAGATCGACCATCACAACCAACAACACCATAACCGCACATCTTTCCAAGTAGATTTTTTTTTTTCAAATACCCCCCCCACAAGTCCCACAAGTCCCACAAGTTTACCCCCCCCCCCCCCCAAGTCATTATTAGCGGGGGGATTTGAGAAAATAAGAAAAGATTTTTTATTCTTCTTGATTTTTTTCGAGGATATAAAATATGATCACGTTGCACATTGCGCAACCGTGCGCAATCAACACAAACTTTGTTTTTTTTCAAATGGGAGAAGGAAAAGGGAATGAAAAATTATGAAATTTCATTTGAAACACTCGCCTAAAACGATGATTTTTTGTCACTCAAAATAATCAAATTTGGAAATGAAAAAGTCCGGTCATGCAGCATGACCCCATGAGCGAATTTTTGAAGAAATCTTCGACATTTCAGTCGCTATTGATCGTGTAGAGAAATTTTAGTTTATGATTTTGATAGACAAACATGGAATCAAATTATTAAAAATAATTAGGAGGTACTCATACTTTATTATTATAAAACTAATCTTGTAGATTTAAAGACAAATGTAGGTAAATATTCATAGATTTCGATGTCCAATGTGGTCAGTATTGAAGGCAGTTGAAATCTTAACAGTATCCTATCATAACATCATCAAATCTTGACATAAAATAAATTAACATACCGAAGTTTTAAACAGCATGGTTCTAGGATTGGTTATACAGAGATACTTCCATCAGAGTAGTTCAATCTAAATTTGGACAATGTTTCATGGAAATATTACCGATTTTTACAGCTAGCGAACGGCATTATTTCGATTTTTTACTGATTTTTCAACTTTGAAATTTTTGAAAACTTGATACATATTCTTACAGGAAGTTTTACGCTGATTCCGAATATACCATATGTTAGTATGCTGAAAAAATTATTTCGCACAACAAATCGCAAAAAACAGGCTATTTTGACATTTTTGACAACATTTTTGAAAATTTCAACCCGAAGATGTAATCCGATCATGCTGGCCAACGAACTTGAACTTTCGTTTTGTGTCCTTAACATTTTGAAATTTGTTTGAAGTTTCTAGCACAATTCTACGGACAGTTATCGTCTGGAATGACACATACATATATACATACATACATATATACATTACATACATATATACATATATACTTACATACCTACATATATACATACATAAAAAATCCGTTAAACTGTAGAATATGATTCAGAATAGCCTGAAACGGATTTCTGCATAAAATTTTTTCAAAAATTCACATTCTACAAATTTTGAGGCGAGAGCAATAGCTTAATTTCCTTCAAAAATTCGCTAAAAATCGATAGCACCATATGAATCAGCATTAGAAAATAATGAAAATTCGTGTACCGCACCTGGGGGAATCCATGTTTTGCGCAATTTCGGTGGTTAAATAACTTGGCGCGGTGGCGGGTCGGGTTGCGCGTGGTAAAAAAAATCGAGGGAGAGGTCATAAATTCATGAAATTTTGCGTAAAATCCTAGTCTGCAATGAAAAATGGGGGTTCCCCATTAAAAAAAAAAAAAAAAAAAAAAAAAAAAAAAAAAAAAAAAAAAATTAGTGTTGAATGCGCAGTGAAGTCCAAGAAACAATGTATGTGGCCGCACCTCAACCAGAAGAGTCATTAGCGGCATTACCCATGGTGTCCAAGGGCACGAATCTAGGGGGCCAGGCTTCCCTCCGTCACCAAACGGAGTGTCATCATGGACTTCACTGGCAAATCGGAGGTGTAAAAAAATTCTGATAAATCATAAGAAAGTTTGAAACAACTCGTAAACGAGTTCCACTATCTTCTTTACAAGCAGATACCATGTTACATGGATATGTCTTTGATTGGGGATTTCATAACAGTTGTCCTCGAAAGTTGTAAACAAATCCTTTACCATTAAACAAATCCCTGCATGGCCGCATCCCGACTAATTCCAACAAAACTACGGTTTACATATAGAAATGTTGAAAATAACTGTGGAAAGAAGCCACTACAATGAGTTGTTGTTAACAGTCGACTGTTGTCAAGAGGATGAAAATGTTTCCTATGGAGTGGAGTAAATGATGCTATTGCTTTACGTTAAGAATATTGTAACCGGCTTATTAAAATTGTTTGTAGTCCAATCAACTTAGTTTAGGAATGTAGCCAGGTACGTAAGGAGGGGGAAATTGGTAGCTTGAGATGTGAACATTTATCACATAAATCAAGCGCTTTCCAACGAGTGGCGAACGATTTATGTGCGATGATAACTGCGGAAGTTCCATTCCCCTAGCAACGGCTGGGTTGTACGTGAAAAACACTGAAATTGTGACACAAATTTTGCATCACGGAAATTTTTGGTTGACCCCCCAGAGCAAAGACATATCCATGTCAAAATGAGGGGTACAGTGATGACCACTGTAAAAACCTCAAAAATAAAATAATACAACTATGACTAGATCAAGACCTTTAGAGGCATTTTTTGAGTTATTCACGATTTAAGATTATGTTCGTGTTTTCAAAGTTACATCACAAAACCAGCTATAACTCCCTTTCATATTGAGTAAATTCAAATTTGAGGATACCGTTGGAAAGAACGTTAAATTTCCTTTTGGATAGTTATCTACTCACGTTTGAAAATATGCGGATTTTGTAGTCACAAATTCACACCAAAGTGAAATAATTGTCAAAACTTGAAAATTTTGTATTTTTTAAATCACAGGACGCCATACATAATCCAGTGAATTCCCGCGCCCCTTATGGGAAAAACTTGTCCTAAATCTCACTTTTCCAACGGTGTAATGATTTCTCATTTTATTTTGCGAATTAATGGTGAAAAATATGTTTGTATGTTGAAAAAAAGGTATTTTTTTAAATAAAATCAAGGTATTTTCGTGAAAAATTACCCTGTAAAAATAATTTGAGTTTAGGTCCGGTTTCTACGTATTTTTTCACGCTGAATCGAATGGCACCACTAGCCGTTATAACGGAGTTTTACTCTTTAACTCACGAATTTTTCAGTTCATTTGTTATGCTCAATTTGATTTGATTTTTAAGGATAAAACTAGTCGGTTAAAGTGTAAAACTTCTGTTATAACGGAGCTGGGGAATTATACAAGTGTTGCCATTCGATTTAGCGTGAAAAAATACGTAGAAACTGGCCCCAAACTTAAATTTTTTTAGATGGTCATTTTTTCATGAAAACCCTTGATTTCATTGAAAAAACCATGTTTATCAACGTACAAACATACTTTTCTCTTCTAATTCGCAAAGTAAAATTAAAATTGAATATACCGTAGGAAAAGTGAAATAAGGGCCAGGTTTTTCTCGTAACGTGCGCGGGAATTCAGGGGATTATGTACGCCGCCCTGCAATTTGAAAAATAGAAGATTTTCAAGTTTTGACAATGTTTCACTTTGGTGTGACTTTTGTGAATACTGAATCCGCATATTTTCAAACGTTGGACAGCCTATCCGAAAGGAAATTAAACCCACTTTCCAACGGTATCTCAAATTCTTAAATTCTGCCTACCAACTATATCTATCAACCTTCAATCAGACCACCACGATTAGCAGACCACCTTTTTTGACATTTCCCCCCATGTACTGGACTTTTTCCATGACGACCCACGAACATTAAAAAACACATTGGCAAGTAACATTACAGGGACGTCCCAATGATTTTTGGTGGAATTTAAAATAAGAGAAAAATCAAAAATATATCATTACTTCTCGAAATTAACACCCCCCTCCCCCCCCCCCCCATTAACCCCCTTCACCGTCAGTGAATTTCCATCATAAAATTTCCACGAAATTTGATATTCCTGACATATTTTCCAAAACTGGACCAAATTCATAAGTGAACCAAAAATGAATCATGAAAATCTGACGAGATTAGTTAAAACATCATGATTTATTTCTATTATCCTCTCCATACCCCCTTCCATAATGAAATATGAAACTCCTGATGTTCGATCTAAACCTAGACCGAATTCATAGTTGAACATAAAAAGAATGACGAAAATCAGGCGAGAATTGTTAAAACATCATGATTTATCAGTATTACTCCCTCCATTCATCCCCTCTTATCACTCTCATGATGACATTCGGAACTCCTTACACACTTTCCAGTACTATTTCGAATTCGTAATTGAAATAATCGGTAATTATCCCTTCCACTCACCACCGAGACTGTGAATCCGAAGTTCCCAAGGTTTTTTGCACAACCTGGCTAAAATTTGGAATCGAACCAAGTGAAAATCACGAAAATCGGTTGAAGATTGTAGCCTGGAAGCGTCGAAATTTTTTTTTTTTTTTTTAACCACGTTTTATCCAGCTTTACCCCCACTTTTCCCCCTTTTCCATCACGGGATTCAAAATTTCCTGGGTTTGTTCTACAACTAGAATGAAATTATGATCGAACAAAGAAAGAATATCGAAAATCGGTTGAGAGTTGTGGCCTGGGCAGCGTCGACCGAATTTCTCACACATATACACACATATGATGTATGTGTGACAAATTTCAATAACGTGTGACATTTCACCATTGAGAAAATGAATAAATAAATTAAAGAAGTGGAGAGGGCGCCAAGGTTTGCCCGACGCCGGCTCTAGGGATGGGGGAAGTTGCAGAAGGATGAGGAGGAAGAGTGGGATGAAATAAAACGACCACCAGCTCAAGTAAGAACCCCTCATGACGTGGGTGGTGATACCACGGAGCACTCCCGCCGAGATGCCCAGCTTGAGTAACTCCGTGACGCATTTTTAGCAACACTCCTGGCGCCATGACACGGTCGCCGCCATGACCTTGATTAAATTAGTCGCCACTCCTTTTAGCTCGGAAATCGCTTGCCGCAGATCATTTCTATCATACTTATATTTATTTCTGCACGCTGCCATTGACAACCTGGATATCCAGGATAATGGCAGACCCATCGGGCTTGATGGCAACCATATTCGGCCTCTTGCCCTGGTCACTCGGCTTGTGATATATCTAGTCTCTCCCTTTCGAATTGCCAACCCTTGATAACAAAGCACCTGCTATCTGCTCGGCAACCGCGTCGTGACGTAGAATGCGGCCACCATGAGTACGAGGACACCACATAATACAGGTTCTCATTTTTACCCCGAAAGGCACGGCAAAGGGTGGCTACTGTCCCGCGACTACTTCTTGAGCACCTCACCGAAAATGGCGATAGTCACGGGCTCCAAGGCCCTGTGAAGCCCATTCCATCCATTGGGAAGAAATGGGGGATTCAGAGCACTGTCAGAGTTCTTTACCATCTACTGATTCATGCAGCGCAGCAGCGAACTCAGCAGATGAGCTGGGTTTGGGAGCAGTTGGTGTTGCTCGGTCGCACACACACACACACAGATAGACATACACATATGTTTTTTTTTTTTTTTTTTTTTTTTTTTCTTTCCACGGATTCGGTCTTTGAACGGTCTGAAACGGATTTGTATGCGGTTCTGTTTTCTCATGCTTGGGTTGCCCCTCAGCTCCCTGGATCAATTCCAATAGGCGTCCTTTCTATTAACGACGCGTTGCCTTTAAGACATAGCTTCAGAGGGACGTCTGAAAAATTGTCAAGGAAACTTTGTGCAGTTGGTGCCGTCTTAATCACAATAATTTTTTGCAATTCTTCTAAAGATTTTGTTTGGAAATGTGAATTTATATTTATGCTGATTATTGATTTGAAAATTTGTGAGTCAACTTATTGCATAAGGCCAGCTTGAAAAATATTTATTTTTGAATTGAATGGATTGGGCATTTGCCCGTATTATTTGAAAAAGAAATAAACTTATCAGTGTTCCTAGGCTCCCTAGGTAAATGTTCCAAAAGTGATCCATTTCAATTTTTTGCACCGCATAATTGCTTGATTCTCCTTCGAAAATTCGGTAAAATCTGCAGGTACTGAACCGAAAGGCTTCGTTCGTACCTATCAACAGTGAATGGCTAGAAGCCAACACAGTGGTGTTCCTTTTCGAAGGTCTCTCGTGGCGATCTAGTCCGCGAGAAGACTTGAATGGAAACGTCCATCCTCACGCTCCAAGAGTCAATATTGGTTCGACATTCATGTTCAGCCATGGCTCAAGGTCAAACCGCATTACAATAGAAGGAATCGACGGAGGGGTGACGAGAGTGCGGAAATGGGTGGAAGGGAGGTATGATAACGGGGTTTGGTTAAAAGGAATTATATCCCAAAGTATTAGTTGATAGGGCGTGACGCGGGACAGTGGGGCGTGCACCGCGCAAACATCCACCTGAATGGGACGAGCCGGGGTCGGGGGTTGGAAACTAGTTGAAGCTAATAGAATAGTCGCCCAACCCCTCCCGTCCTAGACAATTATTGTTCCCTGAATGGCCGAGTCCGTGACGAACGGAATCCGACTCAGGAGGGTGTTTTGAAAAAACCGCCCTGGTAATACATACTGACCAACCCGTTATTACTCAATATCCACAATAAATCTTCCTTCTTTCTTCCTCTTTTTTTCTTTTTTTATTTATTTTTTACCCATCCGTTTCGACCCCTTTCCCAATTAGGCGATTGCATGTCATCTACGTCCCTGGATACGCTAACGGCTCTGCGTCTCCCTTTATTTATTCGTTCATTGGCGTAGAGCAGGGTTTTTTGTATTTTGGGCGCCACATTGTAGTAAAAATTACACTAATTTTCCTTCAAAAAAGTGATAAATAAATTAAAAAATACGCTGCAATATATTACACATAGATTTGCTATTTTTGTATTGGATAGCCAGCCCTTCTACGCACAAATAATTTGAAATCTATTATCCGATCTATTATACACAATCTAAATATATCTGGTAGACACTTACCGAGGAGAAATTAATTTAATTAAATAACACAATTACACTCTACTGGCCCTTCTGTCTTTAACACAAGCTGAAAATTGAACACCAACTGAAAAATATTGAAATGAAATAAATCACCGATCTACGCTTCACAAGTCCGTTTGGCTGTGAACAAAGTTATATTAAACTCGATCCAGTGAAGTGAAAATTCCAGTGGATTTATATCAGCTGATATGATCGTCATAGTTTATTAGGGGATTGTCACTATGGTTATTTGTTGTCAAAGTTCTAGCCCTTGTGGAGAGGAAACGGATGAACTTACAGCGACCCAGCTAGTTTCGTACGACTCTTTTAATGATATCAGATATTAAAGAGAAAAAAAGTTGAAATGGCAGATGTCTTATGTTGTTAGGTACCTTGAAAATTTCCGAGAACTCTACTTTTTAGGACGTCCCTCAGAAGCTAGGTCATACAGGCAAGGCTTCTTATTTGAGAGGAACGACCTATTGGAATTGATCCAGGGGGTAGGGGGACAACCCAAGCATGAGAAAAAAGTTCCAGTCATGCAGCTTGATCGTATGAGCGAATTTTCGTAAATGATCGTATTGTATAATGTTAAATGGTTTTGAAATTTGAGCTTTTTGAGTGCAAGGAAGTGCTTAACTATAATTTTTATGGCAAAAAAGTATTCTAAATAATAATCTCCTATTCAAATAGAGGTTCTATTTTATAGTTAATAAACTTTATTTGCGCAATATTCTACCAAAAAATATGAATTTAACGATTTTTAGCCTTTATTAGCCATTTAATTTATTTTTTTAGTACATTTTTTGAAATGTGACCAATTTAATGTGCTCAAATAGTGCTGGCCAACGAACTCATAATTTCGTTTGGAAAGCTTAATTTTTCGGCGCAAGAACGGAATTTTTATCTCAATGCTAAGGTGTGTGTGTGTGTGTGTGTGTGTGTGGCTTCCTTCCAGACGGTATCTCTCCGTAGGATTGAGATCGAAGTCTTTGAGTACCTATCTATTTATTAATTGTTCGCAATCTCAAGTTGTCTTTTTCCCGAAAAAAGTAGGCAGTTTAGAGTGAAAAGAAGTTGTGGTACCGATTTGTTTTTGGTATTGCGAATTTTTTGATAATTTTATCATTCAAATTTTCATTTCATTTTCAGCAATTAACAGTTCGTTTAGCTCAATCAAATAAATGTGGATGTTTCATGTTTCAATAGAAAGCGGAGTACTTAGGTATGACAATTTTGCACTCTATACCTGTTTGAGGTAGAAGTAATTGGATTTTCTTTTCAATTTTACAGTGATTTGATGGTCTGAAGAACTATTATTCAGAAATAAACTGATTTATAGTAAATTTTTTTGCTTAGCTCGCAAATAACTAACATACCTACATCACTAAAACCATGGGTCGTGCACAGAGTGCCCAGCGCGGTCTTAGATGTTACAGAGAAGGATGCAGTCTACGGAGGATTAAATTATATTGTTTGCATCCATTTAATCTTTTCGAAACTCAATTTTGAGGTCTGTCTCTGTATGACCCAGTGCTAGTCAATGTACAGTTTCAGTAAAGTTTCAAAGAACAAATGAGCTACCTAGATGGCTTCAAAATTTTAAAAGTGGGTTCGAAGGGTCGGGGACCCCTTAAAAATCCGTTTCATACAACAAAGAACACAATCCTAGAATTTAACGTTGTGTATATGTTTAATTATTTATTTATAGGGTGTATTTACAGAAGATATCTCCCTTTAAAAACGGCGTAAACGCTTCGTTCCAACGCAAAAGAATCTGTCTTGGCAAAAGACAGGTCAAGTTCATTAGCCAGCCTGTTCGCTCCAGAATTTCAGACTTAAATTAACCATTTAATGGCTCAAAAAAATCATTGAAAAATCGGTTTTTGACAAAAGGGCCTGTGGGGTGTTATAGTCGAAGTATTTGTCAGTGTTGAGTTTGCGACCGCTCACAGATCTCTAAGATTCATAAATATTAGGTGAGAAAAATCGATTTTTAGATAAAAAATGCCGATAATTGACCAAATTTTCGAGTTCGGCTGCTTGTTCTAAAATTTTCTTTGCTATCTCGTCACACAGCTGTCCTCGCAGTTTTATTCAGGACATGGTTGGCTTCAATGATCAGAAATTAAGTGCCTGATTTAATGTTATTCACACATTTCTTCGAATATTCGCTCTATTAGCCATGCTGTATGACTGAGTACTTTTATGTTACCGTAGGAAGGTTAACTAGTATCTGGGATAAACATCAGCTTCCTCTTAGGGTCGCGAGGATAAAAGGAAAATAAATAAAAAAATATCAGAAGAAACGGACTACGTGAACTAGGAGGGTGTAAACGGGTTTCATCATTACGACAGACATACAGGTCTTCAGTCAAAGACACGATGTGGGACGAGATGCTACCCAGCCCGTCACCCAACGGTCCGAAGTTAACATCTAAAGCGAAAGCACAAGAGGGAAGCAGATTCCCACTTTTTTATCTGGTTTTACAGCGTCTCCACTCTCAGAGGTAGGTGATTGTAAGCGATATACGGCGTAGGGGGGCTTCCTTGCATCCCGTATGTGAATTTTCCGGACCGTTCACGAATAATTGATCGACTTTTTACAGATTTTTTTTTTCCAGAGCACCCAGGTGAGGAGCTAACGATTTATGCCGTGGGAAGACTCCTCCGCAAAAAAAAAAAAAAAAAAAAAAACAGGTAGTGTCAGGGTTCACACCACTTCCTCATTCTGTATGTACGGGATAGTTAGATGTAGAGGTTTCCATTCAACAAACATTATATGTCACTGAGAATTCTATATTAACCATCCGATGATAACATAAAAAATGGAAAGTGATGGTAGCACTGGGTCTGGCAGAATATATATATATATATATATATATATATATACTCGGCGCTTCGCGCCTCGTCGGGGGGCTTCGCCCCCCTGGACCCCCCTAATCTAGACAAAACAATTAGGGGTTGAAAGAATGAAGGGGAACACACATGATAATAAAAAAGCCTTTAATGAAAGCAACCAAAACACACATAGTAAAAATTATCCTACTGCTCCTGCCAAACATATTGCCCTCACAAAACATGATCCTATAGTAGAAGAAAACTGGTCTATTTTCTGTTTCGAGAAAAATTTCGAAAAAAGAAAATTCAAAGAAATAGCCTACATAATCAAAAATGAAGACAAAAGTATCAACCATAAAACAGATGTAAAAGGGCTCTCAGCAGTATATCATAATCTTTTGAAATAAAATCAGCAGCTTAATCTTTTAATAATCACCCCAGTACATTAAATATCCCTCTACACTACATCCTTCCTTTTTATTTTTGAAAATTCTCTCCTAAAAAATTATAGTATCCATCCCGCAAACTACTCCATGCTACCTCCCAATCATTACGAGCCTTAATTTCACCTTCAACGCATATTGTTTAGTATTATCAGTTAAAACTTTTAATGTAAAATATTACACCTTACCGCTACTACATAAATTGTATCTACAATTAACTTACCTGATAATTCATAATTACACTGAAGTATATTCACCTAGCAGAATAAGGAGGCAGTTGTTGGCAATTTAAAAGTACGGCCGCCATCCTGTTTTTTCCCTACCATATTGTAAGACTGGCTTCACCAACAACGTGTGTTGACTAATATATTCCGTATGTGAATATGTATATGAAAATACCTAAGTCGTTCCAGCACTTCGAAGTTCCAGTACATCAATATAATATGTAAGTTGTAAGAAAATTGTCCTTATCATAGAAAAATTATACTGTTACAGACCTATTTATAGTGATAATTAGGAATACACTGATCCTTTGTCTATTCTTTCTAGATAATTATGCATGAATAGGACCAGATCCTGGGTTGAAACGTCGCAATAAAGAACAAAAAACTCAAGACTATACTGGTCATTCTACAATCCTGAAACTATATATATATATATATATTTGCGTGTGTGTGTGTTTGTGCGCGCGCTTGTGTTTATGTGACTGTGTGTTTCCGTGTGTGTGTGTCCTTCTTGACGATAATTCTTAGGATTAACAAAAATACTCCAAAGGCAATGATATTTATAGAAGAAGGTCTACGAGCTAAACCACACAATTCTTGAAAATTTAATAAAAATTGGCCAATTAGTCTCGGAGTTTTGTCTGTGTCGATCAATTTTAGTTTTGCGCATACCTATACTAGTACTTATTACTCCGCCAACAGCGATTTAATTCGTTGGGTATTTCCCAAGAACATATTCCTATCTACTCCCCGAGTTTGAACGAAATCGAATAGATGATAAGAAATCGACGTATAATAAATTAACGTTTGCGCATGTGCACATACTACTGTTTATGCGACGGCAATGAACAATGTAGTGGACCGTAGAAGCTATTCCGCACAATCGTTCCATTAGACTCGGAGTTTTGCTTGTGTCAATCGATATTATAGTTTCACGCATGCGCAATGGTTTTTATTACTCTACCAATTGCGATATAATTTATAGAACATTTTTCAACAACGTGTACCGAATTTGAACGAAATCGGACCAGCAGATGATAAGAAATCGATTATGAGAAATTCAGGCTTGTGCATGCGCACAGGCTGCTGTTGATTCGACGCTACTGAAAATTATAGGGGACCATGTAGGAGCTAACCCGCACAATCTCTGAAAGTTTCATCGGAATCGGACTGAAACTTGATATAGTTTCGAGCGTGACAAGTATTTACCACAGACAGACAGACATCAGACAGACAGATATACACGGAACCAAAATCGATCAGTAAGCTTTGAAACGCAAAAAGCCCGCGGAAATTTTGATTTTGGAGGACGAAAACTTTTTCGACTTCAATCACGAACGCAAAGTGCCTTGTACCTTCGGTAGTGAGGAAACGAAAATTCCGTTCTTGAGCAAACAAAATTAAGCTTTCCAAATGAAAGGATGAGTTCGTTGGACTGCATATCTTGAGCACACTAAATTAGTAAATTTTAAGAAATGTGCTAAACATATCATCAAAATAGCTAAAAACCGCTAAAATCGTCGAATTTACTTAATAAGGATTTTAGTACAAAAAAATTTATCAACGATGAACTAGAACATTAAAAAAGTATTTACAAATTTATGTTGATAAATTCATCATATTCATTAAATAATAAATCTTAATTTTCATTAATATTTGCCGAAAATAGATAAATGCTGCTAATAAGTTCAAATCCAAAATCGTTTTAGAATTGCTGAACGTTATTTAACCCTAGATTACCACCCCTGCGCCGATTTGACGTATATTTTTCTTCAGTTTGCAACATTTCCACCTAGAGGCACCTCAGCGACCTGAGTTAGTTGTTGCCACTGATTAGTTGTCTATTGAATGCTTAGTAGAACATGTATGTTTAGGTGTGCGACTACGGCAGAAAATAATATTTAGCACTAACTTCTTTGTTAGCTGTGGTTAGTGTTAGAATTTACATGAATCCATTCTACATTCGTGATTCCAGAAAGTATATTTTGCCTTTCGAATCGTAAGAAGAACAATTTTTATGGTCATTTTGAAAGACGATTCATTTTTTTTTTTAATTTATTTTTTTAATTTTATTTATTTATTTTTTTATCCATCATTGTTATTTTATTTATTTATTGTGTTCGTGATTGAAGTTGAAAAAATTTATTTCCTCCGAAATCAAAATTTCCACTTGCTTTTTGCGTTTTAGAGCTTGCTGATCAATTTCGGTTCCGTGTCTGTCTGTCTGATGTCTGTCCGTCTGTCTATCTGTGGTAAATCCTTGTCACGCCCAAAACCATACCAAGTTTTTATCCGATTCCGATGAAATTTTCAGGGATTGTGCGGATAAGCTCCTAGACGTTCCCCTATAAGTTTCATTGCTGTTGGATTGATAGTAGTCTGTGCGCATGCGCAAACGTTTGTTTCTTATAACGCCGACTTATTAATTATTTTGACTCTTACTTTGTTCTCCAACTAATTCTATACGCCCATGTTATAGTGTGTGAGGAAGCTATATTGCCCACCCAACTTGGTAGCCGTTTTATTTTTGCTGTGGTTAGGTGTTACGAGAATACCACCAAAGAAATATTTGTGTATTTCACCAGAATAAAGTGTATCAGAAGTTGATATGAATAAAGGTCTGATGTTTTGATATAAGAATACTTTATTAGTCACTTGATTTCCCTGAGAATTTTTAGCAGAAACCTTTTTCCTGGTATGTACGTCGTTTTGACATGTAAATGGTATTAAGCGATCGGATTTGAAAGATGGTAATCTAGGGTTAAAAAAGTTTTTTTTTTTTTTTTTTCATAAAATTGGTAGCTAGTTAACAATTTCTTTTCACTAAAAGTCCTCAATTTCTCAAAACCTTGTAACATGATATAGTATCTATTTTTAAATTATTCCAACGGTATAATTCATTTTATTAATCACATTGTACCCGCAATTTTTTTATAACAAATACTTGTACTCAACACTCTATATACCAACTTAACATTTTTCGGATAAACTTTTCAAATACATATTATCATTACTCCCAGTCTTGTCAACTTTAGTGTTGGTCATATCTGAAAGGATATATTTTTTTCTTTTTTAGAAAGGAGTCTCTGATGTATACTCGCAGAAAAAGCAACGAGCTACGCATGCCGAGGGTTTCATAAATTTGGGGAAGGAAGAAACTCGAAATCAGCAGCCATCTTTATTTGATTTTCTAGAGGTACATATGGGGTAACAATATGTCTTACAAATCAAATCAAATATATTGGTCAAAACAACTAAGTATAGGACAATTAAAGGCCCGGAGGCGATCCATCCATCGAACTAAGTACCTATATTAATCATCTCATAAAGAGGGATTTCTTATAACTTTTTTATTGCAGTTGAATGGTCGAGGATTTGAATTTGGAGGATCGGCCATTTATATTGAACAAAAGAGTTATTTGGTACTTATTATTTCTTTGTACATTTCTTGTTACTTAGAGTCTAACATGCACAGTCATGTTTAATATCATTGTCATAAGTCATGTTCAATGTCATGTTTGATATCATTGCAAAGTGGAGATCAGCCAATGCCTGGTTGCTGATAATACTCAAATTCTGCACCAGGTAAAAAAAACAATCTGTTCATCTCATACAACTCAACACTTTTCTTCGATGTTATCCTTAATCAACTGGATCGAGATCGTTCAAAACGTTACCAAATTAATTGTATTTGTAAATTAAATCGAGAGGCATTCGTGAGGACCATCCAGGCTCGTCTTATTTGAGCACAGCTTTATTTGGTTGAGGCATTCAACGATATTTCCAGGAGTGATTATAAGGTTACCGTGAATTGTTATTTGAACTCATTGAGAATATTCATGTTTTATTTGACATGATGTGGACTGTTATTGGTAGTACCTGTTGTCAATCAATCTGTATATATATTTTGCTTAGACTAGAGCTGACGACGCCGAAACGGCGAAATATTCTCTGAATTTTGTAAGTCATGTTTATGTGTTTCCTATATTTTCCAACCATCTGTACTTATTTATATATATATATATATATATATATATATATATATATATATATATAACATATAGTTTTGATGAAGGATGAAAACACTCGCGTGTAATATTATTTTGAGGTATTACAGAAGGTTGGAAAATATAGGAAACACATAAATAAAACTTACAAAATTGAGAGAATATTTCGCCGTGTCGGCGTCGTCGTCGTCGGCAGCTGACGACGCCGACACGGCGAAATATTCTCTCAATTTTTTAAGTTTTTTTAATGTTTTCCTATCTTTTCCAACCTTCTGTAATACCTCAAAATAATATATATAATATATATATATATATATATATATATATATATATATATATATATATATATATATATATATATATATAATATATATATATATATGAAATTTGTGTCACCTAACTGAAGGAGGCCACCAAAAATAAAAGCCAATTATATTCTTTGTCAGAAAACCTTATTGAGGACGGATAGATGATCAATAAATTCTGAGTGGTGAAAGGTTGGTATAAACATTCGAAGTGACGTCACTCAAGAGGTTTCAGGAGGTGGAGGGTGAATGGCTGACCCCCTACTCATTCTGATATGGAAGCTAACTGCAGTATTCCCACCAATTACAAATTTTCTTTTATCAAATTACTGGTAGGCACACATGAGATTCGTCCCAGGAGACGAAAGCTGTTAACGAAATTGAACGAGCGCCTGCGCAGTTACCTTACAAGATGTTTCAGGTGACACCACAGCTCGTGGCGCCATCCAACAAACATTAATTCAATCAGCTATCAATCAACTAACATAAGAAAAGGAGATTCTTCCGGTACCGTTCAACCTGCTGCGACGTAACCTTCTTAGTCAGTTATAGTATTTGTTTCCATCACGCCTGCTTAATGTCTGAGAGCAGTTGAACGGCTGAATAACTATTGTTGATCTGAGTTCACGACAGCTGTAAGATCTCTAGGAACAAACCTCACACCGTAGTGCTCGGAATCAGTTACACACCACTTCGTCCAAAATGAATTCGTTATACGAAATTCATTATACAAAAATTCGTTGTGCAAACCTATGCCAGTTGACTGTTGTACAAAAAACGCCTGGTACCATGCAGCCTTATTTAGCAAATATTCTTACTTATTTATCCATCAATTTGCCGTTCAAGTATACTGAATAATGTACTGAAATCAGTGGAACCGAGAGTTCTTTTCATACAACTACCCTAC
The DNA here is from genome assembly GCA_030762985.1 of Adelphocoris suturalis. Taxonomy (NCBI): domain Eukaryota; kingdom Metazoa; phylum Arthropoda; class Insecta; order Hemiptera; family Miridae; genus Adelphocoris; species Adelphocoris suturalis. Next base: position 19,095,732 of record CM061051.1, read on the forward strand.
TCTACGAAGGGACGAATATTCTTGGGAAATATAAACGAAATTTCTGCGTAATAACAACCCGTCAGTAACTTCGCTATCTCGTGGGCTTCTCTTTGAGTCAAGTTATTCATCTTTTTTCCCCTTGTTCGTAACTTTACTCACCGCACACTCGCCCGCTGTAGCCAACCAAGTCAAAATGACTCTGCTCTCAAGCAACCATCTGACAAAAGCAAACCCCTATCTGACAGCTTTCTAGAAACGAAAAGATCACCCAAGCTCGCTTTTTGTTATCAACATGTTTAACATTTCAAAAGAATGCTATTCACCCATATTTGTTCTCCTTTCAGTTTTTTTTTTTTTTTTTTTTTTTTTTTTTTTTCGCTTTTAGGGAAAACCCGGTCCGTCCAACGTCTCTCATTATTAGGGAGGAAGGACCCTTGTATCCGGGAGAAGTAATTAAAAAACACACGGCGACCCGTGTAATTGTACGAAATCTAAGAGCGAGAGTTTTCTGTGATGAAAAAAAGGAAGGGAGAATCTCTTTAGTATGGGATATTTAAATTATAAGCAAATATTGTGGAAATGTTAGCAAAAAGGGGTGTGTTAGGGTTTTAAGGGGTCGGTGGTTGGGGGTCAACGGGGCGGGAGGGGGTGGTGGGGGTTGAGAGGCCCGCTCGATAAAGAAACCTCTGTATCCGAGCCCAATTAGCCGCCATTTTTAATGCACCAGAAGAAAAGTTTGCAGAGAAAACGTGCGACTGCGCGGAACGCACCCCCTTCCCACCTCATACTCAGTCTCTCTCACTCCCACTCTCTTTATCTCTCTCTGTTCCTCTCCCTTAACCCTCCTTCACTCCCATACGTCCCACCGACCCCTTGCGCTCAGCGCTCCGTCCCCGATGCAGTATTTAGGGAGAGGGAAAAAACCCCTGTGGAACGTCGGAGCAAAGAGGGGGTAAAAAATAATCTAGCTTTAACTCTCTCTCTTTTTTTGGTCTCATTCTCTTTTTCCCCCTTTTTGTGCACCCTCTTCCCCCCTCACCTTCACGAGCTGCCCTCGAAAAACTGGTAAAAAAAAGGATAAAGGGAATGCAGAAAGAGTTGGTCCCCATAAGATGGAACTTTTCATAAATCATGGCATATTTAAACAATTAGACGTAATGAGAGGGTCGGGAGCCTTATTTATTTTTATTTTTTTCATTTTTTTTCTCTATTCATTAGCCCGGAGAAGGGGTGAAAAAAGAAAAAGAAAACGCTGCAAATTATTTCACAACGGTCAACTATTTCTACACAAATCTCTGGTCTATAATCATTGCAGTTATTATTATATATTGCAATTTATTATTATTAGATTATTAGAAGTAGATGCCTACCGAGGGGTATTTAATGAAATTAAATAAGCACCTACACTTTACTAGACCTCTGTAAGTTACAAGATATCTAGGTATGATTAGGTATACATAGAATAGAAGAAGTATGTCGACATTGACGTTGGCACCCACCAACTGAAAATAGTGATATAAAATATAACACCTACTTACGCTTCCCAAAACAGGCTCTAAGAGACAAGAGTTATAAAAAACTTGATTCCGTGAACTGAGAATTCCATTAGAATTATATCACCTGATACCTTAGTCGGAGTTTATAAGACGATTTTCACTACGTTCACACTAGATCTGATTGAACTCACGTTGATGATATTATTTTCAACTTTCAAAGTGCTAATCCTTAGGGAGAGTAAACGCATGAACAAACAAGATCCGGGTGGGCTCATTCGATTCATTGAAGTGGTCTCGATCAATAACAAACAGAAAACACAACTTATTTCGAAAGTGTTCGAGATCTCGATTTTTCAATATTTCAGCCCTTCGTTTCTACCTTCTAGGGTTGATCGAAAGTGATGCCGAGATTACTGGCACATGTCCGGCCGATGCATGATTTTTGACCCGAACCCAACAAACATTGGTACAGTAGTATTGGAGGAAAGCTCCCGATGGCGCGTGGCAGCGAATTTTCCAGAACTAGGTGGTAAATTCCATATTTCCAGGAGGTTCTCGAAAGATTTGATTTTCTTAAAGGTTGGTGAGGATCTCATGTTTTCGAACCCATCAGTGGTTTCATATCTTTTTGAGCAAACCCCATTTACATCGTGTAATGTATAATAAGGAAATTTAGATTTCAATGGGCCAAAACTGTTCCCATGTTCGCAAAATCCACTCAATCGTCTTGCAATTTCTACTATACATTCGTCATTATGTAAAAAAGGTGGTGTAGGAAGTTTTAAACAGAAGAGTGAAACTGACGATCAAGGGAATATTATTGGTGCACCTGAAAACGAAATTTCTTTATATGTACTGAAGTGGCAAAAATGAGGCTTTACGCAAAAAAACTGAGGGCGGTTTTGAAAACTAAAGATTCTGATTGTGTTTCTTTCGAGTAGTAGATTTCTTGAAAATTGACGAAAAATACAGAGAAAATCACTTGGGGCTTGTCCCCCAACCAAGTAAATCCATCATTATGAAGGTTTCACCATCATCTGAACATCTGAGCAGACTGCAACTGAGTGATAATGACGAGTCGTCGAGAAATCCACTTCTTACGACTTCATACCCCCTCGTAAACCAGTGAAAAGGTGTGAAGGTAAAATGCACTCACGTTTTTCAATCTTCTACAATGTTGGGAATAACAAATTATATGAAAAATCTCAATGTTTCGACTTGAATTTTCTCCTCCAAGATCGTGAAAATTGGCCATTGTGCAGCGGACAACGCCAACGTACGGACAGAATTTTTTTGTTTAGATTCTTCGAATCTATGTACCTTGAGACATAAACCATAAACTTCGAGGGGGTTAACAATTTTCTTTTGGTCGATTACGAAAGTTCATGGTTGTAAATTATAAACCTAAAACGGAAAGCTCTCTTGAATTTTTCAAGAACTCTCGATTTTTCAAGCACTCTTGAAAAAAATTCATGTTTTAGTATTTAAAAAAATCAATAAAATACTAATAATAAAATAAAATAATAATAAAACAAAAGCATTGAGCTACACGCAAAGAAGGTCCTTCTATATATATTATGGTATATATATGGGGTCCCAGATAACGAAAAGACCCTCCCCTCTTTAACTTCCTTAATTAATGGGTTAGAAGAAAAATTCAGATGGTAAACCCAGTTTGCATTATTGATTCAAAATTTATGTGAAATTTTATTAAGGAAATGATCCATCACATAAATTTTGCAAAAACTCAAATTCACTCAGAAATGTGCGCAAAAATATGGAATGTTGCGTGAGAGCAGTGAAAAACGTCTGCCAAGTTGAGTGGGCAGTACAGCTTCCTCACACATTGTAACATGGGCGTACAGAATTAGTTGAAGAACAAAGTACATGTCGACGTTATAAGAAATCAATGTTTGCGCATGCGCACAGTCTACTATTAATCAATCGGCAATGAAATTTATAGGGGAAACGTCTAGAAGCTGAACCACACAATCCTTGGATATTTCATAAAAGTTCGTCCATTAGTCTCAGAGTTCTGTCTGTGTCGATAAATTTTAATTTTGCGTATGCGCTGGTTTTATAAAGAGGTTTTATGAAATACAGAAAATACTTTCAAGTACAAAATATGTGGTGGTATCGATTTTTGTATTCGACTTCAAATTAAACCAGTGTTCAAAGATTCAACGTTATTCAATCGCATTTTTTCATTCATTTTCTCTCCTCCTGTATTATGAAAACTTTGGGTTTCAGTATTCAGGCCATTTGTATCCCTTAACTGTAATTATCTATTTATAATCATGATAAGTATTGAAGATTATGCTTATTCTCCGAATTCTTCCTGTTTTCTGTTTACTTTGTTTTCATCCTTAGCGTTTTAGTAGGATATTACCTCATCTTCACGTAAGATAGTATTGTCACTTATCGTAGGCTGCATTTGCACGGAGGGCCGTAGTTGGAGAGCAAGAATACTCAGGATTATTTAGGTAATGAAAGTAAAGAGACACGAATAGCTAGAAAAGTGACACCCAGAGTGTATGTTACAAAGGAGGAGAGAAAATAAATTAAAAAATGTGATTTAATAACTTCCAATCCTCAAATACTGCTTTAATGTGACGTCAAATGAAAAAATCGATACCACCACATGATTCAGCGTAAATAAGTACTTACTTGAAAGTCATGTGGTACTTTGAAAAACCTCTGTTGTACAGATTATAAGCATCAATGCGTATTTTTACACACATTTCTGATCTCTCAAAAATTTGAGAGATGAGTTAATTCTTCTTAAAATTTCACGTAGGATTCAAATCTGCAACAAAGCAAAGTGAGTGCGCTCGGTATGCACATGCGCTAAAATATAATGTTTGAGATCTACGGAAAAAAGAAGGTGACCATTTGAATTTTCCTTCTAACCCATTTGTTAAAGGCAAGTTTTCTAATCATCTGATAAATTAATGTGTAACAATTTTTCGTATGACTATTGCAAAACGTATATGTAATGAATGTTTTTGATCCACAACTTAACATGTGAATGTAGAAGCTTGAAATTTTTTTCGACATCGGAAATTACAATATCCCCTTGCATAAGTTCTTCACAGCTGTCCGAACCATTTCAGCTGCGAATCTGCCTTCTGTTGATCTTTCTATGGCCAACAACTACCTCGAACAAAACTATACTTACTTACAGTCTGATTTTGATGGATGGCTCCTAGGTTTCATAGAAATTGTACTAATATCAGAATGGGCGCATACACTAAAGTGAACTATCTGGAACACCTATTTATTACGGTCCAATGGCTCGAATTCACTAAAAATCGGAGGGTGTTGGGAAGATGAACTAATGGGTATATTTCGTGAATAACATTGCATTATGATCAACTACGACTACGTCGATTGAGGAGTGGACATGGCATATGCGGAAAATACTTGGTGATGATTGCTGGACAGAGCGAAATATGCACCATGTGTGAGGCGACTGAACATAGCGAAAAACTGAGCGAACCTTGGAACATATCCAAACCAAACCCGAAATTCGTTATCAGAGATTAAACGCCGGAAATATTTGGTCAAACCAGATGAACTCTTATATCTAACCAAATTAAAGCTAAATGAGCTATATCCATTGAAATTAGATATTACTTTCTAGGTCCATAGATATTACTGCCTAGGTCCACATTTAAATTAGCTGTAATTTCATGGCTGATTTTATTGAATATAGACTCATGTGATAGGCTAATAAAAAGTATCTATGTTATTTAATTTGCATAAGAAGGCCTTTATTGTTATTTAGTTCATGTTCAAAAGTGATATATATTTTTATTTACTTTTGTCATTTAAAATAAGCAATTTTCAGAGTTACGCTGGACTGAACTTGTTCACTACGCGAGCTCGCCCTTTGTGAACAAAACATTCGCATGATGTTTATGTGCTAGAAATTGCTTCCTTTTTTACTGTATTATTTTTTATGAATGAATTTCTTTTTCACATTTAATCTATTAGAACGTGTAGTATTTTTCACGAATTTCATTGCTACACGATCAACTGCGGGTACTACACCAAACCCAAAACTCGTTATCAGAGATAAAACGTCGGAGATATTTGATCAAATCAGATGACATTTACAGTGCTTGTTTAGAAAAGCCACTATAAGGCTTTCACTAAAGGTTTTATATTATTTAAGCTATAAAGGCTTTCACCGGTTCACCATCATTGGACTTTCATCGCGTCGTCCTGCATTCTGGAACGTGATATTCGATGCCAGAGTTAATCAGCGTTTCGGGCAATGTTCATGATATTATCAGGAATTGAATGGTTTAGCTTTTAAGAAACCCCTCATACATTTTCATTATGAAAGGACTCAAATTCAAATTATGTCCTCCCCCCTCCCCCCTATTTTTCTTGCTAGATCTCTATGACGTGCGCAACAACATTTTTATTTTAACCCTCGGATGAGCGCGGTAAAAAAAAAAAACGGCGATAGGCGCGGTGTATCATTTTGATACAATGGGTGTTAGGAGGGGAAATGGATTAAGGGAAATAGTATAAAGTTAACCATTGTTCAAATTAATAGTTTTATAGGTCTAGCAAACAAACTGATAGGTAGAGAAACTACTATAACATTATGGAAAAATTCAAGAAATTAAATTATGAATATTGACTACCAACTAATAATTTGAGCTAGGCATAATTGTTACGTATTTCCTTATTTAGTAAACAATTTTTTGGCACCATTCTTCACAGATGAGTTAAAATCTTAACCAATGTTTACAGCAAACGTTTCATGGAAAAAAGACAAGTCTATAGATAGGAACTATACTCGTAAACTCAAAGGAACGAAATATTAAACTAGAAAAAAGAACGAAAATTTTAAGTAAGGCACATAATTACAAACGTGTTAGGAGAAATTTTTAGGTACCAATTTTCTCATTGAGCTAAATTTAATTTTTGGTAACAATCTTTACAAATAGCCCTGCGTCGACCACGTGGGAGCTAGAATAATAGTCGCCCACGTGGGGTCCACCAGGACCCCACTCACATTTCTGGCTGTGCCGCCCTATTGTTGCATGGGACTAGCGTCAAAACATCATGCAATTAATTTTGAGGTGTCTACGAGGATACCCTCCTAATATCGTTTCTAAGGTAGCAAAGTTGCAGCTTGTAGCTCTGAAAAAACATGGGCCAAAGAATTTCCTCCTTAGAAAACCAAAAACGCAGCAGAAAGGAATAAAAAGCAAAACGTTCAAGTCTTTTATTTATATCAGAACGAAATATAAACTTTAGTCATCTTTTTAGGCATATAAACTCCATATCAATGGGCATATAAGTAGGCCCATTGTTTTTCAATAAAATAAGGAACTTCAGCCAACACAGAACTTTTTCGAAAATTGCCTTTTCAGAGGAACAAAAAACCACTAACACTACATAATTATCATACTAAAGTCAGACTTGAATTTACACACTAAAATCAGACTTAGGCAAATCAGACTAACAAAAATCGGTGTTAGAGAACCTTAATGGCTGTATGTAAGTGTATGGCTAAATGTACTAGTATGGACAAAAAACGACTGATTCACATTCCCAGTTTTTTCCATGGTGCAAACAGGAAAACTAAGTAACCCCTACGTATGTATGCTCAAACGATTGAAAATTAAGACAAAACATGTGTGTGAATGTACCGAATTTTTTTTTCACGGAAGTCCACGTGGGGTCTACTCAGACCCCAACAACGATTTTCATCAAACAGAAATGAATTCAAAAGGTGCACTCTCCTAGAGGACCATTGCTACCTCGCCAACCTCTAGAGCAGTACTGAGTAGGAAGCTACTCGAGGAGTAGGCAGTGAGGGGCAAAGTGGCTATAGGGGAGGGGGGAAAAGGTGCACATGGGGTCCACCTGGACCCCACGTGGTCGACGTTGGGATAGGTTTCAAGTGCTCTGAACAAAGAAATTTTTCACAAAGTACGCAATTTTCAGTCGTCAATCTACTTTTATTTGAAGTTTTACAGGGGTCGCATCTCTTTCGTTTTTTCCCTGATGTCGGTTGTGGAAAAAGCTCTCTCACGCAGTTGCATCGGCTGTTCCTGAGGGTGATCTTCATCATTGCCATTGACATTTTCAATCTCGTAATCTGTAAATTACCTGGATGGGCGCGGTGTATCAATTTTATTAAAAGCAGCCGTAACCTATGTAGCTCACTCATTCGACGCGTGAAGGTCAACTGATTCTGAAGACGGATTGAAGTTAGGAAGGTAGAGAAAAAGGGGCCCCCCTCTGCATGCGATAACGAGCGTTGCAACCCTTCAAAGCCATGTTCTGTATCAATTTGATACCGCGCCTATCCGAAGGTTAAATAGGAACCCCCATATTCAGTGCGAATTCGAGTTCTACGTAAAATTTCCGGAAAGAAGACCCGTCACTTGATTTTTTGTGTGCGCAATAACGAGCGCGATCTCGCTCTAAAAGTATAAAAATCGTGAAATACCGAGTTTTTTTAAAGATACCGATTCAGTTGCCATAAGAGATATATGATTTTGGGCGTTTTTTCACTCTGAATCACGTGATGGTGTTCATTTATTGTTGATTTATTGATTGTGCAACACCGATTCGGGGAAAACATCGAAAAATCGGCCATAATCGCACTTTCAAACAGTACGGACGAAACAGTGGAATTGGTTGAAGGAACTGTTACACGACACGCTCCCAAAAAAACTTCCAGTTCGTCAGCTCCCCTTCTCATACCAGATCATACCACCTTCAAGATAAGACCTCTCTCAATGTGTCTACAGCAATTAACAATTATTCATGCCCTATTGATTTACATCTATAACCCAAATGCCTAAACTACCCTCACCCCTGACGGTATCTTCATGTCTATAATTGAATTGTATTCAATTTATCTCAACATCAGATTTGTCGGAGAATCCTCCCTCTTCTCTTCTTGGAAAACCAATTGAAGAAATCGGTAGTAAAATTTCGAAGCGATTAAATTTTGTATCTAACTTAATAACCCTTCATCACAATACATAAGTATAAATCACGACAATCACTAAGATTGTCACAACTTTTCCTTACTCATCTTCCACACAGCATAAAACTTACTAAAATTCCGTTTTTTTTTTTTGGCCTTTTAACAAGTTGGTGTTGCAATACATGAACGTTATTCAGCGTGAAAAAATACCCAAAAATCGTATATTACATGTGGCATGTGTTTCTTCAAAAGCTCAGTATTTCCGAAATAACTAACTTATATAGCAAAGTTGCGCCGTGTTTTTGCGAACCCGAAAAATCGAATGATGGCTCATTTTTTTCATGACATTTGACGTAGAATTCGAATCTGCAATAAAAATGGGCGTTCTATTTTAAAATACCAATGTAACTGCGTACTGCACCCGTCTTGCGTATGCGAATGTGCGCGTACTGCGCCAGGATTACGCTTGCGCCCGTGTGCGAACTGCGCCCGTTTTGCGCATGCGCACGTGTGCAAAAGTCTCATATTTAAGATCTATGGGGGAAAGGGGGGGGGTTGCCATTTGATATATTCTTCGAACCCGTTTATTAAGGCAGTTAAGGGGGGTCTCCGTTATCGGAGACAATACATATTTGTATTAGTGTTAACATTAATTCGTTAACACCAACAACCTTTTACTTAATTTATTGACCATAATTTTTAACACTAAAAAAAAAAAAAAAAAGGTGAATAGTATTGACCTATTCTGTTGAGTTGTCAATCCGCTGCCGAAAAAAAGTGGACATGACATCTGCAGGTATAGCAACTATTTATGCTGTCTCTCGTTGGAAATCCATAGTAGAAGTGAAGGTAGTTTGCAGTCGATTTGCAAAAATAGAGGTAGCAGGTACACTTTCTTAAATGTAGGATTCCAGAAAAGTCACTGGAGGTTCTATAAGAACAGATGTTAAAAAAGAATTACTATAGTTATTAATCTTCATATTCGTTAATTTTTTTTTTTTTTAATGAGTTTACTAGATGACAATGGTATCCAAAAGTCGGGCAAGCAACTGCTTGTTCTTAAATAAAATAAAAACTATTTTAGCAAATTTTTGTAGCATATGAATTTATTGCAATGACTCGCAGAAATTGAAAATCACAATTTTTGAAAATTGTCCTAATTGAAATCCGTTTAGAGGCATTCCTAGAGTTTAGCGCATATTTTATATACCTACATACAGGTGTGTGTCATTCAAGACGATAACTCTCTTTAGGGTTGAGGTAAAAATACCGTTCTTGGCCAGAAAATCTAGTATTCCAAATGAAATTGTAAGTTATAATTTCAAAAAATGTGCTCGATTAATGACTAAAGGTATCTATAACCGGCTAAGAATCAATGAAGTATTATTTTATAGAAGTATTATATTATATCAGAATTGAAGTCAAAGGAAGTTTATGAATGATGAACTAGAACATACAATATCTTGCTGAAAAATGTACTTAAATTTCATCAATGTTTGCTAAAAAATCGATAAAACTGAAACACAAAGGTAAAAATCTTAAATATTTTTAATTGCAAAAAATTATTTATAACAAGTTATTTACTTATTGTTTGCCATAAAATTGGTAATTTATTTACATTCAAATTACTTAAATTTCAAAACAATGTAACATTATATAATATGATCATTTAAAAAAATTCGCTCATACGTGCATGCTGCAAGACCGGAACTTTTAGAGAATTTTCGTAGATGATGAAGCTATTGCAATGGCTCGGAAATCTGTAAAATCAAAATTTTTGAATGATTTCTTCATTGATATCCGTTTTGAAGCATTCAAAAACGATTCCTGGAGTTTGTGCTTATTCATATATATATATATATATATATATATATATATATATATATATATATATATATATATATATATATATATGTGTGTGTGTGTGTGTGTGTGTGTGTGTGTGTGTGTCTGTGTGTGTCTGTGTGTGTGTGTGTGTGTGTGTGTGTGTGTGTGTGTGTGTGTGTGTGTGTGTGTGTGTGTGTGTGTGTGTGTGTGTGTGTGTGTGTGTGTGTGTGTGTGTGTAAGTGTGTGCGCGCGTGTGTGTGTGTGTCATTCTAGACGATAACTCTCCTTAGGATTGAGACAAAAATACCGTTCTTGTGCAAAATAATCAAGCTTTCCAAACGAAAGAATAATCTCGTTGGCTAACGATTTTTGAGTACTACATTAAATTGGTCAAATTTCGGATAATGTAGTAGAAAAATCATTAAAAATGGCTAAAACCGGTCATAAATTGTTAAACTTGAAATTTATAGCAGAGTTTCACGCAAAACAAAATTATCAACGATTAAGTAGGACATTAAACAATTTTTGTAGAAAATTATGCTGAAAAAACGTACTTAAATTGCATAAGTATTTGCTGAAAATCTGTAATTAAACTGCAAAAAACCTAAAATATTGAGAAAAAAACGCATTCAAAATAATATAATAATTTTAATCTAAAATAATATTATTATGTTAATCTAAAATAATATTATAATAATATAAATAATATAAGAATCTGCATAAATAATATAATAATCTTAATCTAAAATAATAATAATCTCATATTCGAATAAATGTTTTGAATTTATGTAGCTTTTTTTGCAGTTTTATCAAAATTTTAGCAAATTTTAATGAATTTCAAGTGGGTACATTTTTCAGCATAATTTTTTACATATATTTTTGAATGTGCTATTTCATAGTTGATAAACTTTATTTGAGCCTTATTCTGCAAAAAAATATAAATTTAACGATTTTTAGCCGTTTTAAGTAATTTTTAGTGATTTTTAAAAGTGTGCTCAAAAAGTGCTGGCCAATGAACTCATCCTTGGCGGACACACTATAGACAGACTAACAGACAGAGCGAAACTTATTCAGCATGCTCTAAAACGTATAATGCCAGTGGAAATTTTGATTTCGGGGACAAAAATGTTTTCATCTCCCGAAAGTTAAAACAATGCTTCCAACTATAGACTCGGAAGCAAAATTTATCGATTAATAAATTATTTATTTATAATTAGTAAATGTTAATTTATAATATTTAAGAATATATTAAAGAAGTGATTCCTCTACGTTCCAATAAATTGTTGTCATGTCATTTATAATTAATAAATTGTTTAATTTCTAAATTATTTGATTGATGAAGCAATTTTATCAATTAAAAAAATTGTTTAAAAAAATAACCGCAATGGGGTGAACAGCAATTGAGGAAAGTGTACAGGATGAGAAATGCGGCCATTGAGAAAATTGCGATACAGAAAACTGCGCACGTATACCAAAGGATATCAATTTTCAATTAATTTATCTCGTCTAATCTGAAAATGGGTATTGAAGAGTAGTGGTTTAAAGTAGTCAGTTGAAAGGCAACTATGACTACCGGTTTGTTAAGTATCAAAATTGGAAGCAGAATTCTCTAGGAAATTAAATGCTGAATTCGATCTATCATCATTCCAAAAACCTCTGTTTTTATTGATTTTCTAAAGCAAATGCACGATTTGAAACAGTGAGTTTTTATTTTAAAAATTGCATTAAAACTCAGAAACTCAGTGGAATAAGGTTATTTATAACTTCACAGTTCCTAAATATAACCCGAAAAATGATGTTTCGGGGATTTCTATCAAATAAATTGCAAAATGTATACTAAATTTTGCCACAATAGCCTTATTATTATTTTTAGCTTACTTCATCAATAGATTATTCGTCGCAAAATGGTTATTGTTTCTATTACATCATTCAATTTCTTTTAGTTTCTTCTATTAGATAGCTTAATAAAACAGCGATATGGATTAGTAGTTAGGACTTTTCCCCACCGAAACACTGTTCAGTAAAACAGTTCAATAATGTCGCTCTATTTTGGCGCAACCCATAGTATTTCACGCTACTATGAAATATCAAAAGTAAGCCAAGTTGCAAGTTGGCAAATTTGCTTTAGACGTTACAGCCGGCTCGATCTGACACCACGAAAGTCAGGTCGATCCGACGCGTAATGAGAGCAACTCCGAGAACAACCCGTTGATCCGCGGGACGGGCGCCAAATTTTTCATTTCGAGGAGGGACGGGAAAAAAACGGAGGATTTTCCACGGGGCGGCCTGATGGGAAGGGAGTGAAGGGCTCATTCTACGGGGGTATATTTTATTAACAGGCAGCGCAGCGGTGCAGTCCGTTGAATTGAAGGGAGAGGAGCGGGAGCTCCATATTGATTAAGAATCTTCCCCCTCTGAAAAACTGTATGGCACCAAGAGATGCAGTAAAAATACAGCCCACCCGTTGAACCGTTTTTTAACCCCAGTTTTCAGGGCCTAAACAAAAACCTACACATTTGTACCCCTCGTGGCACGTCCCCTCCTTACGATCCTCCCGGTTTCCAGCTATTGATTTTTTTCTTTTGTTATTCCGTATTTTGGCGAGAATTTTTTTTTTTTAAACAATCCGTCTTATACAACGCGGCAGTTCAAAAATGCAATTCAGTGGACCTGCAACTCAGGGTGTGTGTGTGTGTGTGTGTGTGGGTTGTGTCTAATTTACTTAATTAATAAGGTAGTAGTAGTACTAAGTTGTTAATTGTATTAAATCAATGATTATTACAAAGAGTTCAGGTTCACTTACACATCATCATTAGAAAAGTATATAATAGCTAAGAAATAAGTCAAAAATCTTCTTCCTAATCTAGTTAACACGGCATTACAGCTTAATGAAGTACATGCAAAATAAACGAGGTCATCGATATGAAATTAATATAAAGAATAATAATCCGTTATGAATCCATAACATCCACGCTATACCTGGGGTACTCGTACAATATCCTCAACAAGCCTATCCTGTTGTACACTATACAATGCTAAAGCTGTACATAACAGACACCTATTCGGTGAGCGCAATTGATCGAAGTGCTAGTGCACTAGTAACAAAATGAAATAAATTTAACATTTTCTCCCTATCACCACCAAAATCGAGCAAATTAGCCTGACGATCCTCATCCTCAACCACTGGGAGCCCACAGATGTACTTCGCAACGAATTGCCTTCGGTACGATTCTAAGATCGGGCAACGTAGACAAAAATGGCCGAGGGTGTCAGCTTCTTTCATATGGCATATATTGCATAAGCTCTCGCTTCTAAACTTATGAGAACTACCTCTATAATAAACAGTTACGAAAAACTTTGAAGACAGACGCAACTGGCACAACACCCTCTCAATCTGGACATTTTGAATGAGTCCCAAGTACTTCTGCCTACCTGAATAGTCCGCTATCCTCCTATAGATCATATTAAATCTGGCACTGTAAACCAGATTGATGTCCTGGCACCAAAAATGGTTGTTGAGTTTTTCGATTAGTGACGGTAGGATCGATTTCAAATTTCGAGGGTCCTCAGCTGTATTTAATAAGGTCAAGCCCATTATACTAAAGATAACAAAATATGTGACTGGAAAATACAAAATAATATAGTGAACTGTCCTGTGAACTGTGAACAGATAGTACATCAAAATAAACATAATAAGCAATACAATATAGCAAAGTTCCAATCATGGAGCATGATCGTATGAGCGAATCTTCTTAAATCACCTATCGTGTGGTAATATGTTGAATTGTACTGAAATTTGAACAATTTTAGTAGGAATGAATTGCTAAAAACTTATTTTATGGCAAAAAAACTAATACTAATCAAAATTTGGTCACTCGAAAAATATGTTGGTTTTTCAGGTTTTTTTGCAGCTTAGTTACAGACTTTTCAGCAAATATTTATGCATTTTTGCAAAAATTGTTTAATATCCTTTTTATTTGTTGATAATTTTGTTTTGACTAAAACTCTGCTAAAAATGATAGGGTTGAGGATTTTTGACGGTTTTTAGCCATTTTTGTTGATTTTATTAGTATTTTTTCCGACACTTTACCAATTTGATGTGCTCAAAAAGTGCTGGCCAACGAAGTCATCCTGTCTTTTGGAAAGCTTGATTTTTTTTGGCGCGAGAACGGAATTTTTATCTCTATCCTAAGCAGAATGACACACACACCCACACACACACACACACACACACACACACACACACACACACACACACACAAACATAAAACACACACATATATATATATATATATATATATATATGAATAAGCGCTAAATTTTAGGATTCGTTCTAGAATGTCTCAAAACGGATTTCAATGAAGAAATTTTTCGAAAATTTTGATTATGATTTTAAAATTTTGGGAGCCATTGCAATAGTTAACTTTTCTACGAAAATTCGTTTAGAAAACTAAATTAAAAATTAATAACAGAAAAAATAAAAAAATCAGTAGACGAAAACTGGTGGAGTAGGAGGTAGCCTCTCTTGGCAATCTGCAGAGCGGGCGGTTGTACAAGAATAGTACGACACGTTCTTGACCAATCAAGACGAATCCCCCATCCGGCCGCGACTTTGAACCGTTCCCCACCGTGCGTTCTGCGATTCCGTTCAAACGTGGAACAGCACGCGTCAAGTCATATTCACGTCCCTAAACTGTTACGAAATTGTGGGGGGAATACTCAAACAACGATTAATATTTTGGACTACGATAATCGACAACAATAACACAACCTCTCCGTATACCGAGGCTAAAACATAAGATGATACAGCAGGTTAGGACATTTATGAATGTTAACACTCTGCGTGTTATGTTCCATGCTCTGATATATGACGTGGGAAGATGGGGTGGATTCGGGGCGACTCGTCTAGATTCGCTATTCGTTTCTCAAACACTATGCATAAAGCTGCTTCTAAAATTTCGTAGGAGATTCCCAACAGCATCCTTCTGTAGCCAATGCACGGTACACTCGAATAGACAGCTGATTGATATGCACAGTCACTAAAGTTTTTAGAAAAATACAAGATGAAAATATTAATTTCGTTGCTGAGGCGATTACGGGATCCAGCAAATGTTGTTCCCTGATCATCCCTTCCCGCATTACCAGAACTGGACTGAGCTGTTACGATGCACGTGGTGCTAAACTTTTCAACAATTCACCGCTGGAATTTAGAAGGATAGATAAGTCACCTTTATTCTAGGCGGCATTAGAGACCCATTTCCAACAGGACAAATTTGTTGTATCGGTCGCTTAATTCATTGTAAATTTTTGTCTTGACGATCGACTGATAATCACCTCTTGATTTCTTTCTTACGAGTAGTTATTTATCTTTGGGGTTTTCATGCTTTATTTCCCTAATCAGCTTCAATTCCTTTTTATTTATTTATTTTTACATTATTGACGAATACTGATTCATTTAGTAGGTATAATAGGTGCAGATATTGTTGGTATATGAGCTCTGCATTCTTACTCATAATATACCTATATATATATATATGTTGACGGAGGTGAATCACTACACAAACTTTTAAAGAAAAAGTTAAAATGAAATATATTTTGAGATAAAAGTACGCAGAGGAACAGGCTAGCTAAAACACTTTCAATAATAGACTGAAGCACATTTTCATGCCTTCCAAAGTATAACCCTCTCGGGAGGTTCTGAGCATGGATTCCTTTCACATGGAACATGGATTGAGTCTCAAATACTTAGGTGCTCTTCT
Source organism: Adelphocoris suturalis (assembly GCA_030762985.1). Classification (NCBI taxonomy): domain Eukaryota; kingdom Metazoa; phylum Arthropoda; class Insecta; order Hemiptera; family Miridae; genus Adelphocoris; species Adelphocoris suturalis. The sequence goes on from CM061051.1 coordinate 19,111,760, forward strand.
CAGAGGGATCCTCACGGATCCTGGGGCGAGTTTATTTCTGGGAGGTTTCCCACACGGCCATTCTGCATAACCCCGCGTCTCTGCGGTTCACAACCTAGGAAGAAAAAATAAAGCAGCATCAGTCCTCAACAGAGAACACCTCTGTTACATTTCCCCTAGAACCCCCCTTGAATTGAAAACCGTTTATCATACATAGGATGCAAAATGATGAAAACATCAAGAACTCCAAAACATTCAAGTTACATATTCATTTCACACCATGCAAAGATGACATGGGACATTGTGGAATTATATGAAAATTAAACTGCCACTTAGAGCTTCCCTTGTGTTGGAAAACAAGTCAAGAGTTCTTCATACATGAGACAGAGGAAGATGTAATATTTCACACCATGTAAAAATGACATGGGACATTATTGAATCACAAAATTAAACTATCACTTAGAACTTCCCTTGAGTTAGAAAACAAGTCAAGAGTTCATCATACATAAGACGTGGACAGAGATAATATTTTACACCATGCAAGGATGACATGGAGTATTGTGGAATTTACAAAAACTAAACTCCCACTTTTTCTATTCATTTTTTTTTTTTTTTTTTATTGTATGTACCTTATTTATTTCATTATTATCATTATTCTTCTGAATTATATTTATTTATCATTAATTTCTATCCATTTGGGCGCTCTGAAAAGACACCATTTTTTTTTTTTTTTTTTTTTTTTTTCATTCATCATCGCTATTATCATCACTTAAATTTACTATGGGTCCAATGTCAGTAGCATTTGGAACCTTCCTCAAGCGATCATGAGCATACTTATAGTTACGGCGACCATCAATTGATTGCAGTTCATAACGATCATTTGGGAGAACTTTCTTAATAATAACTGGTCCCCTGTACTTTGGGTCTAGTTTACATTGATTTCTTTCTTCCTGTTTCAAATACACTAAATCTCCAACCTCAAATGGAATGACTTTTGCTTTGCCTTTGTCAAATTGAATTTTACTATACTTAGCACTGTCTGCCATCTTGACAGAAGCATGCTCCCTAACTGCACTTAAATCAATTTGAGGGACACCTGAAACTTCCTCATCTACAACAATAAGTTCACGAGGTCGTGAAACCTTTCCAAACATCAACTCCATTGGAGATACTTTGGTGATTTTATGTGGGGTAGTATTTAGTGCCAATTGAATATCTCCTACTGCCTCCTGCCAAGATCGATTTTCATGCATTTCAGTTACCGTTAACATATCCTTAAGAGTTCCCATGACTCTTTCCACTTGACCATTTGCTCGAGCTGAACCAGTAGCAATAAAATGAACCTCAATCTGTGATTTTTCACAGAATTCCCTAAAGTCACGAGCTGCGAATGGACGACCTTGATCTACAATTAGTTTTTGCATGGGCCCAAATTGCGAAATAGCTGAACGCAAGGATCTTATGGCACTGATTGTCTCAAGTGTATGAGTAGGAATTAACAAACAATATTTGGTAAATGCATCAATAAAAACAAAAAGGTAATCTCTAGTATCACGTTTACCACTTAGTTTCCCTGTGCTGTCGAGATGGACTGTATGCCATGGTATGGGTTCTTTGGGTATGGGGTGTAACTCAACTTGGTGGGATCCTGTGTCTCTTTTCGCCATTTTGCAGGTCACACAATTATCTACGAATTTCCGAACAAACTTTGACATATGTTCGAACCAGTAATGATCATACAGAGTCTCCAACGTTTTTTCCCAACCCAAATGAAAAATTGAGTTATGAATGTTATTTACAATTGACCACTTGAGAGACTGAGGAACGATGGGGAGACATCGATTACGAGCATGTCTTTGTATATTCCTACAAAACACCCCAGAACGTAATTCGTAGGTGTTTTGAATATCATTATCTATTTCATCGGCACCAAGTTTATCAATTATCTCAGAAATAAAAGGATCACGTTGCTGTTCAGCTAAAAGCCAATCATGAGAAACAGTTGTTAAGTTTACTTTTTTCCTTTCAACCTGAGTGCTAAAATTTTGGTTAAATCCTAAGCGTTTTTTTCCATGAGGACGACTCTTATTTTTATTATTCATAAATGAACTGAGTTTAGAATTAACCTCCTTACAATTCACCTCAACAAGACCACCAGGTGTGACATGATTGGTAGTCAAACTGGTGGCTGGCTCCATACAACCAACATCCAAAGGGTGACGAGACAAAAAATCAACATGAGCCATTCGTTTACCAGGACGAAACTCCAGGGTGAAATGATACCCTTGAAGGAAGGCCCACCATCTTTGAACAAGTGGAATAATACCTTGCTTACTTTGAGTAGCCTTGAGGGATTCACAATCAGTGAACACAGTAAAACTCTGACCTTGTAAATAATTATTGAAATGTTTAATGGCTTTGACCACAGAGAGAGTTTCCAAAAGGTAAGAATGATATTTTGAGTCAGCAGGTGTTGTTCTTTTACTGAAATACGCTACAGGTCTTGGTTTGTTATCAACTTTATGTAAAAGAATGGCACCGTAACCAGATGAACTAGCATCTGTATGAAGTTCAATAGGGTACTGAGGATCAAATATCATGAGAACTGGGGAATTAGTCAAAAGAGAAATGATTTTTTGGCGTGCCGTTTCATGTTCATCAGTCCAGCTTTCTATTGTCCCATCAGTATTGTTTCTAGTCAAACGGTACAATGGAGCTATGATAGATGAAAAATCCCTTATAAATGATCGAAAGTAAGTAGCAAGTCCTATAAAAGACCGCAATGACTTGAGAGAGCAAGGTGGGGGTAGCTTAGTAAGGGCTTCAATTTTTCTAGTATTGGGGCGAAGCTCACCATTTTCAACCTCAAAACCAAGGTAAGTGACATGATTAACCAGAAAAGAGCACTTTGACAAATTTAGGGAAAACCCATGTTCGGTTAATATTTTCAGAACTTCGTCTAAATACAGAAGCGCATCATCATAGTTTTCTGCAACTAAAAGAATGTCATCCATGAAAACAACTGCTTAGGTGTGTGCAATAGTACCCAGAGCCTTCATGACAGCTCGCTGAAACTCACTGGGACCATTTCGCAATCCCATTGGCATGGTAAGGAATTCGTTATGACCATCAGGTGTAACAAAAGCAGTTTTCTCGACCGAATTACAGTGCATAGGTAACTGAAAAAAACCACTAGCCATATCCAGGCTACTAAAAACGCGCCCTCCCTTCAATCGAGCAATTTGATCATCAATTAAAGGTAAGGGATACCTCTGAGGAACCGTAATAGAATTAAGGCGACGATAATCAACCGCCATTCTCCATGCACCAGACTTTTTTGGGATGAGGAGCACTGGACTAGCAAAGGGGCTTACACTAGGACGAATAATCTGGGCTGCTTCCAAATCAGCAACCAGATTACGTAAAATTTCTCTTTGACTAGGGCTCAACCTATATGGTCTTTGGTAGACAACCTTAGAAGGATCTGACAACCTTATATTTACTCCACCAGTGGTTATTATAGAAGTAGGTATTCCATCAATCAAAAAACGTTCATATCTCCGCAAAATTTGCAAGAGCTCGGGTTTCTGCTCAAATGGTATATCTGATTTAATACTATCAATTCTGTCTTTAATTTCTAATGAACTGACACAAAGATTTGAGTAATGAGGAATGGGTTCGGAAGGAGACATGAAAAAATCAGATTCCTCGAATTCGGACAAAATATCAATATCGAGCTTTGAAAATTCATAAAAGGAAGTATCATCCTGACAAGGACATTTAATTTCGGAGAGAATTGAACAACCTTCATCCTGAATTTTATTCAAGGTAATGTTACCTGAGGCAGCAGTCGGAAGAAAATTTTTGGTTAAAGACATGATATTATATTCTCCCGAATTCAGCACATCAGCCTCAAAACAATTGGAAATTTCTAACTTCTTGGAAGAATCATTATCCAAGAAAGAAGATTCAATGCTCGTTCCAACATGACGAACTTCGGTTGATTTTAACATGCATGCACTGTTGGAAACAACCATGAAAAATTGTGTGGTAAGGATTTCCCGACCAATCAAAATTGGGTATGATATAAAATGATCAGGGACTATGTGAAACAAAACTAACAAGTAATGTCCATCTATGATAATATCAACTTCTAACAGACTGGAACATTTAGCCACTGAAGCACCTATACCATGGAGATTAACATGATTAGAAAAGGGTTCTCCTCGGAATTTTTCACTAAATTTAGCTCCAAGTAGTGAGCATTCTGAACCTGAGTCAAAATTATATAAAAAACACTCACCATTGTGAAGAAGAGTGCCAACTGGGTTGACCTGGCATAAGTACACAGTCTTATCAATTGGTTGGCCTTGGGATGAAAATCCTCCCTCACCTCCTTTTCCATATTTCTTGGTACATCTTGATGAAAAATGGTCTGTGGATTTGCAAATGAAGCATGCAGGAGGTCCTGAAACGCCATGCGAAGTGGATTGCGCACCACCTGCCCCCAAAAAGGCTGAACGTCGGTCGTTGGGACGACTTGTGCCTCCACTGTGTCACGTTGCCACTTGAAGGGATTGTTACCTCCGTTTCCTTTTTCAAATGAAAATCGCTCTAAATTGGAAATACGGGTTTTCTTGGGTACTGGGGTTTCAGTGTCAGAAGCACGTTTGTAAGTGATGTGGCTCAATTCTCTAAGCAACTTTTCCCTACTGTCCACGGGCTCAACATAAGCAACGCGCCGAACACGGGAATCATTCTGAGACAAATGTCCAAGGACGATAGAAACAGCAATTTGTTCATGGCTGAGATTTTCCCAACTCGAAACAAGTTTAGATACCATTCTGGAAGCAAAAGTTGGGTAATTTTCGTCTCTACCACGGGGTTCTGAAGTTAAGAACTGAAGGAAAACAGCAGCAGGAGTCTCTAAATTTCCCCATTGAGTGACAAAGGCAGCTTTAAAATTGTCCCAAGTTGATTCAGGCGTCACAATCGAGGTGAACCATGCCGAAGCTTCACCCTTCATGGCTTGACTAAGTGCGATGACTAAAGCTCCTCCGACAAAGTCTTTACCTCCAATACAGCATTCGGCGGCCCTTACCCATGAGTTTGGGTCAATTCCATCACCTTTCGGGTCGAAATTCGGTAATGGAATTTTCCTTCCTTCATTCTGAGTCGGTAATTTTCCTTCCTTCATTCGTACCGGCGGTTCTGCGCCTCAAGTATCGCCAACCAAGGTTCGGCATTCGCTTGGTCCTTTTGAGAATCTTCGGATTGACTCATCCCACTTCTGATGTTGACGGAGGTGAATCACTACACAAACTTTTAAAGAAAAAGTTAAAATGAAATATATTTTGAGATAAAAGTACGCAGAGGAACAGGCTAGCTAAAACACTTTCAATAATAGACTGAAGCACATTTTCATGCCTTCCAAAGTATAACCCTCTCGGGAGGTTCTGAGCATGGATTCCTTTCACATGGAACATGGATTGAGTCTCAAATACTCAGGTACTCTTCTCAGAGGGATCCTCACGGATCCTGGGGGGAGTTTATTTCTGGGAGGTTTCCCACATATATATATATATATATATATATATATATATATATATATATATATATATATATATATATATATATATATATATATATATATATACTCGGCGCTTCGCGCCTCGCCGGATCTTTTCTCATTTCTACTTTACGTAGAAAACGAGGATAATTGGCTATGAAATTCTTAGCCTGAAAAAATTTGTATATAAAAAAATGTTCAAGTCTGGCTGGGATTCGAACCCACGATGCGAAAAGAATTGATACAAAAAAATTTTGATATAAAAAAATTTTCAAGCCTGGCTGGGATTCGAACCCACGAACTCGCGCTTCCCGTCACGGACGATAGCAACGGTTGTACGTGAAAATCATGTCAAAAAAAGTTTGGGACATTTTGAAAAAATTATTGGGGGTCGGCCTAAGAATTGCATAGCAATATATATATATATATATATATATATATATATATATATATATATTCAGTGGCGTATCCAGGATTTGTCCCGGGGGGGGGGGGGGACTAATTAAATGCGTGGGCCGGGGGCTGCCCGAGGACCTTCCCTCAGAAGAACATTGAATTTTTAACAGGTAAAACCACATTTTAACGAGGATTCGACGAACTAAGCAGTACTTTTACATACACATATACGAGAACATAGTATTTTTACATATATTTTATATGTATAGAGTTAACCTTCAAATCAGTTGAGTCTTTCTTGAGAGAGTACCTGAGGTAAGTTTTTATCAAGTACAGGACCACGCGGGCAGACGGCTGCTCTACTGCCCAACATTTAAATAAATTTCCAAAAATTTGCCAAATTTATGTTTTTTAAACCAAAATTGGCCAATTTTATGCCCCTCCAAAAGGATCGAGTGTGTGGCTGCATACGTCGCATACCCCTCAGGCCGGCCCTGTTACCACGGCGTTTTTCAAAATCGATTTTTTTTTTTTTTTTTTTTTGTGTTCGTTTTTCTATTTCACTGTTTTTTTTTTTTCCCCTCATCAGCGTAAGTTATTTTGCAAAAGCTGAAACAGAAATAAAGAAATGAAAATGGAAGAACACAGAAGGTCCTTCTGGGGGAGGGGGGGTCCGGTCCCCTTCCCCCCTGTAAATACGCCCCTATATATATATATGCGCGTGTGTGTGTGTTTGTGTGTCATTTCAGATTATATATATATATATATATATATATATATATATATATATATATATATATATATATATATATATATATATATATCGCACCCATCCTAGAATAAGGGTACAACTCAAAAATTGTCATTTTCGGCAAATCGCATTCAAAGTTTTCCTTCCACACCATTGGCTACTCGTTCTTTGGAACACGATGAACATAATTTATCTTTGCGAAACTTGTTTCCTACATTATTACTCTAACGCCCCATGGTGAATAAATAGTTTTTTTGCCAGTGGGAAGGGAGTGGGGGGAACGGTTTTGTTGATTTTTTAAGAATTTTCGAGTTGTTCCAACTCAAACACTGAAATCTCACCAGTCAGGATCCAAAATGTTCATAAAAGAAAGACCCAAGTTAAAATTGTCCACACAAAAAGGAAACAACTCAAAACGAGACACAGACTGCGTGAACTCAACTGAGTTGTGTCTTTCTTCCTAGGACGTGAATTGGTTACTACCTCAATAGAAGAAAGACACACGCACTCTCTAGCGGAATTAGTGTGCCCTACACATATCTCCACCTTCTACAGACAAACTAGACCGTTTCTACTTCTCAGAACCACAACTAACTCAAAAATCGCGATTTTTGAGTTGTACCCTTATTCTAGGACGGGTGCGATACATATGTATATATATATATATATATATATATATATATATATATATATATATATATATATATATATGGTTTGTTGGCCAGCACTTTTAAGCACATTAAATTGGTCGAATTTCTAAAATGCTGAAAAAAACACTAATAAGGGCTAAGAACATCTAAAAATCGTTACATTTATAAATGTTAGCAGAATATTGCTCAAATAAAGTTTATCAAATTTAAATGAAAACATTGAACTATTTATGTACAAAATTAGGCTGACAATTGTACTTAAATTTCATTAAAATGTGCTATAAAATCGATAACAGCTTAAGATCCAAAAATCTCTCTTTGAATACGTTTTTTGTCATAAAAATAAAAGTTTACAATTTCTTTGCGCTCAAAAAGCTCAAATTTCAGTTTAACATAATAGAGTTCGATAACTTACGAATATTGCCTCATGCGATCATGCTGCATGACTGGAACTTTTTTTTACATCCTGTTTTATTTTTTCTTCAATAAATAGTACATTTATTTATAGTTGTTTCGGTGTTAATTATCCTCCACCTGATAAACATTGACGAAAAATAGGTGATTTGATTGGAAAAAGTTTTTTGTTTTGGGAAATTTTAGTATCTGGTTTGGAAAACGTTTCACTCAACACTATTTATTCGTTATGCAGATAAATCAAATACCTAGGACTTTCCCACTCCTGAAAACAACCTGTAATAGTAATTAAAATTACGAAAATTACTTTTAAAACGGTTAAAATCCAAGAACCAACGTAAAATTAGACACTCTGGCTGGGAAAGTATTGCAAACCTTACGACCAGATGTCCTGATGTGAGCCAGATGTGTTAGAAATCAACTCATTAAATTAAGAAAGCGTTCATTTTCGTAAGAAATGTTAATTTTTTTCATCACCTTTTCCCAAACACTATTCTAACTGTGGTTGAATTCTGAAAATCATGAATAACAGTTAAAATATCGATATTGAGGAGAACTTAAATAATGAAGAGGAACGTATTTTCAGAAACAAGTTTTTGGTTACTTTGGCGTCTTTAATATTAATTTCTGGAAGAACAGTATAAGAAATACCTTCGACATTTCAAGATCTTCCAAGAAAAGGCATTAAATGATACTAATATTAAATTGAAAATATTTGGCATGTTGTGTGGTAGGTATAGTTCAGCAAAGTGTCCGCAAGAGAGAACGTCACGGGACTGCTAGATCTCAACGAAACAGGTCAGACCGTTCCGTAAATGTTCTTTTTTTAGGGAATGGTTCTAAGTTGCGGCCGGGTTAGGGACTAGACTTGATTGTTCAGGAACGTCTCGATACAAACAATTGGCGACTGGAAACGGAATAGCAAAGAGATTTGAAATACGGAAGCAAATTCTACGTTTAGTAAGATTCACCTTGCACAGGGGCGAGGATATTCAATTTCTCCAATCACCAACTCCCGGAAGGGTGATATGTCTGAGAGGTGTCTTCGATCACTAAGGTGCAGCATCAAGCCTGGGGAAACCTGAAGCTTGTAAGCTATATGTCTCAGGAACCTGCAGAGCAACCTTTCATTCTGATTTATGTGGAAACCATAGAAAGAACTCCAAATAACAGATGAATATTCAATCACTGAGCAGCACGAGGGTGATAATTGCTAGTACAGGGAGCGGCATTGAAAACAGACGTTTTTCAAAACGTCAAAAAAATGTCATTTTTGATTGTTAAAAAGTGTTTATTTGTATTTTTGGAACGTCAGTTCATAACATTTGCGATATTCGATGGTGAAAAACAACTTCTGACATGTTATGGCCACTATCTGCACACTATCTCCAACCGATTGCGATCGTTTCCACGCGAATTGCGTCCTTGAAATCTTGCAGAACTCAAGGCTATTGACAATATACGTTATTCAAATGCCCACACAAGAAATGATAACATTTCGACAGGTCAGGGGATTGAGATGGCCACTGATGGTCCCCAAACCTGGAAATCACAGGACCTGCAAAATGACGGGAAATAACGAGCATTAACACTTTCAACACGGGACGTGTCATATGACACAAATCTGCTCTTCTCTCACACGGGCAGTGTCATATGACACAGAGCCTATAAAACGATAGTGCCTCTTTCGAAAGCCACGTGTATTGGATAGGAAAGGTTTAGAAGGCCTTTCGGCAGCACGATTTACTCAGTAGGAACCTACCTACCCACCAGAGGTCGCCGTTTTCTGCTACTGACCTTCAGTCAGTCAGGGCACTGATAAAAGTGATAAGGGTGGCTTCTCTGCGAATTCTGCTTTCCTGGTGAGTTCTTCTTTTTTATTTATGTAGTTTTCTTTTGAAAACTGATGTACTATGTTTACTTGATATTCAGATATACTGGTGCAACGGTAATTTGGGGTTTGAGCGTTCAAATCACTGTTTTGAGATTCCATCATGTAGGCCCTGTTCCTTCCATGCAATTTCCAGTTTTCCATTTCTTTTTCAGTGTAGACTGCAGGTTTACGAGTTCATTCGTAATTTTTCAATAAAGCTTCTGAAAAATCTTTGTCGTGTTTTTTTTTTTTTTTTTTTTTTTTTTTTTTTTTTTTTTTTTTTTTTTTTTTTTTTTTTTTTTTTTTTTTGCTACATTCACCGGATTTTCGGTTCTGGGGGAAAAATATTTATTGGAAGAGGTCCCAGACCTGAATTGCATCACAGTGGGTAAAAAACATACCTACGTCACACATCTACGCCTAGCAGTTGTAACAATCATTTTGAGGCTTCGAAATTTCGCTAAATCCTCAAGAATAGTACGAGAAAAAATACTGATTATTATAGGTATTGCGGGTTAGCATACCTCACATCCCATCCTCCACATGGATGGTATCATATGACACAACCCTGAAAACCCCACATTATTTTGAGATGAAACGCCCGTGTAGGGCGTGTTCACCCATTTCAGACTTGCATTGAAAGTGTTAAGGCCCTTGTTGTTTGCAGTGCGTTTGTTGATGTGTCTTGCTGGAACCGGACCTATCAGATTGGGGTTTGTTACGTCGTAGACGAATCCCAATCCGTGGTTATGGTCAACAATGCACCGGCCCACACTGTGAAAAATAACTCAATTTAGTGAGGACTAACTACAGACCCTGCACCAAAATGGTGAAAAATCCCGAATTTTTCGCTAAAGGCTACTGACGAGTTGAGTCTCAAGAACGAGCTTCTACACGTGTTAGTTGAGTCTCAAGGTTCACTAGGACGTATTAGTTGAGTCCCGAGGTGGCTTCCGATCCTTTGGGTCGGTACACTGACAGATCGGAATCTCGTAGTATCAAGGTGCGCGTGAGTGTAATAATAAGAAAAAATATAGATCTAAAACTACGAAAAGTCGAAGCCATTGATGACCATTGAGGGGTACGAATTTCGATTCCACCATACCTTTAAGAACAATCTTCAACGCCGGACGAGCTGCAAAAACTTGTATAAGGCATATTATTAACTTGTCAGCACCAGTAAATGTGGAGATCCCTTCTTAGAACAACTTTGGATCATCCCACTGTTTTTGAGTTCGTGAACTTGCTCGCCGACGTCCAGAATACCACTTTTGTGAAACTTCGCAGCAAATGGAAAAAAATTAAGTACTCAGTCATGCAGCATTACTAATCGAGCGAATTTTCAAAGAAACGTTCTGGATAACATTAAATTATGCACTTAAATTTTGATTATTGAGGCCGTCCATGACCTGAATACAACTGAGGGGATAGCCGTGTGACGGGATCGCAAAGAAATTATAGAACACGCAGCCGAACTTGAAAATCTGGTCAATTATGGTAATTATTTTCACTTATTCTCGAATATTAGAGATCTGGAAGTGGTCGCAATCGACTCAGTGCTTAAAAAATGAATGAATATATAAAGGAAAAAACATAAATGAAGAAAAAATAAAAATAAAAGGGAAAAATGATAAAAAAAACTTCTACTGTGACACCCCACATGCCCTATTGTCAAAATTTGGTCAATTATGCGCATTTTAAAGCTAAAAATCGGCTTTTCTCACTTATTATGTATCTTAGAAATCTGGGAATGGTCGCAATCGACTCAGCGCTGGAAAATATTTCGACTGTGACAAAAAACAGTCCCCCAAGTGTGGGTTGAGGGCACACATGCGCACATGCCCTTTTGTAAAAAAAAAAAAAAAGATTTTTTTTAAATTTTTTGGGCTATCAAACTGTAAATTCGAGCCTGAAATTTAGGAGCGATCAGGCAGGCCAACGAACTTGACTTGTCTTTGGCCAAGACGGATTGCGTTGGAACGGATATTTTAAACCGTTTTAAAAGGAAGTTATCGTCTGGAAATACACCCTATAAATATATAAATAAATAATATATATATAATTTATTTATTGTACACGAAAACAACATCAAGTTCCAGGATTCGTTAAAGAATACCTTATAACTAATTTTCATGAAGATAGTTTGAAAAAAATTTGGTTTTGAAATTTTATAAGAAAATTTGCTAAAATAATAAAGTTCCAGTCATGCAACATTATCATATGAGCGTATTTCCGTAAATTATCGTATTATATTACGTTACATTGTTTTTAAATTTGAGCCATTTGAGTGCAAAGGAATCGTTACCCACCAATTTAATGGCAATCAAACAGAGTTTTAAATAAGATTTTGCTTTCCAAAAAAGATTTTAGATTTTTACCGTATTTTATCGATTTTTTTAGTAACTATTAATGGAAATTCAGTACATTTTTCAGCATGATATTGTGCATACATTTTTTATTGAACTAGATTATTGTTGATCAACTTTTTTTACTAAAATTAAGTTTCAAAAAAAAAAAAAAAATGAATTTTACAATTTTTAGCCATTAGTAGCCATTTTTAGTTATTTTTTAGCATATTTTTTGAAATGTGACCAATTTAATGTACTCAAAAAGTGCTGCCCATCGAACTCACCCCTTCATTCGGTCTGCATGACTTTTGAGCGCAAGAACGGAGATTTTATATCAAGGTGAGTTAATGTCTGGAATGACCCATACATATAATATATATATATATATATATATATATATTTATATATTTTTTTTTTCTTCTTCAGAATACCTCAAAATGAATTTCATAAAGAAAATATTTGAAAATTCTTATTTTTAAAATTTTGGAGCCATTGCAATATCTTCATATTTTATGGAAAATCGCTAAAATGAAATGATTACAAAAAAAAAAAGAAAATGTATAGACTTGGAATCAAAAAAGGGATTCCTTCGTTTCAATTAATAAAATGGATTTACCACTGAACTCCCGCAGATGCAGAGTTACTTCCCATCACGGGTAAATCGCACTCGTGAAATAAATGTAAAAAGTGAAATGCAGGAACAAAAAATATCGCATTCGTTTGGTATCAAATGACCAGGGATTAAAGCTACATTCGCTGATAGAAATATAACTTGAAATTAATACAACGTGAGGGAACGTACGGAATATTTCGAGCAAGCATCAATCCCAATTGCTTTCAAACACGACGAAATTTAAAACCCTCTTCTGGACGGTTAATTAAAATAATGGCTTACGTTGTGGGTCCCTCTGGCTCATTCGACCTGGGATAACGAGTTATCCCTATATATAAGGGACAAGAATTTATACTTTTTTCACACCCAAATACGCTACTTGATATCGCCCTTTTTAATTATTTTTTCTTAATTCTCTGAAAAGCTGTTCATCTATATAAAAATATGAGCACATGCAGTAAAACTTTTTTTTTTAGTAATTGAAAATATTATTCATAATTCTATTACCTGATGTAATTGAAAACGGCCCGGTTAGTACCTGAAGAGAAATAACGGAAATGGACCACTATTTTTCTATTTTTTTTTTTTTTTTTTTTTTTTTTTTTTTTTTTTTTTTTTTTCCTACGCATCTTGAAAAGTCAATCAACAAATTCTGAGGTGTGCTTAATAAAATAAATTCTAATTCCCTAAATCAACAAGCGCGTAAAACAATTAGCATGGCAAAAAAAAGCTTCAAAATGCCGGCAAAATCTTGACTTCCAATTTTCAATAATGGTAATATCAAATTGTCACAAAATTAAAAAATGGGGAAATTTCCCCATTTACACTCACTCTACAATGCTTCATTATTTTCCTCAACCAGAAGGGTCATTAGCGGCGTTGAACAAGGTTTCTAAAGGGACACTGGAAGTGGTACGATTCTAAGGGGAGTCATGTTGTCATCCTTGGCTAAAAATGAGCGCCATCATGGACTCCACAAGCAACTCGGAGAGGGAAAAAAACGCTGCAAATTATTTCACAAAGGTTTATTATTTTTTCAATTGAGTATGATCGTAGTTTTAGTTGGCTAGCGTACGTCATAAGGCCCGTCCAGACTCCTCGGCGTGTCCTACTTCGAGTTGCCACAACCTATACTTCTATAATTAAATACGCATGTTTATATTTCTCGATTTGAGCTCCTATCTATTCAAATAGTTATTGCCTTAATAAAATCATTATCCAAGTACGTACGAAAAGTCGAGAGGATATGTTATTAAATATGCGTAGGAAAAGCTTTGGTATTAACACACAAATATGACCTGGAAAAAAACATATTCATGCCTCGAACGAACGCCGGCGCCGTACCCACCACAAGCCGCGGCGCCGGCGCCTCCTCTCACTCCACCCTCCGCTCACCCCCCCCCCTCCCTCTCCACCCACCGTGACCCCCTGCCAAGCGTGCCAGGCGTGCGCGCTTCGAAAAAGACACTTTTATGCCCGTTTTTGGCCTATAGCATCTATGCGAGTAAAGCGATCGGGATGGTTAAACGTTAGGACCAACTAGACCCCAAATGAAGTCTATGTGCGAAAGAACGGGTTTTTTAAGTCAATTCTTAGGCCTTTTATGGCCCGGACGGCGAACGGCGGACGGCGGACGGCGAACGGCGGACGGCGGACGGACATTTCAAATTTGGATTCTACTTACCTTGAAACGTAAAGTGACAAAATTTGAGGGGGGGTTATAAAAATTTTTTGCTACACGATCACATAGGCTTATTATTGGAAATAAAAACCAAAATGAGGGGTACAGTGATGACCACTGTCTAGCCCCCAAAGTGGATTAAAAAACCCACAAAATAAAGTAATACAACTAAGAAAAGATGGAATATAGGCTAATAACTATAGCCAAGTTAAATATTTTATCCTTCTTGTTTTTGCTTCCGAGTAGAATCTATACCTAGCTGGAATATTGTTTTCATTTACGAGAGTAGAAAAAGTTGGTGTCTTCAAAATCAAAATTTCCTCTGGCATTTTACGTTTAGACCAATCCGAACAAATTCGTTCCGTGCCACACCAATCGCCTGTGACAAGTTCTCCCTTCTTCCCGTGTTCAAGTCACCTCCCTTAAGTAAAAAATTTTTCAGGCCACTTACCGTCGTAATTTTTCCAAAATTCTGGTGTCGATCGACTCCTGACTTTGCATAGAAAAGTATAATAAAATTTTTAAAAAGTCAGTTTTTACTCGAAAGAATAAACCTCTCTATAAGCATTATCTGAACTGCATAGCTGGCTAGCTAGTCAAACAACGCAGGAAAAACTTGATAAAAATTACACAAATAGTGGTGTTCCATCGGAGAAAACCAACGTGAAAAATTCCAACATAGAATGCCTGAGTCTTTTCCAGGTTGGAAACGGTTGACCTGCTCGTCTCATTGTTTATGAACTAATAGTCCAGAATCTCAAAATCAGACGACCCACTGTACGCTCAGGGAACGTTTTCTGAGAGCTACAGAGGTAATCAAAGCTGGAATCACGAGACGTGAAATTACCGGCAACTTTCCTCGTTAAAAAGTAAACTTTTTTTTTCAGCAAGCCTGGTACATGTGGAAGGACAGCTATAATAAACTTTACTAAGTCAATTAATTTCTACAACTCAGGTGGGCCGACTCTTCGTTACATCCAACTCGACATTTTCCTCGGTTACGCTTCTGGAAGCTGGAAACGCTATTGTTATTTCCTTCCTGCCGTTCCCCATATAATTTTCACAACGAGTTCTTCAGTTAATATAGTGTATCAACATAAAAACCGTCTACTGTAAAGCGAAATAACGCCATTCATATCCGTTCTCGGAGGAAGGGTTTCATTGGCACTAAAGCCCTTAGACCGTGACTTCGTTGAAGGATATAGGTTGGAGCTGACGATTACTGGTTAGTATGAGAATTGATATACTACAGCATCAGTAATGTACTTGAATACAATTTTAGCTACTATCCAAATTTTCGAGTGAAATTACTTTATTCAGAAATATAACATTTTCAAGTCAAATTCAAACTCTTTCCAAGTCAAATTGAACCTGTTCCAAACCAAATTCAACCTTTCCAAACCAAATTCAGCTTTTCCCCAATTATTAGGGAGTGAAGCGAATATAAATTGGCATTAAAACTTATTTATCTTTACGCTATTGTAGAAGTACACAGTAGGTAATTAAGCAGGTAGTGAAACCTCTACTGAACTCACTTAATCATAAGTTTAATGACATCCTATACCGAAAGGGTCGTGAGCAGAAGTGATGATCTTGTTGTAGTGATGGTTCTGTTTTTACGCGAGTTATTCTTGAAAAACGATCCCAAAATAGTGACCCTCCTCATTTTTTTTTGGTTACGCTTCTTATGACGGCTTAGTCAACGTAATTTCGTAGCACAAACTAAGAGCTTTTCAACGAGTTGTGAACGATTCTCAAGGGGAACGATTCTCTTTTTCTTGCTTGAAGAGTTATTTTTATTCAGCTGGGGAGTTTCCAGTGATTGGGAAAAAATCACGGTTCCAACCTAGGAAGCCTAACAACCAAATATATTGCTATTTTTGAGACGTAATAAGAAAGGTACGTCCAGCTACCTACTCAAGGCCCCATAGCTCCTGCACTCGAGCCTTTCGGTATAGGATAATTAACTGATTTCACAGTACCTACCTGCTTAATTACCTACGGTGTACTTTCATAATAGAATAAAGATAAATATTGTCCATTGATATTTGCGTCATTTCCTAATAATTGGGGAAAGGTTGGATTCCGTTTGGAAATGGTTGAATTTGACTTGGAAAAAGTTAGATTTGGTTTGGAAAAGGGAGTATTTGACTTAGAAATGATATAAAAAAAGTTCCAGTCATGCAGCATGATCGTATGAGCGAATTTTCATAAACTATCTATCGTACTATAGTATGTTAAATTGCATTGAAATTGGAGCAATTTTAGTTGACAGAAATGGTCAAAAACCAATTTTATGGCAAAAAAACTTATTCTAAATAAAATTCCACTGATTCAGAAGGGATTTTTGATTTTTATTTTTTTTTTTTTTGCAGTTTTTATAGATATTTTAGCAAATTTTAATGACATTTAAGTACGTTTTGCATCATAATTTTGAGCAAAAATTTTTAATGTCCTAGTTAATCGTTGAACATTTAGTTTTGACAAAAATTCTACAAAAACATATAAATTTAACGATTTTTGGCCGTTTTCAGCCATTTTTAGTGATTTTTTGGGTATATTTTTCGAAATTTGACCAATTTAATGTGCTCAAAAATTGTTGTCCAACGAACTCATCCTTTCTTTTGAAATGCTTGATTTTTTGGTGAAAGAACGAAGTTTTTATCTCAATTCTATCGAGAGTTATCGTCTGGAATGACACATACATATATATATATATATATATATATATATATATATATATATACATATATATATATATATATACATATAAAAAAGCGTTAAAATCCAGGAATCATTTCAGAATGCCTCAAAACAGATTTCGATGAAGAAAATTTTTGAAAATTTTTATTTTTAAATTTTTAGAGCCATTGCAATAGCTTCATTTTATAAGAAAATTCGCTAAGAGAAATAAAGCTTTTTTGAACATGAAAAACACTGCTGTAACATGTAGGTTTGAACTAATATATATAATGATAATAATAAATGAATAAAAATTTCATAGGACTACGGACATAGGACCCACAAAATTAGATTCGTTGGGTAATCGGATCGACCATAACTACCAACAACACAATAACCACACATTTTCCCAGGTAAATTATTCTCAAATAAAGTGTTTTGTAATGATGAGTAATGACATATAATCCGACCTATAGATCCGCCCACTATAAAACAACCTGACATTTACACCAGGTTCAAATGTATTACCTACCCCTAGCTTCTCGGTAAACACCTTCCTCTTTTTCTTCCTCTGTAGCTGTTTCGTAGAATGGAAGACTATTATTTTATATCGAATAAAAAAATTAATGCTTTAAGGAATACTGCGATGTGAACAAGCTAACCATTAATCACAAAAAAAACCAAAGTTATGGTCTTCTGCCGTGGAAGAATGAGAAGGATGAGACCCATAATCTGTGGAGGGGTCTCCTTGGAATATGTGCGTCAATTCCAGTATTTGGGAGTTACCCTCTCAAGCTCAGGTCAGTTCAAAGTGCAGGCGAAGCAGGCAATATCGAAGAGCAAAATGGCGATGGGCTGTACTAGAGAAATCTTCCGGAGGGGCAGAGTAGTGTCATGGGATGCCAAGACTAAACTTTTTGAGACCATGGTCGAGTCGGTCCTGCTGTACGCGGCGGAGGTCTGGGGTATATGGTGCGGAGAAGAAGTTGAAGTTGTCCAGTCAGCCTTCCTAAAATCCCAAATGTGTTTGCCGAGAAACACCCCTGGACACTACCTTAGGCTTGAGTGTGGACGAGTTCGTCTTAGCGCCCACATTTTTTCACGTGCGCTCAAATATTCTTGAAGATGAGCAGTGGGAGGTGGCCGAGAGTCTGCATGGAGGAGTTGATGAGGTCGGATGCTGATGGGTCAAATAATGATTCAAGGTACACCAAAATAAAAATCCTCACTGTTAGCGATTGGAGCGGCGGATCTCTTGGAGGACATGACCTCTGACAGGCTGGGTGTGGAACTTAATGGCCTACTGCAGCGGCACATCAACCATTGTTGGTCCCTTGATATTCAGAGGACTTACGATTCTGCATTCAATCCGCTCTACAGGCGGATAGTCGAGTTTGGAGGAAGACAGCACTATTTGGGGAACCACAGGAACATTCATGTGGAAAGGCTCTTGGCACAGATGCGCCTTGCGTCGAAGGATATTACCCGCTTTTACCATAAGAGAGTGGCGTACACAATAGATGGCACGATGCCATGTATGCACTGCAATATGCGAGCTGTAGAGAATGCGATACATTGGGTTCTGCTATGCCCGCTGTATGAACCATATCGGCGCCATTACCTTTCGTTTTACATAAAACCGGGGGGACACCCCTTGGAAGTATGAGTACCAGCGAGCTGGAATTGGTTCTTTGTGATATCCTGGACGTGGGTGAAGACAGTGCGAAGGCTTTCGCAGTCTACAATTTCGTGGCCCAACCTCTGATGCTGCGTGCCTTCTCTGCAAATGAGTGAATTGTTTTGCCACCAATAGACTGTCGATTTATAAAATTATGTTCTTATGTGCTGTAATGAAGTATTTATTATAAATGTTCTTTTTTCATATATTTATTTGATATAATGCCAGTATACATTTATTTTGTTCTCGGAAGTTTTTGAACGAACTCTTGTAACGGTCAAATGACCTCTACAAATAAACATTATCTATCTATCTATTGAATAAAAAATGATGTTTGAGGGATAAATAAAGTTTAACACAGACTGAGTAGCTGTTTCCTTGGGTCCTGCAGTTCCGTGTTCCTTATCTTCTCTGGCGGTTCAAAGTTCTTTTATGCGTTCTACCATCTTGTTCACGGCCCACCTGGATGTCATCGAAGTGCTGAATCGCTTTTCATCAGACAAGGAACACCTTCATTTTCCGAACTGCTTGATCCTATCTTGCGCCCAATGGTGTGCCACCGCCATTGCTAGAATCGATACGTACGAGGCCTATACCTATGTCATAAATAAATTAATGAATTGAGTTTTATTAACGTATTATTTGCTTGTTGTTGTGAAGAGCCCCGATTATCCGCGGTGTGGATGATCCGCGAGTGCCAATTTTAAATTTGTATATCAACTCATTCGTCTTATCGACTAACACGGTTATCGTTCATTGCAACTCATTCGTCGCATCGACGACGTTACTGTCGGAAAAAGAAAAAAACCATTCACCAAGGTGCGCTTTCAACGCCCCAAATCGTTCGCCGGTTCAGGGCCCACTAATCCTAGGAAGCATAGGTAGGTACCTGAAGCGGGTGGTCCCTCCGCCCATTCTTCTAGAATCACCCATGAGATTTAGTGAGATGGCTTACCACTCAAGGTCAATCGAAAAACTTGATGAATTTTGGAAATTCTACGAACAGCTGCATTTCAGGGTTAATTATGAACCTTGACCTTGTTTTTTGTTAACCATTCTTTGTTTCAGTGGTTTAGATGTAGAAAAAAGGTTTCTGCTATACTGTACATATTTTAAAATTTTTACATATAATGTTTTTTGTTCAATGAAACATATTTTTTATTCTGAAATATTGTCCTTGCAACAGGTATAACCTCATTAGTATAAATTTGATATTGCTGAAATATTCAGGATGTGCTAGTTCGGATGTAGACAGTCCCCTGTCAATTTCATTCTTCCCAAATCAATATTTCACTCTGCGCATGCGTAGACGTAAAATCCATCTAGCGTTATTTTCTCATGGGCCATTCTTCTGATTTCGCTCAAATTTGAAGGCTGTTTGTAAAATGATTGATGTGACCACCTCGTATGACTTTCATCACGATTTTGTCTTTAGTAGCTGCAGCGCATGTACGAACCTCAAATGCTGTATCAAGCGTGACTTTTACAGTTTTCATCTAATTTGGTCAAATATCCAGGGATTTAATGGTTAATCCTATGGGATCAATACATTTCATTGATCTATAGTTACAATCATGAAACGAATACGAGGTGTTTTACTGTTTTCATCTCATTTTTGGTCTTTTTCGGGTTATCCGCAGTTTTCGCTGTCCGCGGTGCCCTTGGCCACCCAATTTCGCGGATAATCGGGGCTCTACTGTACCTGGTATATGTACATGATGTTGGTGATTTTCGTATCATGATTGATTTTTTATGGTAACCTTGGATCAACCGACCATATGGCTGACCCGCCTGGCTCTCGTCTTTCGCCTATCCGGTTACGAGGAGTTCCACTATTATTATTGTGAGTATGGTGTGAACGACCTACTTTTTCTACAGTAAAGTTGACTAAGGCACTCTTTCACCAAAAACGTGTTGAACGTAGTTAAAGCCAAACTCCATTAAAACTAATCTCGAGGATTAAACCCTGACGTCTTTCACCAAACCAAAAGTCGTTTAGACCCAGTTTGGAATAATGAAGTTTCCTTAATGGATTGTGC
This sequence comes from Adelphocoris suturalis, assembly GCA_030762985.1. NCBI lineage: Eukaryota > Metazoa > Arthropoda > Insecta > Hemiptera > Miridae > Adelphocoris > Adelphocoris suturalis. The sequence continues at coordinate 19,132,433 of CM061051.1, forward strand.
AAACTGTTCAATAAATAGATGACTGAGCTAATTGTCAATCAGATATAATTGAGAAGTTTTGAATAGTTTCTAATCAATATCGTAGGAACTAGTTCATTCATCAGAAGTGCATACTATTCATCATCTTATTATAATGTGCCACTATCATTATCATTACCTAATATACATAATTTTCAATTATCGTTGTGCCAGAGCTTAGACCTCGTTGCATTGTGGTGAACTACTTGTTCTATTATAGAAAGAGGTTTGTTCTTCAAAATTTTAAGTGATAATGAGGATAAGACATGTTGAATATTTGCCATCTTTCTGGAGAGATATATCGGGGAGCAGCGCCAGTACTTAGCACTTGCATTATCTAATAACTCGCATTATTAATTATTTCTTCATCAAATACTGTGGTGTATGCTTGAGGATCTTCATCAATCGATCCCCGTGTAGGTTGGTACTTCTGCGGATAGGTGCAGAGAGAGGGTAATATCCCCTTTGTCCTCCGCTAGGGACTGCAAGTCAGTCAGTTCTAAACATTGATAACCCCCACCCCCTCCCGTTGCAAGCTCCTAATAAACTCAGTTTTTATCTTTTCACAAAATAATTGTTATTAATTATAACACCCGCTTCCTGGTATCCTAGACTGTTATATTTTACAATAGATACATACCCAATACCTCAGGTACCTCTTTTGAGATACTTCAAAAATATTAGTTAAGTACCTATTAAGAGTCTAGTTTTCAAACAATTATGATTTATTTCTAAATGCCTAATCACGCAGATTCATTTTTATATGTGAAAATAACAACGCTACGCAGTCATATGGGTATCACGGCTAAAGGAGATTTTGGGAGTTAAACTCGAGCTGACCCAGTAGGAGTTTAAACTTGTGCAGCTCCGGGCAAGATGGTGAGCTGTAATCGTCGTTAATTTTCATTCTTTCCGAACTTAAACTCGATCAAGTTTTTGGTGAACGTGGGCCTATGCTGTGATAAAGTTAGTATTCTGATACCTCCTCAAGCGAAAGTTGATGTCTGGCAACAGTTTTAGTTAAAAGTGACCTAGCCAAATTGTCTTGGGAAGCGATTGTGACTTTACAGCTATGGACACTCTCCCATCCCCTCCCATTTGGGCTGGAACTCTATTCAAACGGTTACATTTGGATCTTGGCCAAGCCCAGACGGTGATGTTTCTGAAACCCCTCCCTTCCCGCCATGGCCACTACAAATCACGTTCCCAATAAAATTTCCGTATTTCAGGGTGTAGGAGTATCGCTGGTTCCTTCACGCCCTTTATCGACAGCTCAAACTCCGGTGGATGAACGAATCCTGCCCAACGAATCGTAGTTAGGAAGATTGAGCGATACATCTTCCAACTGCTTCCAACGTTTGGCAATCGCGTTCTCGTAATAAAACGAGCATTTCGAGATATCAGCACGGAATTTTTATTCCAAGTGATATAACAACGATGCATCGTAACAGCACACTTAGGTAATAAATCGTATATGTACCAATAATTCAAGATGTTCACCTTCTCCATAAGTCGAATGGTGTTCGGATATGCTGTTGAGGATTTATGTTTGTAATTGAATTTATTTGTAAAAAGTTTATATTAAATGTATACCTGGAATGAAAAATGTTATATCACAGCGTAAGAGGACAAGACAAAAATTCATTCAAAAACTAATTTAGCAAGTTTATTACTTATTTATTCCAGTTAAACTATTGCTAATTACTTGCTTATTTTGTGACTATTATTTGTTCATTACTTATTTACTACTCTTATCAATAAACCGATATATTTATGCCATCAATATATATGATTTTATCAAAGTATGTTTATTTGAGCAAACATTTCGGCTGGGAAGAGAAAAGCGAGCGTTTGATGAATAATCGTAATGAACTAATCACAAAAATTCGTTTATTAAGTCATACTGAACGAGTGAGACTATTTATATTTAATTTGCAGTGAGGCATATAAATGGAAACGGAAAAAATCATTCTGTAGGTAAATTTATCTGATCAGAAGGCTGGCCTAAAAACTCTGTATTCGATCGTCAGCCCATTGCATACATAAATTCTTAACTGGATTTGGTGGAATTTGACCTTTATTAGTAGTACCTATCCAATTATAACCTTTAGTAATGAGGAAAAAGTTACAGTCATGTAGCATGGTCGCATGAGCGAGTTTCCGACTGAGATTATCGTACTGTATTTATTGTACTTAGAGCGCAAGAAATAGTTAACTAGAAATTTTATGGCTAACTGAAACTGCACTAAATTATAGTCTTCTATTCAAACAAAGATTATGGATTTTAAGCTTTTTTGGCTGTCTATATCGATTTTTTAGTACATATTAATTAATGACTTTTAAGTACGTTTTTCAGTATAATTTCGTGCTTAAAATGTTTTGATCATAGTTGTGTTGTTTTTCAATTAAAAATCTACTAAAACATATAAATTTGATGATTTTGGAAGTATTTGGTCCCATTTAGCGAAATTTTGTTGACAATGAAGCTGTTACAATGGCACCAAATATTTTCGAAAATTCCCTTAATTGAAATCCGTTTTGAGGTAATCTGAGTGAATCCTAGAGTTTCACGCTTTTTCATACGATTATGTATATATAAGGATGAGTTCGTTGGCCAGCATTGAAAATCGTTTTATATATAATTCGTATGTCATTCCAGACGATAACTCTCCATAGGATTGAGATAAAAATCCCGTTCTTGTGAAAAAAAAATAAAATAAAACGAAAATCAAGCTTTCTAAATGAAAGGATATGTTTGTTAGCCAAAACTTTTAGAGCTTATCTAATTGCCTAGATTCCGGGAGAACTTTGCTAAAAAAAAGTTCCAGTCATGCTGCATGACCACATGACCAAATTTCGGCAACCATTTACAGCCTGACCAGCACATCAAAATTGGAAAAAAAACTGTGGAAATTAAGCTTGTTACAAGGATTTGCGGACACACGCACATAGACATACGACAGAAACTGAACTAAAGTTATTGAGAATCGTCTAAGACGTAAAATGTGAGTTGAAATTCTGATTTTGGAGACGACAAATGTTTCATCTTCCGAAAGTGAAAACGGTGGCAATAAAAATGCTTAAAGCGAAATATGCGTAAATGAGGAAACAGTAACTAGGTACATACTGACGAGGATAAGTGGTGAATCGGTCAAACTAATCTGAATTTTGGTTTATTATTTCCAATAATAAGCCTATGTAATCGTGTAGCAAAAAATTTTTATAACCCCCCCTCAAACTTTGTCACTTTACGTTTCAAGGTGCGTAGAATCCAAATTTGAAATGTCCGTCCGCCGTCCGCCGTCCGCCGTCCGCCGTCCGCCGTCCGCCGTTCGCCGTCCGCCGTCCGCCGTTCGCCGTCCGCCGTCCGCCGTTCGCCGTCCGGGCCATAAAAGGCCTAAGAATTTACTTAAAAAACCCGTTCTTTCGCACATAGACTCCATTTGGGGTCTAGTTGGTCCTAACGTTTAACCATCCCGATCGCTTTACTCGGATAGATGCCAAAAACGGGTGAAAAAGTGTCTTTTTCGAGGATGTGAGTGTTAGACTTACGCACGCACACACAGCTGGCACGCTTGGCAGGGGGTCACGGTGGGCGGTGAGGTTGTTGAGCGGGGGGTGGAGTGAGAGGAGGCGCCGCGGCACCATGAGGTGGGTACAGCGTTCCTTCGAGGCATGAATATATGTTTTTTTCTAGGTCATATTTGTGTGTTAATACCAATGCTTTTCCTACGCATATTTAATAACATATCCTTTCGACTTTTCGTACGTACTTAGATAATTAATGATATTATTAAGGCAATAACTATTTGAATAGATAGGAGCTCAAATCGAGAAATATAAACATGCGTATATAATTATAGAAGTATAGGTTGTGGCAAATAGAAATAGGACACGCCGAGGAGTCTGGACGGGCCTTATGACGTACGCAAGCCAACTAAAACTTCTTACGATCAAACTCAATTGAAAAAATAATAAACCTTTGTGAAATAATTTGCAGCGTTTTTTATAAGGGATTGACTAATTGATCTTATGTAATTTTGAGATGCAAGCATCCAGAAAAAATGTTTTGACATCATAGCACACCCTTTCCATCTGTCAAAACATGATCCCATGCGCATCTTTTTCAAGATTCCTGGTGTACGCTTAATTTGCTGTATGCATCTTTCGTGGGTTCTTGAAGACAATGCTTCCGCTGTCTATAGGAAGACTTGGGAGCAATAACAGAGCTCCAGGGCTGTATTGAGTGCCCCCTGAACTTTCTGAAAATGCTCCTTTGGTATTCGAAGGAAAAATTATGAAGCTTTTCAGTTCCAGATAACGTATCTGAACATAGTGGGATTTCTTTTATGGATGCTTTGTCAAAAATCTGCACAGGCCTACTAAATAATTGGTTGAATTCTTGGTTGAAAGAATTTAACAAACAGGTGAAGTGACAAGTCGTTGTGCCAAAAAAACAAGCTATCCAATGATATCATGGTTTCGTTGGCCAGCACTTTGTGAGTGCAATAAATTGCTTAACTTCTAAAAAATAGGTAACCCCACCCCCTTTTGGTTTATTATATCCAATAATAAGCCTATGTGATCGTGTAGCAAAAAATTTTTATAACCCCCCTCAAACTTTGTCACTTTACGTTTCAAGGTGCGTAGAATCCGAATTTGAAATGTCCGTCCGCCGTTCGCCGTCCGCTGTTCGCCGTCCGGGCCATAAAAGGCCTAAGAATTGACTTAAAAAACCCGTTCTTTCGCACATAGACTCCATTTGGGGTCTAGTTGGTCCTAACGTTTAACCATCCCGATCGCTTTACTCGCATAGATGCTATGGGCCAAAAACAAGCGAAAAAGTGTCTTTTTCGAGGCTTTGAGTGTTAGACTGACGAACGCGCGAACGCCTTGTGGGTGGGAGTGGTTGGGCGGGAGATTGAGTGAGAGGGAAGGGAGGGCGAGGGAGTGTGGGGGAGGCGGAGGGAGTGAGAGGGAAGGGAGGAAGTGAGGGGAGGGAGGGTGAGGGAAGGCGAGAGAGAGAGAGTGTGATGAAATTAATTCCAATTAGAAGAGATTGTTTATGAGTATGAAAATACTCATAATTCTATTCTACGCTTTATGATATAAAGCTTCGCTTCCTTCGGGCGTCCCTAGACGGCCCCATTTATTTTTTATTTTTTTCCTCAACTTTACTATAAAGCGTAAAATTATGGGGTCCCGGAGCTGTAATGCAGTGAACGAGTGAACCAAATATTGGAAGCACGAAGCCCCGAGTTTCGATAGTAAATATACTATAAGTGAGGCTAAATAATTACGGTCAGTTTTCTACGTAGAAGGTCTGTATGATACAGAAATAATGAACCTTTGTGAAATAATTTGCAGCGTTTTTATATGAAAAAGCTTTGAACTTGGACTTGGATTTCTTTCAGTTTGGAGTTGGACTTGAAAAAACGTTGAATTTGTTTCAGAATGCTCCGAAACGGATTTCAATTAAGAACATTTTCTATAATTCTTATTTTGAAATTTTTCATACCATAATAGCTTCTTTTTCTAAGGAAATTTGGGAAAAGTATATAGGTATAGCTATATTAGATGGAAGATTGACGATCGCTACTCAACCTTTTTGGGTTGGTAGTATGGTTCTTATTTGTTTTGGGATAGACTTTTCTGTTGTTTGGGGTTTTCGACTATTTGGTGATGGGTATTAATTTAGCGATTCATTATAGATGGTTGTCATAGCAACTAATACATCTATTAGACATCAATCATATAAACAGATACACCTCTTAACATTTATCAACACACACACAGACACAGACACATACACACCTATCAACTAGGGGACGTTAGTACAAGAACAGCTCGTGCGACGACAGCAGGATCGGTGAATGGCAAATGACCCGAAAACTGCCTAAAATTCCGGTCATCGAATTCTCCTCATCCTCCGGCAACGGTTGACGACAATGCGCTCCTCCAGCTTAGCAACGAAACCCCTAGGTCAGGTCAACCTGAAAACTCGGCTCAGCACTCCATATACGAGTAGGTAGTCTGTATGCCTCGTCCCCGCTCCTGCCGCGGCTTTTACACCTTGTTAATCCATTATGAACCCTCTCTCCGGAGTGTAGAATCAATACGACATTCTAATATATCTCCGAAATGCGGGTGCAAGGTACCGAAGGATTTTTAACTAATCACGGAGGAATATGATACACTTGTCCGGCGGTATGCAAAACACAATGGGTCCTGAAGAGGGTTCATACATTTTCATCAGTGTCTATTTTATACAGGAGTAGAAACCTGTTATTACAACAACGCATCCTGTTCCATTTCATATACGTTACCTAACCAAAATACTCGACAGGCTTGCATATCGGCAGATGTTATTTGCTATTGAATTGTTGGATATTATATCAGCTAACTCATGACGCCATCGTCACAGTACTTCACTGAAACACTCGTACTTATTTATTTTTAGTCAAACAATTATCATCCGTTTCGGCATCTGTAAAACCAACATTCTACTCGTACATTTTGAATCAAATATGTGCTCGTTTTTTATGTTCAATAACTTGCAATAATTTAAATACCAAGCTTGATGGAGTTTATATCAGAGCAATTGTTTATAATAGGTTTTAGAGCTGCCGTAATGAGAAATTTTGAGATATGAAATTTTCGGTTCACAGGATGTGAAATAACGTAAGAAGTTACATCAAGTCAGAAGAAGAAATCATGAGAATCTTGATAGTAAGACTAGAGTGAACAAGGACTTTTGGTTTTTCCAGCAACAATAAATTCAGAAAGTGCCATCTCCCCCTCAATCTCCGAAAATAATAATCAAAATCTGATACAAATTGTACACGTAATGCTTGATTTTGAAATTTTACATTTGGGCATGTGCAGTGGTGTTATCAATCTAGTAGTGGTGAAATTTACAAGGGAGAATTTGAGGCACAACCAACAACTCCTGAAAATTTCCGGAAAATTGGATATATACCAAGTACAAGGTTTTACTTACTGATGTGAGTAGGTAAACTCTTTCCTTACACCATAAATAGCAATATTGACGTTATAAAGACAAGACTAATGCTTCGTAATTGTATAGAGAGTTTTAGGAAGAGTGATCAAATCAAATAAATTTTTAAAGCCCAGACCAGCGATTTAACGAGCAAATTTAATGTCCAAAATTTATCTTTATTCTGATTATTGGTCTTACAGTTCCTGGATACTCTGGGAATAATAATCAACCTCCACTTCCACGTTCAAGTTGTATTAGAGGTCGTTTGAGCTGTTCTGGTTTTAACACAAGCAAATTTCCCAAGTTCAACTTTCACTTCCGACTCGCCAGACTCGCTTAGCACGAGCACCTTTCCGCCAACTCACTCTGCTTAATTTCTTGATCTTTTCTCGCAAGCAGAACACAACAGTTAGCAATTTCTTTGTATCCTAAAAGCTCCAATTTCTAAGCAATGTAACATAAATATAATACGATATATTACAAAAATTCGCTTGTATGATCATGCTGCATGACTGGAACTTTTATCATTGTCTCTTAGTCCTGCGCTCGCTCCACCCATGTCATTTATTGCCTTCAAAAGGCTGCGGCGACTAAAGGCAGCTCCAGAGCACAGCGGTACGAGTTCCACTGGATATTCATGTTACAACAACGCAATTTTCTTCTGACCAGCAGCGTCGCTCGGCTCTCGGAAGTTTTAGATGGAGAACCGTCCATCTCCCAGAGGCAAAAAGGATTTTTATTCCAGGGTAACAAGAGAAGAGGTATGAGGCTGCTCGCCTGGAGGGGAAGAGGTACGAGCAGGAGGTTCTGCTCCGAGGGAGAAGAGCGAGAGAGAGGGAGCTAAGTGCCATCCATCCAGCCTTCTGTGAGCTCCCCAACGTCCCCTGCGGGACGTCATGCATTTTTATAGTATAGAGGATTCAAGGTGACCCCTAATGAATTTCATTTTGCTTCTCTGGGAACCCCATCCTCCCCGACCCCTAATATTTTACCCCTTGCTCTTTTCTGTGTAAGGTTTTTTCAACCTCCCTCCTTCCCTCTCATACGACCCCTCTTGGGATTTATATGCTCTGCTTCGGCCCTACTGCCTCTCCACTGAAAAGGGAGTTAGTCCCACCAAAAGAATAATGTCTCCTGAATTTCACTTTTTTCTCTCTCTTCGAACCCCAGTTTCCTATCCAGGCCCATTGCCAACGCCCATGACACTTCCCTTGGCATAAATCCTCAATAAATTTTATAAAAGAAAAACTCAGAGGTAGGAAACTTTTAAATCGAGTATTCGCATCAATCCTCAACCCCCCACCCACGCAACCCTTTTTACAAAGATACTTACAGAAAAAAGTTGCAGGTTTGGGAGGCTCCCGATGTTACATTTCATGCCGCATGCACATCAAGACAATGCGTTTATTAAGGCTACCATCCCTGTTCGTCTACCGTGTATAAATATTTATTTTCAAGAGGAGGCCCGAATTTGAAAGAGCTGAAGATAAATATGAACATGATACCAAGAAAAAGAACCAGCTGTGCTTGTCATCCCCTCGACACTCGTTTTTACACGAATCATATCTGTTTATTGGCATTAAAATATACAACTCAATACCAAACACAATCTGTGACAGCAACACAGAGAACATTTTCAAATAAAAACTGACAAACTTTCTGCCCTGCAGAACATTTTACTTCCTGAACGAGTTTTCAAACTCCTATTGAAAATATTTATTATACCCACTAATAAGTATCACTTCTTGACTTACCTTATCATGATGTAGGTATGTAACGCTTTATACTTTGAGGTCAATAAATTATCATTATTATAATATTATAAATGCAGTTTTTCCAGTCATCACGTCGTTAAATGAAATCATTTAGTTAGATTTAAATAAAGGTATTGCGTAAGAGACATCAAAGAGTGAATTTCTCTCACAAAATAAAAAATTAGTTTCACTAGGAAATAAATAAAAAATAAGAAATATGTGTGAAAAGTTGTGAAAGTACAAAACAATATGTTTTAGTCTAAGCGAATAGGTGTTCTATCGATTTTAATCTAAATACGAATTGAATAAATCATAATTTCCTTTCCATCCCTTCCATAGAATGCTTGAGCCAGCCATCGGCCGTGAAGAGATTACAATATCTCGCATTCACGTGGCGGAAGTGATTGATTTTCATTTATTAAAATTAAGAAATTTGAATGTAATATTTGAAGACCAATACAAATGTAACTTGGGTCAAAATGAACCTAGGGCGTGATTCATATTTCTGGAAGCGGGCGGAAACCTTGTCAGAGGTGCATAGCCTCGTCAGTTTTGAATTTAGGTAGTAAAGGAAAACGTGGTGGTGGTCATCATGACCTTATAGTCCACGGGTCTACGTTCTATATAATAAATAGCTGTTCTATCAATCGTAATCTATCTACGTGTGGAAAAACTATAGTTCTTGGACTTCCTAAGACTTGGAACCATCTCTTTCGTAGTACGCCAGAGATAACACAAAGAGATGTCATTATCTCGAATTTATGTGGCAGATTTGATATAATATAATTTATTGAAATTAAAAAAATGTATTTTTATTAAAAATGTGTGTTTTTGAAAAATTAGACTTGCTGTTCGTGGAATGTTGAAATTACCTATTAATGATTGATTATCATTTATTAACTTTAAGAAAAACATATTTTAGATAAAAAATGTGTTTTTGAAAAATTGGAATGTTGAAATATACACTATTTGAATGGTCCAGGGAAATAAGAAACCAAGTCACTTTCAACGAAAACTGAGAAAACCTATCTGAAAATTAGGAACTCGATTGCGTTTGGTAAAATGAAAATAAAAATTGGAATAAGGCCTATTATTATATAAAAGTAACTAATAATGTGTTCCACGACATTTTAAAGCTGTACAAAATTCCTAACTTGTAAAAAAAAAAAAAAAAAAAAAAAAATCATAAACTGAGCTCACTTATCGAAAAGCAGGTAATAAACCAAAAATGTCACCTTTTATCCAACATTCCCAACTGTTTTATTCGGAGTAAAAATACTGTATTTACAGTTTTCCATTAGTCATGCCTAAGTTCACTGAAAAATGAAACTGCGTTTGGTCCAGGACATTTTTGAAGGGACATTATATCTTTGAATTTTGCCCTGTCAAATCGGGAGCAAACATGAAACATCAAATATATGTATTACCTTATTGTGATGTCAAGTGAATTATATTCAAAACTGATTACTGCTCGAGAAATTTTAATAATAAAAATCGAAATGAAGCCATTGTAGGTGGGAAGGTGGCAATTCAAATTTCCTGGTTTCATTTTGTTCACGTTCACATGGTGAAAAATGTACTTAAATATCATTAATACTTGCTTAAAAATCAATTTAAAAAAGTTGCAGTCATGCAGCATGATCGTATGAGCAAATTTTCGTAAATTATCGCACTAAATTACGTTATATCGTTTTGAAAATGAAGGACTTTGAAGGAAAAGAAAATGTTAACTACCAATTTTATGCAAAACAAAACTCTTTCTAAATAATATTCTGCAATTCAAAAGGAGATTTTGGATTTTCAAATTTTTTGGAGTTTTTATCGATTTTTTAGCACATTTAGAAGAAATTTAAGTACATTTTTCAGCATAATTTGGCACATACATTTTTCAATATTCTATTTAATAGTTAATAAAATTTATTCGAGCAATATTTTGCTAAAAAAATATAAATTTAACGATTTTTAGCCGATTTTTGCTATTTTTATTGATTTATTTTTAGCACTTTTTTGAAATTTGACTAATTTATAGTGCTCAAAAAATGCTGGCCAACGATCTCGTCCTTTGGTTTGGAAAATTTGATTTTTCGGCGCTAGAACGGAACTTTTATCTCAATCATAAGGAGATTTATCGTCTGGAAGGACACGCATATATATATATATATATATATATTATATATATATATATATATATATATATATATATATATATATATATATATATTGAAAAAATGTTAAACTCGAGGATTCGTTTCAGAATGTCGCATTAAGACATCCGTTTTAAGGATTTCAATGAAGACAATTTTCAAAAATTTAATTTTAAAATTTTTGGAGTCATTGCGATAGCTTCATTCTCTACGAAAAATCGCTAAAAACAAAAAAAAAGCTAAACATCCGAAATCTGTTTAGAATCGTAGAAAATGATTTAGAACGACTTTATTTACCATGAAATTGGTGGTTAACAATTACTTTGCACTCAACGTGTTCATATTTCAAAACAAATTAACACGAGTATTTATGATGTGCAGTTACGTTGCGAAAAAAAGTGACTTGGTTGGTATTTACCCTGCACCCTTCATTTGAATACCAATAAAAATCTGAGTTGGTTCAGAAAGACCCCACGGTGTTATACATGTTTCTAAGTTTCACAGTGTTGTTTTGAGGGTAAAAATATCATTACTGAGTCCAAAAGCAAAACCGGTTTGACCACATTACACATATAATTTAAATACGAATTACTTAATATATATATCTAATTACGCGGAATACAAATACTTGTATTACTAAATACGTATTAAATACGAATGTTCGAGAAAGTTTAATTCTTCAGCCCTGACACCCCCTGGGAAGACCTCCAATGGCATCAAACAACAATATATTGACGAATGTATTATATTTGCAGAGGCTGAGATTAGTCGCGGGACTGAATTTTGAAGCAGGCAGTTGGGAAGGTAGGCGGGAGCAGCGGGTCAGAGACGAATGAGCATCATCGGAGCGGGGGTAAGACAAATGTTAGCTCATTTGTGATCTCCGCTATGGGAGTGGCTAATTGGGTCTCGTTAGTTTTCAATGATTAATCCTGAAAAGAATTCAGCGATCGACCTGCCCTCTTCGCCGGCAATCTGCCGTCCTCTCCACCGCCATAGCTGTATATTCCCTCCGCCATGCCAAGCTCAACTTTTAGTGCGTTCACCAACACAGTTATCAGAATATCAGAATGATTAGCGATGTGATACCGGTCCATTTCAACCATGTGAGCAACAATAAAGCAAACCAACGTAGAATTTTTTTTTTTTTTTTTTTTCGCCAACAGAAAAGGCGTAAAATATGACCTATTTTTCTATTTATATAAGGAACACACACAAAACTGATGAACCTACATCATCTCGTGAGTTAATAAATTGTTGTCTGCCATCCCAAATCAGTTAGGATACAAAATCCTCACAATGACTGCTAGAAACGAACATTTCTACTTTTTCCCTTAAATTTACTGAACCGTGTGTCCTACAGAAATGTTCATATTGACCAAAGCTGTAGGGTGTTTGGGGTAGGTCCCCTACCTTGGTGGAGTCCCTGTCCCTCAAGAGAGGGATAGTCCCCCAATAGTCCTTCGGTCTATTCGGTTGTGTTGTAGGAGTTAGAGGCAAGTGAAAAACGAGTTAGGTTTGGGCGAGTCCTCTCCACCCCCTCTTTTCTTTTTAGCGAATTTTTGTAGACAATTTAGCCATTGCAATGGTTCTAAAAATTTTAAAATCCAAATTTTCAAACATTTCTTCATTTAAATATATTTTGAGGCATTCTGAAACAAATCCTAGAGGTTAATATTTATTATATATATATATATATATATATATATATATATATATATATATATATATATATATATATATATATATATTACTGTGATGAAATTTTCGTTTTTCCGCCAAAAAATCTAACAATCCAGGTGAGAGGATTCGTTGGGGAGCACTTTGTGAGGACAATAAATTGATCAAATAACTAAAAATGGCAAAAAACAACTAAAAACCATTGAATTCATATTTTTAGCAAAATATTACTAAAATAAATTTTATCAACTATAAACTAGAACATCCAAAAGTTATAAAACATACTGAAATAATAATATACTCAAGTTTCTTTAATATTTGCTGAAAATTGATAAAAATTGCCAGAACAAAGCTGATAATCCAAAATTCTTCTTTCAACAGCAGATTATTGTTTACAGTAAGATGTTAGCCATAAAATTCATATTAATGTTTTGCCTGAGCTGTGTATATTTTAGTTTAAACAAAATTAACAGAGTCGAGAGATCGAGAGACTGAACCTTTAGAACTGGTTACAGACAGGGCGTAGCAGCCATTCTATTCTAAAATAGAATATTCTATTGTATTCGTATTTTAACTTCGTCTTTTTCTTGCTCAACTTACCTTACCTATCTTTTCTAAATGAGGGTAAGCAGTCGAGCTCCGTGTATTGCAATTTTGTTGTTGGTATTCATGATTCATGAAAGTTATATTCATTTTCTTGATCATAAATTTTTAAACTCTGCCATTGCAAATCTTTTCGTGAATAAGAAGAGAACTAGGAAACTTAGAAAATGGTGGAAACTAAACACACGGGATAGGCGGGAAAATCCCCTTGGTGGTTCAGCGTTACTTGAAGATAAGTAGCGACACTTTAAGATAAAACACTAATTCGACCCTCTTGACTTTATCAGGTTAGCATACGCTTTGGCTCAATCCAGATGATAAAATCCCCAAGCACTTCATCCCAATTGGCATCGTTTAGGAACTCTCTAATGAGTGGATTCTAATTAGCTAAAATGAATTGCACGAGGCCAGTGGTAATGGAGAAATGCCCTGAAGGGACGTTGTCATCTTAATTCAAATAGATAAATAAATGAATTAATCACTTAATTTCCTCAGGTGCGTCATTGGTAGAAATGTTGATGGATCCAGGCGAGTCGTTAGAGAAAAACCGGGACACGGCTGTTGAAAGGATGGGTGTTGTGGTGAGGGGGGAGGTTCGGCGAGATTGAGTTAACCAAGATGGTGGCAGAAAGGGGTTGACGATAATGGGAGATAGCCAAGTGACGGGGAAGAGGAAAATATGACTGAACGTGACAAATAACGCGATATACCTGCGACTATTATTGATTTTTCCTCGAGGGGGAGCTTGTAGTCCTCTGAGGGAAGCTTTGCCGATAATGTGACTGATTATGTGAGGTAACATTAGGGCGTTTTGAAAGAGGGTAATTGGAAGATGAATAGATACCTACGGCTTGGAATCGTTCTGTCGATCGACCGCACCGGCTCATTTCGTAATTTCCCTCTCTTCGTTCCCTTTCGTAAACTGACTCTCTCCCTTTGCCAAAAATATCGTATCCATGATAATTCTCCCCTTCAACAGATGTTCCCAACGTGACACGACATCCTTGCCTCGAAACCAACTTAAAAATATTTTTTCACCAATAGGTTTCTCCGTACTATAATCCGAAAACCAGAAAATCACTGCATTGTCACTTTTCATATAAAATAAAGAATATTGTTATAATTTACTTCACTCCTTTTTTAGAACGTTTCTCTAAAGCTACGCCTTATAAAAGCAAGGCTTCGTTATTAAGAAGGACGCCTATTGGAACTGATCCATGGGGGTGGGGGGACAATCCAAGCATGAGACGAAAACCGCTTACGAATTCGTTTCAGACCATTTTAAGACCAAATCCGTGAAAAAACCATTTGTGTGTGTGTGTGTGTGTGTGTGTGTGTGTGTGTGTGTGTGTGTGTGTGTGTGTGTGTGTGTGTGTGTGTGTGTGTGTGTGTATGTGTCTGAGGAGGAGGTGGTGGATGAGGAGTGCTTTGTCGTAGGACAGACGCCCATCCCCACCCGATCCGTGTAGGAGGTCTGTCGGTACCTTGGGGTCGACTTCATGGGTGTGGCCACTATAGCCACAAGCCGTGTGGACCTTGGTGGAGTATTAGCTCGTGTCACCAAGGCTCCATTGAAGCCATAGCAGAAGCTGCACCTCCTTCGCACGTATTAACTGCCAAAGCTAACCTATGGGTTGGTCTTTGGCAGGCTAACTGCGGGGAGGCTGCTTGATTTAGATCATGGGGTTCGCTCTGCTGTGCGCTCTTGGCTAGGCTTTCCACCTGGTGTCCCAAGTGCTTACATCCACGCACCGGTCAAGGCCGGTGGGCTCGGTATTGTCTCTCTTTCTGCCAGCATCCCATCTTTACGCCGCCAGCGCCAGCTTGCCCTTAGGGGCTCGAGCTGGGAGGTCGCCTGCACTGCTGCTGACCTGGACTTTGTCCGGCAGCAGTTGTTGCGGTGCGATCGAGCAACACCAACTGCTCCAAAACCCAGCTCATCTGCTGAGTTCGCTGCATGAGTCAGTGATCTGAATCCTCCATTTCTACCCAGTGCGTGGAATGGGCTTCAGAGGGCATTGGGGCCCGCGACTATCACCATTTTCACGCCGTCCGGGTGGCTACACTAGGCCCTCGGTGAAGTGTTCAAGGAGTAGTTGCAGGACAGTTGACACCCTTTGCCGAGCCTGTCGGGGTAAAAATAAGAATCTGTATCATGTGGTGCAGCAGTGTCCTCGTACTCGCGGTGGCCGCATTTTACGTCACGATGAGGTTGCCAAACAGATAGCAGGTGCTTTGTCATCTAGCGGTTGGGATGTCGAAAGGGAGAGTCTATACCACATGCCGAGTGACCGGGGCAAGAAGCCAGATATCGTTGCGATCAAGCAAGATGGATCTGCCATAATCCTGGATGTCCAGATTTTCAGTAGCAGCGTGGACATGGAGCAGATCTGGCGGGCTAAGAAAAGTAAATATGTTAGAAATGATCTGCACCAAGCGATATCTGAGCTAAAAGGAGTGGCACCTAATTACATCAAGGTCATTGCCGCGACCGTGTCATGGCGCGGGGTGTGGTGCGGGAAAAACGCCACGGAGTTACGCGAGTTGAGCATCTCAGCGGGAGTGCTCCATGGTATCACCACCCGCGTCCTGATGGGTTCTTACTTGAACTGGTGGTCATTTTATAGGGGCACTTCCTTCCATCTCAGCGACGGGTAAACCTGGGCGTCCTCCCCATTTTTTTTTTTTTTTTTTTTTTTTTTTAAATACTTTAATGGTGTGCTCCCTCCGCCTTTGAGGGGAGTTTTGTAAAAAAAAAAAAAAAAAAACAATTAAAAAAATGTGTGTGTGTGTGTGTGTGTGTGTGTGTGTGTGTGTGTGTGTGTGTGTGTGTGTGTGTGTGTGTGTGTGTGTGTGTGTGTGTCTAGGTCCGATTCTTTCAAGCGCTGCCCAAACTACAATTCCCTACCCATTTTCGTGATTTTTTTTTCTTTTCTTTTTCAACTATGAATTTGGTCTAGTTTTGGATCATATATTAGAGTCTGAAATTTCACTATGGAAGGAGGTGAATGAAGAGGGTAATAGTAGTAAATCATGATGTTTTAACTAATCTCGTCAGATTTTTGTGATTCCTTTTTTTGTTCAACTGTGAGAAAAAGTATTGTGAAGCTTTAAATTTACATTAAATTGAGAGTAAATATAAATCTTCACTCCACTTTTTCTCAACCTAGATATACTCAACACAGTAAGCATCAACATAGTGACATCAATATTAGATCATTTATAACATCTCTTTATGGAATTATTCATATCAGGAAAAAAATATGTGTTACAAGTGCAGAAATTTGACGTTTGCCTACCTGAACATTGTAATATCAAATAAAAAAAATCATAATGACAACAGAGAGCATACAGCATACTGGAGATAATCTAGCAAGTGCACCACCACCAGCATAGCACCCCAAATAAACCAGGCGGACCTATACCTGCTAATATTGAATATAGAATTAGAATGCGCGTAATATCTACAAATAACCTAGCATACATATTCCTGATGAGGACTATGGGCGAAAGCGTTTGGACAATAAATAGGCAAAGAGGAATTGCCTAATTAATTTATCCTCCCCTCAAACCTCATCTGCCACAGTCACTGAATCCAACACACATATAATTATAAAAGTTTTTTAAATGTATGTTATAGCTACAGAGTGACGTTACCTAATCTGTGTGATTTATTTGTTGTTAACAGGTCCTAGCCGACTTCACACAACTTCTCCCGAATCGACTCGGCGGCTTTCCACCACTTGGCCGCTTTCCACCAACTGTGATACCTATGACTTTTTTATTATTTTCAATAATGAACATTTTTGTATGTGTATCTTTTGATTTTTGTAATAAAATTATTGTTATTATAACCTGTGTTCATCTTACTCACCTTTTGCTTCTTGAAATTAGAAGATACACATCAATAATTCATTTCATTTTTGTCTAATCAACTATTGTTTCTGTTCACTGGTCCAAGCTGAAGATGGCTAATGCATTGCCCATTTGCTCGGATTACTTTGACCATTTCACTCACAGTAACTGACTGAACTGTATTAACTGCCTTCACTTCGAGCACTGTAACCGACCATCGGCTCGGGCTTCGAGCCCGATAGACAGTTACAGTGCTCGAAACAAAAGCGGTTAATACAGTTTTCTAGTCGGTTACTGTAACCGTCTGGGCAATGCATCAACCGCCTTCAGTAAGGACCACAGCAACCACATTTAGATGGTAATAGTAACAGTATTAAGAGGGTCACAGCATTGTTCTTCCGAGGGAGCAATTCACTTGATTTGGGGTATTGCTTTTCACTGTAGATTCGTTTAGAAAAATGCAAGCAAACAAGTGTTTCATTGTGGGATGAAGGTTATAAATACAAAATTAACACATAAAACATAAAATATAAACAAAAATGTAAATAAATACTTACAAACAGATAATGGAACGGAGTATTTAAATTCAGAATTTAACAAATTTTTGTCTAACTGTGGAATCAAACATCGTCTATCTGCACCTTATACCGCTCAGCAAAACAGTCTTGCGGAACGGAAAAATCGTACTCTTTTGGACAAGGCACGATGCTTGTTGATTGAAGCAAATTTACCAAATTTTCTATGGTCTGAAACAATTTATTGTGCAAATTGTCTAACAAATCGCAGTCCATCTAGTTCCATAAATGGACAAACTCCATACGAAAAATGGGTAGGTAGAAAGCCATCAGTTCGCCTCCTACAAATTTTTGGAACAAAAGCATTTGTTCTCAACAAGAGAAACAAAGGAAAATTTGAAACAAGAGCATTAGAAGGAATATTCGTTGGATACTCTGAGCTGTCGAAAGCATACAGGATATGGGTACCAAATAGAAAGGAGGTTGTCATTAGCAGAGACGTAAAAATAATAAACTTGTATTTTAACAATGATAAAAATGAATCAATAACAGAAAATAACGATAATAACAATTGTGAAATATACATTCCTAATCAGGAAACAGCATTCAAGAAAACTAATTATAACAACAAAACCCGCCACCCATGGTCAAACAACATAGTAGAGCATCTGAAGGGGGGCTTTTTCTTTGGCAGCGTGCAATATAGAATTAAAAGGAATGAAAACGGAACACGGAAATCCAAAACTATCAACAATGCGTAGCTTAGAAATCCCTCCACGAAGCTAAAGGGGTGGAGATCATTAGGTCTTGTGAAGGTCCATTCTGCTATAATTGTAACTAGATGGTCCTCTATAAATTTCATTACCGTCGGAACAAGGGTAATGTAAGTGCATGAGCAAACGTGAATTTATTCAATCATCGATCACTTATGATCAATTGTCCCGATTTCGTTCAAACTCGGGGAGGGGGGGGGGAAGGGGATATTCGTAATAAGATGGTGCCTCATGAATTTTATCGTGATTGGTCGAGTACTTACTTTTGTGCATGCACATAACCAAATTCTGTTGACACAAGCAACACTAGAGGATCGATTCGAGTGAAATTCTCAGAGATTTTTTGGTTTTGCTCCAAGATGGTCCAAGCTCAAACAAGTTAATTTATGGCTGCTATTGTGCAATTCCAATAGTTTCACTTGTACTTAACTTAGGGGTTTTGCATTTACTTCTCAGTGTTCTATTCTGAAGCAACAGATATAATGAGATACCTGATTTTATCATGTCTTTTGATTTTGTCGTACAACTCATTGATGATGGTAATTAGTCCAGATCCTAGGTGAATGTTTGAGTGCATGGATTTTATCACTTTTTTTTTATTTAATGGAAAAATTAGAACCATCTGGCTTTTAATCACACGAAGTCCAGGTTTGTTCATCTAAAGAGCAGTTGATCATGTTTCTTATACCATGTTACTTACTGTTATAGTACTTTCTTCTTTCCTTTTTCAATTCGAGATGAAAAATTGGAATAATAGGACAATAATTTTCCGGTGAGTAGTTCTCTCTCTCTCTCTCTCTCTCTCTCTCTCTCTCTCTCTCTCTCTCTCTCTCTCTCTCTCTCTCTCTCTCTCTCTCTCTCTCACTCTATCACCTCTCTCCCCCCCTCTCTCTCACTTTCTCTCTCTTTGTCCCAAACTCTCCCTCTCACCTTCCCATATCAACAACTATCACTTCAGTACCACCAAGTGTGAGACAGCAGTGCCAGTGGACAGATTGCTTGACTTTATAATAACACTCTACAGGCTGCTAACAGGAGCTGTGTAGGTGAAACATTACGTTATTTCTGAGGACTTTGCGGGGTTTTGGTGAAATTAGGTGCAAACGAGGGAATATTTCCCACCTTGGCAAAACTTCTGATCTCTTCCTCCGCATCTCCTGGTAGTTAGGTATTCTCAAGTCAAATAGAGAAGGAAACTATGAATTTGATAACAATATCGCTGCCATGATGATCATTATATTGCGGGTTCATCTCGTCAACCATATAAGTAATCATCACAGGTACCTATCTGTGAAAATGGGTCGTGGGCGCTATAAAGTCTTTAAAGATAATAATACTGCTGAGTGCTTGTAGGTAAGTGCTATACGGCAAATCATCAGACAGTATTTACTCAGTTACACTAGTTATTTTTATGAATAAACTAAATTGTTTGTGTATATTGCTACCTATTGTAATGTAAAGAGAATATACACAGAAAAGTATAATAATAATAATAATGAAACTTGATTGAGTGTATCACTTTTTCATAGTGTTTTTCATTGTCATTGATCTAAGAGTTACTTGTTACTTCAATTTACATCTTTAACGGATCGCGTCTAAAGGAGGATTCCAGACAAATCGACTATTCGTATGAATCGGTCTACTCGAGCAGTTGTGATTATCCGATCCAATTCCACCTGCCTCGTTCCTTGTCTGCACACGTAGCTAGATGAATAAATATATTTTTCTTATCAGGGGAGCCAGAAATAGAAGGTTTCCCGAGAATCCTATAGAATGGGAACGAACGGATGAGAAGATAAACATGAGAAACGTTTCAACGTTCAACTGTATCCTAGAGGTATAAGTGAACCTGGGACAGAGTGACGAGGTAGCGAGGCAGGGAACTAATTGAATTGTCGAATTTTCCGAAATAGCGGCTCAGGGTCGTAGATGATCATTTCTGCAAGAACTGTTTCACACGAAATTATTTAAAACTATTTTTAGTATAATTCTGTGTATTTCCAAGTAATTGGTGGTTTTTTTTCTAACACCTCTAGTAACTAGTTAGGACTTTGTTACATTCAGGCTGTTATCACCAATCAGTACCATTAAGTCATTTGGTTAAACTTCATGATGTAATCCATAGCGCAAACAGTCAATTTCAATGACGAAAACGAATTCATGAACCTTTTTGGTCCGTTTTGTCGACATTGCCCACAATTGAATGGGTTAGTGCAACAGAAAACTTCACAGGAAAGGGGACAACTATACAGGAAACTTCACTTGTCTTTGGAGAATTATGAAGTTAGTTTTTGAAATGATAAACTCAAATGCTTAGTTAGGTAATTGCAATAACAATAAACGTTACGATGGTGACACACACAAGTTATGGTACTATAGGGATAGTTTATCTCTTCTCGAGACTGGATATCTTCTCTATTAGAATACGAGATTTCAGAATGTATTATCACTTCGTCACCGGAAACAGTCAAATGGTTTCTATCTTGAGTAGAATTTATTTGTGACTTGTTTCATGAGTCCGCGAAGAATGTGTAACTATGTTTCAATTCAGAAATAACCGCAATCAGAAAAAAGAAAGTAATAGACAGTTCAGTGAAGGTGATATTTCTTCAAATATTTATGTTGTTATTGTTGTATGTTTGTTGTTGTGTATTTGCTCATTTCGACTGGTAATCAGCGACTTAGAGTTAACTGAACTATAATTATATTGTGGTTGTCGGCCTATGGGTCAGTTTGGCAAAGCGACCACAAATCTATCAACACATACATTTTTCTCGATTATCTACTAAATTTTCAAGGATCCCACCATTCGGATCCTGGACGGTAAGTTTCAAATCTTATCGTATAAGGGGTTCTTAGATTTTGCTAACATAAATATCTAACAACATCAATATATAAATATCTCAGTTTTTATTTTTATGAAATTATCGTTATATCTTCATAATTTTCACATTTTTTTTCTTACTGTATCTTTTTGATTCATTTTGATACTTGAGTCAGTTGGGACTTCTTTTGCAGTTTATTTCTGATTTGTGTTGAGCTGATCGAGTTAATCTTATACCAATAGAAAAGTCGGCGAATGTTGATAAGCTCTTGCCGTTTATTCGTAGGGTACTCGTCTTTCGGATACTTTATTTCTCAGAAGTATCATCAACAGTGGCCATTTTCAGCCTTTTTTTAAACAATAGTAAATAATAGGCAATTGCACCCCAAAATCGTGGAATAGTGGCATAGGGCCGCTTTCGCACACGTACACACACACACACACACACACACACACACACACACACACACTTCTTTTTTATTCATTTATTTATTTTTTCAAATAAAACTCCCCCCAAAGGCGGAGGGGGCACATACCTGAATTTCAAAATATATAAATAAATAAAAGAAGTGGGGAGGACACCCAGGTTTACCCGATGCCGGCTCTAGGGATGATGACAGTTGCAGAAGGAGGAAGAGGAACTGACATTATAAAATGACCACAAGTTGAGATACGAGCCCCTGAGAACGCGGGTGGAGATACCACGGAGCACTCCCACCGAGATGCCCAACCCCACCACACCCGGCGCCATGACATGGCTGCGGTCATGACCTACATGTTATTAGCTCCATGACCACTACATTTAGCTCGGATATTGCTTGCCGCAGGTCATTTTTGTCATACTTATTTATTTTAGCCCACCAGGACTGCTCCATGTCCACGCTGCCACTGACCACTTGGACACCCAGAATTATGACAGACCCATCGAGCTTGATGGCAACGATATCCGGCTTCTCGCCCCTGTCACTCAGCATGTGAAATAGTCTATCCCTTTCAACATCAATCCCTGTCAACCGCTGGATGACAAAGCACCTGCTATCTGCTTGGCAACCGCATCATGACGCAGGATATGGCCACCATGAGTCCAAAGACACTGCTGTCCAAATGATACAGGTTTTCATTTTTACCCCGACAGGCACGGCAAAGGGTGTCTATTTTGTCCCGCGACTTCTCCTTGAGCCACCCGGACAGCATGAGAATGACAATAGTCACAGGCCCCAATGCCCTCCGAAGCCCATTCTACCCACTGGGAAGAACAGGGGGATTCAGAGCACTGTCGGAGTTCTTTACCGTCACTGACTCATGCAGGGCAGCAGCGAACTCAGTGTTGAAAGTTTCAGAAAAGACTTATAGTAAATGTGAACAGCTGTGAAACTGGCTGAACATTTTTGTACAATTTCGCATCACCCTAAATTATTTTATGCGAAGTGTCACGAAAAAGTCTCAAATCATGGAATTTCTGTTACACAAACCACCAGGTAGACGGGCTTCGGCCTAGATTTTCAAAAATGAAATTGGAAAAGAATGGGCTACATATCTCACAGGAAGAAGAACACTTGCCAACAATTGGAGCAGAATTATGAAGGAAGGTACTCGACGCCACGAGGTTCCTGGGAGATGTGGGGCGTACACAGAGAAAACAGCGCCGCTGGGGTCCACGTGGACCCCACCAGGTGGGCAGAGGGTTAACTATTCAGTATAGTGTGATACTCTCTGTTTCTTGCCTTGCTGAATTGAATGGGTCTAACGCAAGTTGTTACGACTAACTGCTCCAGAGAAATTGCGCGTTATCATACCATTCATTAGTTAATTTTGTTATTTTTCGATTTGAATTCAGACATGCAATATTGACAGTATATATTTTTTCGAAAACTTTATGATAATATTATTAATTTTATACAAGAAATGAAATCAAGTACCTATTACCTATCATAAAGCGTTGTTTAGGCAACAAAATTAAATCACTTTTTTAAACGAACTAAATCACTCGCGACGAAGTTGTGGAAACCCATTATAAAACGGAAGTTAGTGAAAAACGTTGTCTATTTCCACGGAAAATTTCCACGAAAAACTTTTTTAAAGTTCTTGTCAAGCAGCATGATCGTCTGAGCGAATTTTCGTACATTATCGTACAATATTTTGTTACATTGTATTGAAATTTGAGTGATTTGAGTGCAAAGAAATTGTTAACTGCCAATTTTATGGCAAAAATAATCGTTCAGCGATAATATTTAATATTCTGCGATTTAAAAACGATGTTGGATCATTACCTATTTTGGTAGTATTTATCGGTTTTTATAGCAAATATTAATGACATTCAGGTAAATTTTTCAGCATAATTTTCGCATACATTTGTTTATTGTTCTAGTCCATTGTTGATGGACTGTATTTGACTAAAGTTTAACTATAAAATAGAAATCTATCAGTTTTCAGCCATTTTCTGTGATTTTTTTTCTAGACATTTTATTTTCATTTTGACCAATTTGATTTACCCAAGAAGAGCTGGCCAACGACCCCATCCTTTTTAGAAAAGCGTGATTTTTTGGCGCAAGAACGGAATTTTTATCTCAATCCTAAGAAGATCTATCGTCTGGATGACACACACACACTCCACAGCACCCCAAATGCACACTGACACATTACAAGTTATTGGATTCACGGCAATAGCTAATTTTTCATCAAAAATTCTTAAAAATTTGGTAATGTATGTATATACCATGTATATGCTATGCTATGCTATACCCTGTATTGTTTCATGTATATTACTATCACCTACATGTATATTTTAATTACACTCCTTTAATATCAACAGTTGGTACTATTGTTTTATAGATTAATGATCCTATTCTAGATGACATTGGTAATAAATCCATGCTCTATTCTCCTTGTTAATAGCTTCTACCTGTATTATTCTTCATTCCTTTTAAATCTTGGTAATCCTACTAAGCCACAAGTATATAGGGTGGCACAAAAGTAACTATTAGCATGGAACATGCTCTTTTCGTGGAATAACTGCCCGAAATCGTTAAGCGGAAGTCGAGACGAAGGGGCGAGACGGAAAGTGAGACGGAAAAGGGAGTCGTTTTTACTTTCCAAACAGAGGGGGAAAGAGGAAAGTACTGTACTTTTCACAAGCGTCTGAGGAACATTGGATTGTTTAGAGCCTCAAACCAAATGGATATTTTCTTAACCCTTTGGCCATAATCACTTTCCAAACAACATTGAATTGTTGAAAGTATTGCGCACTTCACGAGAACCGCAGGCTAAGGTTGTCTTACCGCTACAATCAATTAGTGCCACTCGTCAAATGTGATTAGTTCTTCCTTCCGACCATTATTACATTCCAAACAGAGAGGGAAAGTGGAAAGTATTGTACTTTTCAAAAGCTTCTCAGGAACTATTGACCGATTACAGCCTCGAACTGAATGTGTATGTTGCTTCACCCATTGGCAGTAATTACTTTCCAAACAGCATTGAATAGTGGAAAGTATTCCACATTTCATTCTAATCGGCTGAAGCTGAGCTGACAATAACATATTTCATGGTTCTTGCATTTTGGCTGTAAGCTCAAAACAGAAATAATTCTGGAAAAAATGGAAAGTCCAGGGGAGCTTTCCCCTGCGGGCCGAGTATTATTTTCTGCAATTTTGAGATGTCGAAATGAAACGTGGAGAGCGTTTTTTGGGGAGCCCGAAATGAGGGTTTAAGTAGACGAAAAATATAATACCAGAAAAAATAAATCTTCACGTTTTGGTGGTATTCAAAGGAAAAAAAAAGGGGGGGGGGGGGGGGTATTGGGTACAATGAGAAAAATGTTCCTGTCAAGCAGCATTATGGTTGAACACGTTTAATTGTTAACTACCAATTTTTGAGACCAAAATACTCGTTCTAAAAGATATTCTGCGAATCCAACTAAAAAATTGAGATTCTTTAGCGTTCTGATGTTTCTATTGATTTTTTAGAAAATAATAATGAAATTTATGTAAATTTTTCACGCATACATTTTTTAATGTTCTAGTTCATTGTTGATAAACTTTTTTACCTACATTCTGCTAAAACAAATTATGAATTTAACAAGTTTTCGACGACAACTTACGTCCAAAATAAGGCGTTTGAATCACTATACTTCGACTTGTGACTGTTGAATCTAAATATGCACCACTCTGAATATATGTTTTTTGTGGACCGATGTAATTAGGTACTATAAATTTCGAATTTGACTGACACACATATTATGCACGGCGATATACAGCAGGAGGAGGCAAAGGTGAACAGGGAGGGGTCCGTATCCCAGTTTCCGAGGGGAGTATATGTATAGGAGACGACAATGTTTTTAACAAATAACGTAGTACGGGCTGAGCTCCCTTATCACCCGGTCTACGCTTGGGTTGTGCTGTAAACCATCTGATATTCAGACTCTATTTATTATGAAAGGTGGAACGACCCGTGGGCTCTCTTGGAGTGAATATTTAAAACAATTCACCAACAAATGGGCACATCCCCGGGGCGACCATCCGGAAAAATCCGCGTGGCTGAAGATGAGTGGTTCATAACAGCAATTATGCGTTAATTTCAGCGAGAAAGTTCAGGAGGATGAAACGCTCAACTACTAGGCACGTGTAGGATGAAAACGGCAGATGGACAAGGGATATGAGACGCAATGAATTCTGTGGATACTGTAGCTAGCAAACAACCCGAGGACGAACTGTGGAACGTTGTCGCGTCTGTCTCTTAATTGATTTCGACCTCTCAAAGTTCTGGAATAACGCAAAAAAGAGATAGATCGCTGGAAGCAATTCCGTCCAACTTGCACCAATTTAACTCCAACGCTTCAATTTACCTTTCAAGGACAAACTGCAACATAGGTAGTGTTGAGAAATTATTCGTTACGGGAACGCTCTTTGGGGTTGAAGTGCAGAAATTCAGACGCCATTATTGGATATTTTATGTGAGTTATTAAATGTCAAAACAATTATACACGTCAGTGTTATAATTACAAGTGTTATTATTAATCAACTACACCTAAATTCCCTGTGGTCATAGGCGTCGCCAGAGCTCTGGGAAGTTTTTAGAAGTGAAGCAGATATTAGTCACTGGATAGGGTTAGATTTTCAGTGACTAGTTCTGCACTAGCCCTGAAAGTGAACTTGCCCACTCTACCTTACGTAAGTTCATCTTTTCCTATATATTTTGAGGTTTTGTTAAATTCTTGGATTAATATTTTCAATATTAAACCTTTTTGATCGATCAAGAAACAATTTTTTTAACCCCACTATTAAGTTTACGTCGAGAGAATTGAAACTATGCAGTATACATTACTTCGTTACGTGGTCCATGGTAAAATTGTATCCAAGGCTGAGATTCTGAATGGAATTATGATTAATTTGGTGAAACATTCAATTCCATTGAGTTAATCATTCAAATCAGGCCAGGTGGTCAATTACCTCCAAGTATCTACCACCTATGTGTTCTTTCCAATTGTTGGGGCGTGACTGGCAACTTTTTCATAACTTTCGCACCAATGCGCTGGTACGATGAGCATTGCATGTATTTTGACTGAAAGTGGTCCGACTTAGATGCTCTGTGATTATCCATGTGAATCTTGAGTGTGGTTGTTTTACCAACTTAGAATGCAGGTGTTTCAGTGAACTTTTTCAGACTGGCATTACACTAATCTTCGACACTTACCACTTATATTTATGTAATTGGTGTTGGCAGAGCAGAGGTCTGAGCCCTCTATCACCGAATTGCGCGTTTTCGGCTCGCACGTTGACATGGTGCAGGGGCGGATCCAGTAGCCCCCCCCCCCCCACCGCCCCAAAGCCTCAGAAATTTAGAGCACAATCGAGCCAAACATTCCGCGGTGTGAAAATTTCTGCAATACAAAAAGTCAACTTCTCCTTGCAACATTTTTCAAAAAATTATGAAAAAACGTCTGCCAAGTTGAGTGGCCAGTAACACTTCATCACACAAGCACACACAGTGGCTTCATCACACAATGTAACATGGACGTATAGAATTAGTTGAAGAACAATGTACACGCCGAAATGATTGATACGTTGACGTTATGAGAAATTAACGTTGGCGCATGCGCAGAAACTACTTCTACTCCAAACGCAATGATATTTATAGAATAACGTCTAGGAGCTTAGCGGCACAAACCTTGAAATTTTCATGAAAATCGCTCCATTAGTCTCGAAGTTTTGTCTGTGTCGATCGATTTTACTTTTCCGCATATGCTATAGTTATTACTCCACTAATAGCGATATAAGTCATAGAGCATTTTTCGAGGACATATATCTATCTACTCCCCGAGTTTGAACGAAATTGGACGAATAGATGATAAGAAATCGACGTTATAATAAATTAACGTTTGCTCATGCGCACAGACCACTGTTTATGTGATGGCAATGGAAGTTATTGACTACCGCCTAGAAGCTATCCCGCACAAGCGCTGGAAATTTCATCAAGATCGTTTCATTAGACTCTGAGTTTTGTCTGTGTCAATCGACATTAGTTTTGCGCATGCGCAATAGTTATTACGCAACCGATCGCAATATAATTTATAGGGCATTTTCCTAAAACATATACCAAATCACCTACCGAGTTTGAACGAAATCGGACCAACAGATGATAAGAAATCGACGTTATGAGAAATTCACGTTTGCGCATGCGCACGGGCTACTGTTGATTTGACGGCTTTGAAAATTATAGGGGACCGTCTAGGAGCTAACCGCACAATCCCTGGAAATTTCATTGGAATCAGGCTGAGACTTGGTATAGTTTTGGGCGTGACAAGGATTGACCACAGACAGACAGACACGGAACCGAAATTGATCAGCAAGCTCTGAAATGCAAGAAGCAATTGGAAATTTTGATTTCGGAGGACAAAAATTTGTTCGAATTCAATCAAGAACACAAAGCTTCGGTAGTGAAAAAGAAAAAGAAAAATTGAAAAGAAAGGATAATTTACAAAACTCCACTGATACGATCATCTAGAATGGCTGGGTTGCAACAATTTTGTTCGCTGTCTGTCTGTCTGTGGTAAATCCTTGTCACACCCAAAACTATACCAAGTTTCATGCCAATTCCGATGAAATTTGCAGGGATTGTCCGGTTTAGCTCCAAGACGGCCCCCTATAAATGTCAATGCCGTCGAATCAACAGTAGCCAGTGCGAATGCGTAAACGTGAATTTCTCATAACGTTGATTTCTCATCATCTGTTGATCCGATGTTGTTCAAACTTGGCCGATTTTTACTCGGTTTTGGTTATATGTTCTAAAAAAATGTAATAACATGTGCGCATTCGCTAAACTAATATCGATTGATACAAGCAAACTCTGAGACTAATGGAAAGATTTTGTTGAAATTCTCAGGGATTGCTCGGAATAGCTTGTAGACGATCCCCTATAAATTTCATTACCGTTGGAATAATAGTATCTAGTATGTGCTCATAACGTCGACTTATCGATTATTTCGATTCGTACTTCGTTCTTCAACTAATTCGGTAAGTCCATGTTACAATATGTGAGGAAACCCAACCAACTTGGCAGACGCTATTATGTCAATTAATGGGTGCATCAGTATACGTATGATTCATCATTTTAGACGATAACTCTCCTTAGGATCGAGAGAAAAAGATCGAAAACAAGCACTCCTAAAAGAATGGATGAGTTGTTGGGTAGAACCATTTGAGCACAAGAATTTGCTCGAATTCCAAAAAATGTGTTGTCTAATCACAAAAAAGGGCAAAAATCTACTAAATTTCATGAAATTTCCATTTTAGAAGAATACTAGTCTAATACAGTTTTTCAAGGATACAGTAAAACATTCAAAAATAAGCATTATAAAATTTGTATTTATAGCACAATTTTATCCATGTGCTGCAAAATTGAAAAAGTTTTTAATGCAACATTAAAAAATAATTCTCAGTCATGCACAATGGCTAATAGGGCGAATTTTCAAAGAAAAGACGCGAATAAAATTAGGCTCTTGAATTCTAATCATCGAGGCCTACCACGTCCTGAATAAATCCAAGGGGACAGCCGTGTGACGAGATCACAAAGACAATTTTAGGACATGCAACCGCTCAAAAATTTGGTCAATTTCGGACATTTTTCACCAAAACATCGATTTTTCTCTCTCATTTATGAATCTTGGAGATCTGGTAGTGGCCGCAATTGTCTCAGCGTTAAAAGATAATTTGACTGTGACACCCCACATGCCCTATTGTAAAAAAATTAGGCCAATTGCATTTTTCGGGCCAATGAATTATAAATTTGAACCTGATAGTGATTTTTGAGCCTGAAATAATGTCAATCAATTAAACTTTTTACTGTAGTAATCTTCATAGATTGTCCCAATGGAGTGCGGGGTGTAGTAGTAAAGTTACACCAATCAATCAATCAATAAAAACATGTTTATTTATGTAAGTGAACAATGACATGGCAAAAACAAAACATGTTACGGCAATTAATACCGTTCTGCCAGTGGAACGCGTATTAGAAATCATAACATTTACATTAATAATCCAGGAAAACGTAATCAAACTGCGGAGCCTGATTAACATTCCGTTAATTATGATACAAGAATAATAAGCTGTAAGAGTCTTCGTACGGAGGCATTTTATAATAAATATATTTAACCCTAGCATTTATACAGATTAACACTTCCAAATATCTGAATTGTGCAAGTGGTTCAACGGTTCCAATTATCAAAAATCTCAACAGAGCAGGCAGCCATGGTGGTTACCCACTGGACTCCCGTTTTTCCTACTCGGCTCCCATCTCATCAGCATGGAAACTCCCAAACGACTCCCGTATCGCACACCACAGATCCCTTCCCGATTTGTGAAGTCTTAGGATTGTGACAGTTCCCGTCAGAATCCAAGAGGATGCGCGACCGTCGCTCCAGCGTCGGGCGTGATTCTCACGTTGTTGAAAGGCTGCGTTTGGCGATAGATGGGGTTCCGAGAACCGGAAAACCAATGTTCTGTGAACATAGCACATATACTATTAGTACGAGTCGTATCTCTTATGGTACTGTCACACCCCTCTCTCTCCATGAGTGGGGATTTAGGCCCCATTGCACCTCTGGGGGCGATCTAAGTACGTTACAGGATTGCCTCAATACCAAAGGTGAGGTTAAAACTGTGTTGGTGATCAGTGAGGCTTCTTCAATGTTCCGCAGTGAAACTTAGCGTCCTCGCGTTTTCATGAATAACGATGTAGGCGAATTTTTAAGGCAAGGGGTTTTTATATACTCGCACGTGGGGTCTTGCTAGCAAAACTTTGGGGTACTTTGTGCGTTTCCGATGTTCGGGTTTCCGAATTGAATTCCGCGTTGAACTTGCTGTGGAACGCTTCTCAACAATTGTTGGTCAAACGAGCGGATGACGAGCACTTAGCCCACATTTCTTTGGGGTAACGGCTATATGGCTATGCATAATTGAGCAAAATGTAATAAAAAAACTATGTTGATTTAGCCATCAACCAGTTTCAAAGCCATAAGATCATCTGTGAAACAGTTAAATACGTGCGATGGCGGAAGGTCCCAACTACCAACTTCTGAATCTTTGTCCCTGAATTTTGATGCAAGCCCGACCGATTGAACTCTCCGCCACCAACATTGCCCTAAAATTTTATGTACGTTTTCTTGAGGTTTACGTTCCAAATAATTACTGATCGCCTTCCTTCTCTAAACACTGTCATCCACGTGGGGTGGTTATGCTCCAAATGAGTGTCAAAATTTTTGCCAAGGGGGAGACAAGTGGGAATCCAGTTTCAGGAACTGCGGGAGCCGTTTGAGAATTTCAAAACAAAGGACGGGAGCCGATTGTATGGCCACGGCAGCCATAAGTGAAACATCCACACGTGTTTGCGTCTAAAACACATGTATTGGAAGAGACACCAAAAGAAATTTGAAATAAGAACCATCACAGGAATATTTGTAGGAAAGTCAAATGAATCCAAGGCATATCGCATATGGATTCCTTCATTAAAAAAGGTTGAAGTCACAAGTGACGTGAAAGTATTGAACATGATGTATCAAAGCGCAACGAACAATCTGAATAATGTATTTATGATAGATACCAGAAGAAGCGTCTAGGATTGGATTATGTTGATACGTTACTAGCATAGCACCCACTAGTTACAAAGTTGAGTGCTACTAATGGCTATGGCAGCAGAGGAAAATTTTTTTACACACCAAATGGATGTATCGACAGCATTTTCAAACGGCAACATTGAAGAAGAAGTTTATATTAAAAAGCCTGACAATTTGGAAACATTTTTGACTGATATAATTTTGTAAGAAAGTCGAAATGAAGACAAAACTATGTTTCTGAGAGCCAAAGCAGTGTTAGAAGCTATAAAGAAATAAAAAACTGGGAAAATTTTTAAATTAGAAAGGGAACTGTACGAACTAAAATAAGCTAGTAAGCAATGGTTTTGTGCTCGTAAATTGGATGGAAATTTGAAAGAAATGGTTCTCAAGCCATCACATGCAGATCCTTGGGTGTGTACCAAAAATTTAGGTAAAGAAAGACAAATTAGTGATTGCCGTGAATGTCGATGATTTTATTATTTGATGTTCAGATATTACAAAATTAAAATAATTCAAAAAGAAAGTCCAATTTACGTTTGAAACTTGGAACTTAGGAAATTTAAGTTATTGTCTGGGGATCGCTCTCGAACAGAAACATAGAGCCATTTTTTCATCACGAACTAAATATATCGAAGAAATTTTGAAAACAATCAAAATGTATAACTGTAAGTCAGTCGAAGCCCAATGGAACAAGGGTTGAAGGTCAAGGGGGGGTGGATCGAAATCCAATCACCCATATCAAAATTTGATTGGTTCGTTAATGTCGGTATCTCGCAATGGCAAAAAGGCCCGATATTGCGCATACAGTGAGCTTTTTGAATAAATTCAACTCCTGTTTCGGCGAAGAGCATTGGCAAGCTGCAAAGCGGGTTTTACGTTATCTTCAGGGAACAGGGAACCTTCAGGAGCTCGGAAATTTTTAAAACAAGAAGAGAGCTAGAAGGCATGGCTGATGCAGTTTGGGCTAGTGACAAAAGTGACTACTACTCGTACTCTGGATATTGTTTCAAGTATGGGGGAGCTGCTGAGAGTTTGGAATCCAAGAGACAACAAACTGCGGCTTTGTCATCGTGCAAATCAGAGTACATATGACGGAAAATGAGCTATATATCTACAGCAGTTGGGTAGAGTTATTGGCTTACAATTGGGAAGAGTAACCATATACGAGGACAACCAATCAGCCAAAAGCATGGAAGAGAATCCTATGAGGATCTCAACGTACAAGCACAACAGTATTCTCGAGCATTTCATCCGGGAAGCAGTGGCCAATGGAACGGTTAAAATTGAATATTTGCAGACGGAAGAGATGTATGCCGATATACAGACTACATCATTGACTGGTTTAGTTTTTCGAGTTTCGGACTAATCTGGAACATGTGGAGTTCACCCCTGTGATGAAGCAATGCAACTCTGAGTTTGTGTTCGTGAGGGGCAGTGTAGAAAACCCAACTTAATAAAGTGTCACTTCACACAAACTTAAAAAAAAACATCATGTGTTGGTAACCAGGAAATGTTGCGTCAACTAAAAATGTGTAATTTCCCTTCTTGTCAAACAGTTGAAGAAATAGAATTGCAGTATTTTTAATGTACCTAATTATTTATAGTTTTTTTGGAATTTGTCGGGATGCGGCCCAAGGAAAATAAATGAAATTATTTCATTTATTGTTTTATTTCATGACAATTTCTGAGAATTTTTATCTGACAAATCCGTTATATTTTCGGAGGTTTTATGATTTTTTCCTGGTCTCACCAAGATTTGAAGATGTCCTCAGCAAGAGGACGAAACGTCATGAAATAAAACAATAAATGAAATAATTTCATTTATTTTCCTTGGGCCGCATCCCGACAAATTCCAAAAAAACAATTAATACTTACGGCCGACCAAACTACCTACAACTAATTATTTATAATAATATTTTATAAATAAGGTTGACTCGTTGATATATAACTCCGAACTGACATTTTATTGGAAACGAAACTTTCAAAGTAAACAAGTTGTAACAGGTGTCAATAGGATCAACAACAAATACCTAATAAAATTAACTGCAGAAACCGCTACAGAATTATGCATAAGTCGTATATATTTTTTTCTCCCATTTGCGAAATAGTAGTGTGAAATATAAATCCATTTCCTGAAAATTCACCTGTGGCACCATTGACCAATTATGATGATAACAACAGCACACATTTGACGTATAATGCGGTCATTAGTTCAAGATCCAAGCACATCAGTATCAAAGAGCACTGCTTTGTTAAACTTACTGTTGAACTGTTCGAACTTTGCTTTTACTAATTTATTTATTGTCTACTATAAATAATTGTGAAAAAAAAAAAATTACCTATTTATTGTGCATTAGCCCTCCAGAGGGGGTACTATTGCTACGTGTGCCATATTCTAATTTATACGTATACCGCATTTATAAGCACACTCAATAGTGGCCAACCACAATAAAGTATCTTGTTAAATATAAAAAATAAAAAAACATTGTATCCGCTTGTTCTAAAAATATGTTGATCACCAATTTTGAATGTCCGTTCAGTTTGTGAGAAATTATAGCCAAAACTAGTTTAAAGTAGTCCATCCTTTTACTACAAATATGACAGTCGCGATATAGAAGTGATTGGGGACAGGAATGAATTTGCGGTTAAGAAGTATCTGATAATCTTGGAAAACAGCTAGAAACAACTGCAAACCTCCAGCTGTCTCAA
Source organism: Adelphocoris suturalis (assembly GCA_030762985.1). NCBI lineage: Eukaryota > Metazoa > Arthropoda > Insecta > Hemiptera > Miridae > Adelphocoris > Adelphocoris suturalis. Next base: position 19,166,413 of record CM061051.1, read on the forward strand.
TAAGCAACTGCAGAACCAACACCAGTCGCTCTTGGAAGCACAGGTACACCTACAGACTTGTGGCATACCTACTACCTGTGAGTGGCGTGTGTTCTCCCAATTTACCCAATGCATTATATTCATCTATCAGGGATTAACTTCCTCGATTGCTCCAAGGTAGTTTTCTCCCCAATTACCGCTTGAAAATCACGAAAAAAAGTCCAGTCATGCAGCATGACCTCCTGAGCGAATTTCGGAAGAAATCTTCGACATTTCAGTCGCTATTGATCGTGAAGAGAAATGTTAGTTTATGATTTTGATAGACAAACATGGAATCAAATTATTAAAAATAATTAGGAAGTAATCATACATACTTTATTATTATTAAACTAATCTTGTAGATTTAAAGACAAATGTAGGTAAATATTCATAGATTTCGATGTCCAATGTGGTCAGTATTGAAGGCAGTTGAAATCTTAACAGTATCCTATCATAACATCATCAAATCTTGACATAAAATAAAATAAAGTTACATCAAGTCCTAAAATAGTTGAGCTTAAAACATTAAAGAGAGCGACCGAGAGAATCGGAGGACGGAATATTTCACAGAGTAAACTCTTTTTTTTTTTTTTTTTTTTTTTTTTTTTTCTTTTTCTTTTTTTAAACAAGCACCTACTACCTATGTTTTAAACAGCATGGTTCTAGGATTGGTTATACAGGAATACTTCCATAAGAGTAGTTAAATCTGAATTTGAACAATGTTTCATGCAAATATTACCGATTTTTACAACTAGCGAACGGCATTATTTCGATTTTTGACTGATTTTTCAACTTTGAAATTTTTGAAAACTTGATACATATTCTTATAGATACTTGTACGCTGATTCCGAATATACCACATTTTAGTATGCTGAAAAAATTATTTCGCACAACAAATCGCAAAAAACAGGCTATTTTGAAATTTTTGACTACATTTTTGAAAATTTCAACCCGAAGATGTAATCCGATCATGCTGGCCAACAAACTTGAACTTTCGTTTTGGGTCCTTCACATTTTAAAATTTGTTTGAAGTTTCTAGCACAATTCTACGGACAGTTATCGTCTGGAATGCACATATATACATACATATATACATACATACATACAAAAAAAAATGCGTTAAACTTCAGAATATGATTCACAATAGCCTGAAACGGATTTCTGCATAAAATTTTTTCAAAAATTAGTATTCTAAAAATTTTGAGGCGAGAGCAATAGCTTAATTTTCTTCAAAAATTCGCTAAAAGAAGAATTTGACACCACGATAGTTCGCTGGAGTCAACTCTCTCGGTTGTGACGGGCCATAAAGTTTCAATTGAGACAACTCTGCCTTGCGGTATCAATATAAGTGACCAGCTGGTTCACCCATGCGTTGCACGGGTTGACTTGAACACTATCAAATAGCCTGTGACCCAAGTTAAAGTAATTCTGATAGATTCGACCACTAAGATCCCCAGTTCGTTTAGTGACGTTCGAAACGCTTTAACTCCCCCACCCCATCCCCCTCCATTGTGGGTCAGATTTGAAATTTTTGAAAACGTAGTACTTGAATTGGAGTAATCTAATCCCCAGTTTGTTCAGTGATGACAAAGATACCCCATTCCCCCCTCCTCTCCTAAAACACCCCCTATGGGGCAGATTTGAAATTTTAAACCTTTTAAACCTTCTCTGGACTTCCAAAAATAATTTAAGACCAAAATTAGCAAATTGGTTCAGCCGTTCTCGATTTTTAGCGAGACTAACGAACAGCAATTGATTTTTATATATATAGATAGAAGATAGGCATTTGTCATCTCATCATTATAGTGTGTGGTTGAATGAATGAATGAATGAATGCCTTTATTTTCTAAACAATTTAGACATTTTAACAACACAAAAGCAGTTGACACACAGTTCATACATTAGGAATACCGTATAATAAACAATATATTAGTTGTGTTGGTTTAACCGCAAAAGCTATTAAAGAGGGTACATTTTCTTCTAACAAAAGGCTGTTGAGGCATGGCCGATTTGGCCGTCCGCCTTTGGAGCCGGTTCACCTTTTTAACTTTCGATTACTTACAATGTTTACGTTCAAAACAGAAATATACAGGGTGTTTCATAAGTAATAAACCACCCTTTTATTTCCGTTGTTTGTGGAGAAATCAAAAAACTTGTCGAAGCAACCTCCCCTTAATTTTTTGCAAAGAATTTAACCATCCCATTTTCGCGCATCGCACACTTGCGCAAATGCGCGCTGCGCGCATCAACTTTGTTTTTTCAAATAGAACTCCCCATTTTTTATTGCAGATTCGGATTCTACATCAAATTTTATGAACATTTTACTTCGACGGCTTTTTTTTTTGGACGCACCCAGGAGCGTCCAGAAGCGCTCAAAGTTTGCCTACTCGCGTTTGAGCGCAATTTCGATATGACGGTAAACCCACAGTGGGGCTCATGATCCTGGGCTATTTTTTCAAGATGAATCACGTGGAGATGTTACTTTTCTGTATTTTTGTTGGTTTTTCTAAGAAAAGTGGCTGAAAAAAGTGTTATAATTCTTTTTTTGTGCTACTTTTTATCAATAACGGTGATTCCGGTACCTGGGACTCAAACTGCATGTTGGATTTGGAATCAATCAGGTCGACGCTAAGCGATTCATTTTTCCTCACCCTTTGGAAACACGGGCTTGGAACCGGCTGCGGCGGGTTTAAAAATAAATGCTTCTTCTTGGCTGGCGGGTTGGGAATTTTCAAGTCCTTCAAATTCAAAAATAAATAAAATCCTCTGTGACGGGGAAAAGATGCCAGCGCTGTAAAAACCTTTAAAAATAAATAAATAAAATACAATAAAATTTACAATATCCGTTCGAGCGGACCTCCATTCTCCTGAATACAGGCCTCCGCTCTTCTCAGCCACCCAGAGTTAAGGGCGTCCGCAATGGAAAGAGGCGACACAGACGCGCAGGCTTCCGTGATCCTCTGCTGGAGATCCTCTGCACTAGCAATTTGAGGACGGTCGGCCGCGTACACCACGTTTTTCAAGTAACCCCAAAGGAAGTAATCCAATGGGGTCAAATCAGGAGAACGGGCTGGCCATGGGATTGAGCTGCGATGACCGATCCACCTTGCTTGGTATCGAGAGTTTAAAAAATGAGTTACTGCTCGTGTGCTGGGCAACCGTCATGTTGAAGCCACATCACTTCCCTGGTGGCAAGCGGAACCTCCTCCAATAACCCAGGAAGGATTTCCTGAAGGAATTCGAGATACCGCTCTCCGTTGAGAGTGCCACCAGTGATGAAATGTGGCCCAATAAGCTGGTTGCCAATCAAACCACACCACACGTTAACAGTGAAACGCACCTGATGTCTGGTGCTGAAGGACACCCTGGGGTTCTCTGTGGCCCACGTGCGGAAATTCCATCGGTTGAACAGTCCGTTGTTCGTGAAAGTCGACTCATCTGTCCACAACACCACGGAATGAATGTTCGGTATTTCTCCCCACAGCACCTCCATGTGAGCTAGAAACGTGAGGCGCCTCTCTTCGTCCCCATCACGTTGCCCATGCACTAGGTGGCACCGATATGGCTTGCGGCCGTAGTGGCGAAGAATCCGATGAACGGTGGTAGCGGACGTTCCGAAGATCCGAGCCGTCTGCCGAGTGGATGAATTCGGATTTTCCTCGGTGTACAACAGCACATCCAACTCAATATTGGCTGAACGCGCTGTCCGAGGTCGACCTGGTTTGCGTAGAACCGCCACAGAACCTGTTTGACGGAAACGTCGTACAGTTCGGAGGACAAGTTGGTGATCAATTGGTGGTTGATCAGGATGTAAATCGGAATAAACCCTGGCAGCTCTCCGAGCACGTCTGCGTTCTTGAAAATACACCTCGACAATCTCAGAAAATTGATTTGCGTTGAACCGCGGAGGCATCTTGAGGGGAACAATTTTAAAGTTGGTACACCACAAGAAGAAAACGGATCAAGACTGACGATAGAACCTCCTGAGTGTAAATTATCTGAGCGATAATACGGGACGTGTCGTTTCACGCTAACAAACAATACCTACATAAGCGCAGTTGATTCGTTGTAGTCTGAGGAACAAGGTTCGGGATTGTAGGTGAGGAAAAATAAATCGCATCGGATCGAACTGATTCTTTCCAAATCCAACATGCAGCTAATGCATAATTTGAGTAGGTACCTACCAGGCACCGAACTCAGAAAAGACCCAAATTTATTACAAAGGAACCAATTAGAATCAAGTTGGCCAGGATCATGAGCCCCACTGTGGGTTTACCGTCATATCGAAATTGCGCGCAAACGCGAGTAATCAAACTTTGAGCGCTTGTGGACGCTCCTGAGTGCGTCCAAAAAAAAAGCCGTCGAAGTAAAATGTTCATAAAATTTGATGTAGAATCCGAATCTGCAATAAAAAATGGGGAGTTCCATTTGAAAAAACAAAGTTGATGCGCGCAGCGCGCATTTGCGCGAGTGCGCGATGCGCGAAAATGCGATGGTTGAATTCTTTGCAAAAAATTAAGGGGAGGTTGCTTCGACAAGTTTTTTGATTTCTCCACAAACAACGGAAATAAAAGGGTGGTTTATTACTTATGAAACACCCTGTATATATATATTTTTTCAAATTCACTTAACTCACAAACATTCCTTGATATCTTTGTCATTAAAAAAATACAGCACATTTTTAAAATAGTTTTTCTATTTACTTAACTCTTTAAATTTTTTCATTATTATTATTGCTAAATTTTGTTATTGTTATTAAAGTAAACTCTTGTTATTATTGTCATCAAACATTTCTCTACATAGTTATTTATTGTTATACAAATAATTTGTTGGGGTTCAATAAATGTTTCAATTATTTTATTAATTATAGTTAAATTCTCTAATAAAAAAATTCCTGTATTTCCAAGCAACATTAAGTCTGTTGTAGTTGTCTCTAGCCCAACAGTACGTATCCAATATTATGTTTGACTCAGAATCTCTACTTATTTTGAGTAGCGCAAAGACTCTATCTCGGGCTTTTTCGCATTGTGAGTCGAACCAGGGTTGTTTGCTACTTCCAAAAATAATTTAAGACCAAAATTAGCAAATTGGTTCAGTCGTTCTCGATTTTTAGCGAGACTAACGAACAGCAATTGATTTTTATATATATAGATAGAAGATAGGCATTTGTCAACTCATCGTTATACTGTGTGGTTGAAATAATCCTAAAGTGTGCAGTTTCAATTTCATCTATTGCGTGATCATTAGAGAACAGATAGGTGTATTGGTTAGTGTCCGCGGCTCGAAAGCGGCGGTTGTTGGTAGGCCGTCAAAGCTTTGGAAAGGTGTCGGGCAGAGTAAGTGCGTGGAGGGCAGAACCGCCGGAAATGAACGTAAAATTTCCCTTTCGAGGGGGGCCCGGCAAGGTGGTGACGAGGGGGGGAATAGAACTATTTTCAGAAGCCCCCACAACGACCACAATAGGGTTACCAGTTATTAGTCCCTGTGAATCACATTCCGCCCATTACGCGAAAATGAAAATTATGGGTGAGGACAAAACAGGCGTCGGGGGGCCGAAGCGGGGCACTCCCGCCCGCCGCGTTCCGCATCAAGGCCAAATCTCTCTTTAATAGCTTTTGTTCGATAATTAACTCCCGAATCGCTCCTTTATTGCTTTTCAGTTCTCCTTATTGGTGCTTTTCCAGAGCTTTTCCGAGTCCTCCGCGTTCTTTTAGGGTTTTTTTCTCTTCTTTTTGTGGCAGCGTTGGGGTTGATCAGGCTAATTCATTGGTGTACATTTCGTTTCAGCTAATGACCCACCAGTTACCATTGCTAAATACAGAGCTTGAACGCATACTTATCATTTTATCAAAACTTGAAACTTATCAAAAAATTAAATTATCTAAAGAATTAGGGATTACTTTACTTTGCTCTTGTCCAATCAGTGGTTTTGTACGGTATTCCTGCATGGGGTGCCACTTATCCCACTACCCTATTGCCCATTATCACCACCCAAAAACAGCTAATAAGAATTATAAGTAAGAAGAGGTTTTTGGAACATACCGAACCCTTATTTAAACATTTGAATATTTTAAAATTTCCCTCACTGATGGAGCTTCATTGAATTAAACAGATCTTGAAAGAAAAAAGTTTTTCCACGCCTAACCATTTAATTTACTCCAGATTCCATTCTTGTAACTCTATGACTATTCCATATTTTCGCACTACTCATGGTTACAACTCATACCCAGCACGAGGTGTACGTGGGTTTAATGCTCTTCCAGAAACCCTGAGATCGGCGCTTTTAAATAAAAACTGTACAAATAATCAGAAACTCAAAAAGCACTTCATCATGTTATAACTTCTGCAATACTACTTCATTATTATATTTTTCTATCTTGGATGGGTACATGTTTTGTATCATCGCACTCCGATCCATTGCTGCTGGAACAATATTATTGTATTCTTTTTAAAAGAAGCGTGTTTCTTTTTCTGTTTTTAAAATAAGTAAACACTTATGAACATTTATTATTTTCCTAGCTGAGGTACGACTCATCTCCCTGCCACGGGCTATGCCCACATAGGGGATAAGTTTCTGTATTTTTTTTTTTTTTTTTTTTTTTTTTTAAGCAATCTGTATTATTTTTAAAGAGCATTTTATTTTCAATTTTTATGTATTTGTATTATGAAAAAGAAATAAAGAATCTAAAAAAAAATCACGTAACGCAAATGTTGAATGACCAAACTTTCATCAACACATCCAATTTTTATTTCATTAATGTGAAAATAATCAAACTACATCTTTTCCACGAATGGTACCCACATGTTCATTTTAGCTAATAAAAGTAAAGCTATTGCAATGGATCCAAACATTTTAAAATCAAAATTGTAGAAAAGAGAGAGCACGCATAAGTTGATCTGCATCACCACATAGGTATTGGTATTGTTCAGGCAGCCAGAACTAGCTGGCAGGCTTCATAGGACTTAAAGCAGTTCGCAAAACTCAAAAGTACAAAGTTTCGGCAGAGGAACGCGAGTGAGAATTTTGATTTTGGAGATATCAAATTTTTTATCTCCCAAAAGTGAAAACAAAGCTTCTGCAATTCAAGGTAGACTCGAAAACGATTCATGTGATAAAATAAAGCACCCACCAATGCTTCACTTGTCACGGAAAATAGTTCATAAATTCGATTTCGCAAAGTTAAAATTCCAATGGAATTATATCAGCTGATACAATGCAAGTTCTATGTATTCAGTTCCCACTCACTAGCGGTCATTAATGGAACTTCGTGATTGATTCGCTAATTCAAAGAATCCCAAAAAAAAAAAAAAAAAATTTTCCCCTCTCACTCTTTTGTTTTGAAGTTCTAGCCTTTAGGGAGATTGAACGGATTAACGTTCCGGATGGTTTTATTCAATTCTTCTAGATAATATTTATCAATGACAATCATTGCTGTTACCTTGAAAGTTTGTGAGATATTGATTTTTGAATATATCACTTAAGGGATGCTACCCTTTAGGGTTGATAAAAATTGATACCGAGCTTTTTGGATCAACTAGACTCCAAATGTGATTTTCAACCCATGTTTCATTAACTTTGGTCCAGCAGTTTCGGAGAAAAGGTATGGATGGCGCACAGTGGTTCAAAAACCCAATCTGCTAGACAAAGTTAAATTTTCGAGTTGAAAGGCATCGCCTCTGTCATGCATTCTAATAGGTCTGGACTAGCGGAACGCAAGGCCTTTATCCATCGTTTATGACCTGTCGTGTCAGAGTATTGTGAAAAATGTGGAAAAACGGCGACTGATAACAACTTGTAACCAGTTTACTTCAACAGATCAACGAGTGATTGATACATTCAATCTGGGTTGGGACACGAGAAATCTTCTATAATAATCCACACACCTCAAAAGAATTCAGTGATCAATTTTCCAGCGATGTCAACATGACTTGATACCAAAACCGAATGAAATCCGAGTATTTTTCTCAAGAGAAGTAACCCCCCCCACCCCCCCTTATGTTTTTTCCACAATTTTCGAGATATCGGAGTGAAAATTGGAGAGCCTGTATAGGGTGCCTAATACTAAGTTTTAAGCAGATACAAATCATACTCAAAATCAAAACTTAACAAACAATTTTTCCATTTTTTGCCGAGTGACACCTCATTTTAAAGAATTTTTAGTGCTGAACACGATGGTAAAGCGAGAATTGCGTGTATCTTATTCCGTTCTCGCAATAGAGCAGATAAGCTTTAAGAAGCGCGATTCATTCTGTTTTGGCTCAAGTTAGAGCTTGATATCGCTAGGCGTTATCAGTGTGTGAGATAAAACAAAAACAACAGCGTGCATCTCATTTCTACTAGGTACCTAATCATGAGATATAGTGTGAACTTCATTCAATCGATCTGGGGTCTTTGGCGTCCACAAGGAAAAGTGATCCCATAATTATTTTTAAGTGTGTATATGAAAAGAGGTAAGCAAAACATTATTGATTATGTAGATTGGTATTACATTTAGCATAAAAATAAGTAAAATTTTTAGATGTTTATTAGTATAAAACCCTAGTCCCTCAGATCTGGAACCAGGGATATTTAGGTGGGATGCCTACAAAAAGAATCAGATTAAAATCGTTTGCCTCTTTTTGCGTGTACATGAAACTATGAGTTTTTTCGTAGGAGAACAAAACACGATTTCATAATTTGTTAACAACTTATCTTCGCCAAAGAGTCAGATGAGTGTTTTCCAATTCCTACAAAACAATATACGAGTACTGAGCAATGCTAGGTCTCATTAAACGCATATTTGTATCTAGTATAAACGAATGTTTGTTCTAATTTCCGCCTGACTTAGTTATCTCAGAATTTAAAAGAAACTGTCTGCATTTAGAAGAATGGGCAAAAAACAAGTTTTTCTTTTATTGCTACGTATGAAGGCTTCAATTGTGGCCCCATTTATGTGGCATGGATTTGTTCAGTGTTAAATATCCTTCATGATTAATTTTTTTTTTTTTTTTTAATTCTTATTTTAATGGAAAAGATGGAGATTGAGTGATTTTCCCACAATTCAAACGTGTATACTTAACTCAAAAACTACACCTTATACTGGAAACGAGTTTCAGAATTGAATCAGCACCCTTTAAGACCCCCAGAACCTGTTTTTTCTTTTGCGATGAGGACATTTAATTTTGTCCAATTAGGTTGGAAAAAACTCCGTATCTTGTAAACGGATCATCATGTTGCCTTGGGAATGGCTTTATTCAATTCAAAAAGAAAAAATACATCAGAAAAGAGAAGAACAAAGTTTAAGAAAATTCCAGTCATGCAGCATGACCTTTTGCACGAATAATCATAAGAAGAAATAAGAGACCAAACACTTGAAAAAAAAAAAAACCGCTGCAAATTATTTCACAAAGGTTTATTATTTTTTCAATTGAGTATGATCGTAGTTTTAGTTGGCTTGCGTACGTCATAAGGCCCGACCAGACTCCTCGGCGTGTCCTATTTCGAGTTGCCACAACCTATATTTCTATAATTATTTACGCATGTTTTCTCGATTTAAGCTCCTATCTATTCAAACAATTATTGCCTTAATAATATCATTATCTAAGAACGTACGAAAAAACGAGAGGATATTTTATTAAATATGCGTAGGATAAGCATTGGTATTAACACACAAATATGACCTAGAAAAAAACATATATTAATGCCTCGAAGGAACGCCGTACCCACCTCATGGTGCCGCGGTGTATTATATGGGTATAACACGTTAAAGTAAATATCCATTCTCCTACACCCCTCTGCTACGCCCCTGGTCATCCCAGACACCACAAGGTGCCGCGGCGCCTCCTCTAACTCCACCCCCCGCTCACCCACCTCACCACCCACCGTGACCCCGTGCCAGGCGTGAGTGCGTGCGTAAGTCTAACACTCAAAGCTCGAAAAAGACACTTTTTCGCCCGTTTTTGGCCCATAGCATCTATGCGAGTAAAGCGATCGGGATGGTTAAACGTAAGGACCAACTAGACCCCAAATGGACTCTATGTGCGAAAGAACGGGTTTTTTAAATCAATTCTTAGGCCTTTTATGGCCGGGGCGGCGGACGGCGGACGGACATTTCAAATTTGGATTCTACGCACCTTGAAACGTAAAGTGACAGAGTTTGAGGGGGGGTTATAATTTTTTTTTTTGCTACATAGGCTTATTATTGGAAATAATAAACCAATATGATAAAAAAATGGCAAAAGTTACAAATTTTCTCCTATTTTCTGAATTCTACGCACAAAAAAATGTTAACAGCAAAAATTGATAATTACGTAATTTGTTTCAAAAATGCATAAATGCAAATTATTCACAAAAACTTGCGAAATTTTGTAAACTTGTGTTATAAAAATTTATTGTGTACTTGTTAATGATCTACATACATCATTCTGCGTAGAAATGGTATTTTATTTAAAAAATGCTATTTTCGGCCAAATTTTACCATTTTTAGCGATCAAGTAGATCATTATTAACTTCCAACTGTGGCGTACCCGCTTCACCGGAACTCACCCCGGTTTCGGACACGTTCTTTGCGAATGGTTGAACCTCATACTGTGTACTACCATCCAAAAATAACATCCCAACTTCGCCAAATGTAGCTCATCTTTGAAAATTTATCAGACTAAAAATAACCACCGCAATTGGGCCTTTTCTCATCAAAATACATGCTGCACAAGGAACCCCCGTTGGTAGCCGGGGGTACAACTGGCTCACCACGATTGTGGCTGGGAGCACTCAAGAGTGGCTCCCAATAGTCCACAAACTCCTGGAGAGGGGGCAAAACTTGCTCATCTCCAGCACCCTACAGTACCTCTGCAACCACATGAGCTGGATGCTTTCTTACAACTTCTGGACCCACTGATACTCCCGCCTTCTTGCTTCCTTCACCTCTACGAGGCACCAAAGCAGGAGGAACCCTCCTTGATGCCTTGTCACGGTGGCTTCCTCAACCCGTGAGAAGATCCTCTGTGAATAGGCTGCAACCTCATCCTCCAAGCCTTCAGGCCCCTCAACAGCCCACCTCGCCAGATCCTGCAGGGGGAAGCTCTCATAACATTCAACACAGCCTACCTGCTCCCCCAGCCTCAACACTTCGGTCTTCAAGAAGACTGGTGGTCCCGGGCGAGGATTGCTGAATGGCTGGCTGTTGCCCCACGCCTGTCAGAGACTTGGGAAAGGCCCCATGGCTAGTTGGCCTGTACTGGATGCTTCTACCAGGCTTGGGCACTGAGGCCACGCTTGGAACTGAAGGCTCTCTCACAGTGGACACACTGGTGGGCATTCGCCATGGCAGGGGAAGGGGAGGAGCGATACGATAACGAGGAAGGAGAAGAGGGGAAGGATGGCCGATGCCCCTGCCTGGAGCGCCCCCGAGCGCCTCCCCTAGACCCCCGCCTGCCAATGGGCAGGCGGGGGTTATGAGGCTCTCTTGTTTGCGAATTCATAATGGGAGAGACGTGAAAAAAGGTTCGGGAGACCCGATGACTCGAGCCTCCCCCTAACTGCCAGTGGGTCATTTCTCCACCCTCTGTTCACCCAGAGGGTGCCCGGGTTGCACTACGAAGACGTATGACCTTGACTTGGGTAGGGACATGAAGGAGCTCCAAAGAGATAAAAACACCAACATTTACCCTACCTCAGCAACACACACACACACACACACATTTATTTATATATATTCATTTATACATGTTTTGAGAACAATAAAAGTGTTTAACAAAATTTTGGAGCCGTTGTAATTGTTTCATTTTCTACTAACATTTGCTAATTGGTGAACAAAGAAAAAAATAGTTACCTGTTGAAGTTAACTCCACTGGCAGTCATGGAAACAGTGTGTTATCATGAATGTAAGTGCGCTGAGGTTTGGGGATTCTTCTTCATGATTTCGGAAACTATCGTAAGCTCATTGCTCTCGTTGTGTAACAGGGTGAGAGAGATTATTTGCAACGACTGTACAATTATTTGCAGAGTAAATTTTATTAGGAAAATGGATCGTTTAAGGTCGACCGCATCTTTGTTTTCCTAAACAACGCTTTACCACGCATTCACGCCGACATTTTGAAATCTACCCGCTATCGTTTTCCCTCACCACTCCACATTAATGCGAGAAGAGACAGATGATGATTTTAATATGTAATTTGAATAGCAACGGATTTTCACCGCTAGAATAAACTGAGTGAGCGGGGCGAGTTGTTTCAGGCAAATGTTCCAGTAATCGTCATTGTAATTTATCAGAAACCTCGACGCTCCAGATTATACCACCTCCTTCATATCAACATCCAGAACCATTTAGGTGGTTTCTGATACTGGATCACTCATCTTCCTGGAGTGTTTACAACACCGTATCACATTAGTCATCAGAAAACCTACAAATATATACAGAGTTCTCCAAAAGTAATCGCCCCACCCCCTACTTTTTTTAATATAATTATTTTGATATATCGAAGTGAAATTAAGAAATGAAAGTTGCAGTTATACAGCATGATCTAATGATCAGATTCTCTTAAATCTATCATCGTATAGTATTACGTTAGATACATTGTTTTGAAATTCGAGCACTTTGATGCGAAAAAATTGATAACTCTATCAATTTTATTGAAAAAAAAAAAAAAAAAAAAAAAAAAAAAAAAAAAAAAAAAAAAAACTCGTCGTAAATCATGATGTCTTATTTTTACTGTATTTACCTATATGTTATTATTTTGGTTATTTATTTATCTTTTGAATTTAGCATTTTTTCTGGTTTTATAGATTTTTCAGAAAATATTAATGGAATTGAAAAAATATTTTAGCATAATTTTCTTTGCGTTTAAATTTTTTAATGTTCTCTTCCATTGTTGATAAAAAATTTTGACTAAATGTATGCTAAAAGAAAACATTAGTCTAACGATTTATAGCTGTTTACCGCCATTTTTAGTTATTGTTGAATGCTTGTTTGAAATTAAGGCAACTTAATGTGCTCAAAAAGTGCTGGCCAACAAACTCATCTTTTCATTTTTCTCGGATAACGACGCTCAGTTGTGCCAAATTCCCCTAAATTGGTTAAAACCTCGTACCGCCAGCATTTTTGCACAAAACAAGGTGCACTCATGTTTTTCAAGGTGCAGAATCCGAAGCCGAAACCAGTTATTGATTAAAAATCGTGTACTACCGGATTTCATACATTTAAGCAAATTTTTGTAAAAAATTGAGGTATTTCAATAGCTCCAAAAATGTTAAAATGCAGATTTTGAAAGATTTCTTCATTGAAATCAGTTTTTAGGCATTCTGAAGATTCCTGAAGTTTGCGATTTTTCATATGTGTATGCATAATTTGTATGTGTATGTGTGTGTGTGCGTGCGTGCTTGTGTGTGAGATCCCGTTCTAGCGCCCATAAATCAAGCATTTCAAACGAAAGGATGAATTCGTTGGCCAGCGCTTTTTGAGCACACTGAATGGATCGAATGTCAAGAAATGAGTTCAAAATATCACACAAAATTGCAAAAGCTGTCAAAGTTCGTTAAATTCCTCATTTTTTGCAGTGTTTTAGTCACGAAAATATTTCTTGTACAAGTTTGCACAAAATTTTGCTAAAAAACGTACTTAAGTATCATTAATATTTGCTGAAAAATCTAGATAAGAACCGCAGAAAAATCCAAACATCAAAAATCATTTTTGAATCACCAAATTTTTCATTTAGTACCTATGAGTTTTTGCCATACAATTGATGTTTAACAGTTTCTATACAATTGATACATTATAAGACGATAGGTAATTCAAGAAAAATTGCACATACGATCATGCTGCATGACTGGAACGAATAAGTTTTTGCGAGTTTTGGATTATTATTTTCAATATTGAACCTTTGTAATCAAAATTTTCGGTACGATTTTCGGACCATGTTTTTTGTGAAATGTTTTTCAATTGAAATCCGAAAATTTAAGCGAGAAATAGAAAATTTTATAGCTCAAAATGTGCTCAAAAATAGCATTAAATTTCAAAAAATGTCCCACGAGCTCATTTCGTCCTGAATATCAATAAATAATAGTGAAATAGGTGAATGTGAATGGTCAAGGCATTTCAATAAACATTAAAATTTAATAAAAGTAGCCTTAAAAAAAGTTATGTTTTCTTATGCACATGCATAACCTATAGGATGTGATTGCTTATAGGATAAGCACTATGTTCATGGATACCTCAGCCTTTCAGGAATAGGAACTATAAATGATAAAGATGATAAATGACGATTTGGATTGTTTAATATTTAGGTGCAGGAATATGACGTACAACACAATTGTGCGACTTGCATTTGATAGCTCGCTAACATCATGTAAAATTACGTTATCGGTAATATAAAATCCCATCAAAATTCTCAAATAAATTTGAAATTTTGATCAGATAAAGCCAAAAATAGATCAGGTCGTGTTGAATTCATGTTCGATAATGATACAGTTCAAAACACAGTACAGATGAAAAAAGTTCAAAATGAGCCGAATGAATTTGGTCGCTTTGGCAGACTTCCAGCATTTTCTTTAATTACTCAATCTTTAAAACGATACAGCGGCTAACCCGGTGAATTCCAGGAGTTCAAACATGTATAGAAGTTAGGTCTACAAAATGAAATAACAAAAACAAGAAAGCGAAGCAACGTAACGCATAGTATCTTCAGCTCCAAAAACCCCTTAAAAAAACTTGTTAAAATGACATTTTCCTCATGCAAGTCCGTTAAATAACATCCTCGTGAAATGCTGATATTTCTTATTCACACTTGAAATTATACGAGGATTCCCGACTTAAGTTTATCAAACTCTAAGGGTCGATTTTAGAGCCAATTTCTGATCGAAAGTTCCACGTAGAGATTTTTATTTAAACGCTTAGTTTTCGAGTAATTAGATTCCTAAGATTTGTTCGTGTTTTGTGCCTTATGACATTAAAACAGCCGTAACTCTCCTATGAGTACATAAAAGCATTAGGATATCGTTGATAAGAACGGTCAATTTTCTATCTCCCTGATACCAAACCCATATATTTTCAGCCATCTTTATACATAAAAAAAGGCTGCAAAGCAAATTTTGAAAACTTATCAGAATTTGAATTTTTTCCATTTCGCGTTTTGCTCTTAATACAGACTAATTTGAAAAAGGACTACTTAATACTTTCTCAGGATCTCAGCTTTTAAACGGTGTACTCAATTTTTTCTTTTTACTTTCAAGTATTCCCCATGTAGTGCTTTAAAAAGTAAATCTTAAATGCAAATGTAAATCTTAAAAATTAAATCACTCGACAACTAAGCGTTAAAAAAAAGTCTTTAGGAGGAACTTTTAATCAGAAATCTGTTCTAGAATCGACCCTCAGTGTTAGATGAACTTGAGTCAGGACATTCTGTATATGTAAAAAACAAGGGGAAGACAAATTTATTCCAACATTTGTCATCAGCTTGAGGCATTTTAGAAGTTGAACTTTTTTAGGTGATATTCCGGAATTTTTTACTTCCATTGGTTGTTTTTGCCAGAAAAATATTTTTTGCCTTAAAATAGACAATTTCTTTTGCATTTACTAACATCTAGAGAGACCCTAAATAGATAGCGAAATCAGTTCCATCTGCTCTTGAGTGCTATTTGCTATTTTATAATTTAATATAGGTTCAAATCGGCTCGTTGGAACACTGCCTTGGAATAAAGGTGAGCTTTTTGTAATCATCATAATAGCATAACCAGAGATCCGGCTATATATTGGTTGCTCAGTTGTGTTTTAAAACTGTGGAATAGAAGGTTGTTGGAGAACTTCCCGTAGGAAGTTATCTATTATTCAATTATTCAAGCAAATGTGATAAAATACAATGGACATCATCCTGGACTCATAAATCTCTCGGGTTTAAACGAAATCGGACCAATTGATGATCAGAAATCGACGTAATAAAAAATTAACGTTTGCGCATGCGCACAGGCTACTATTTATGCGACGGAAATGAAAGTTATAGGAGACCATCTCTGCCGCTGCCCTCAAGTTCCACGACTTCTATTTTTATGAAGCTATTACAAAGAAGGGTCTTCTCAAAACCATTTACCGCGTGCATCACCCATTTGTGTGAATTTAAACTGGTATATTGCGCTGTCACTTTCTATCGATGAAATTTCTGGTTCTATTGATGAATAGAACTGGGGAACGAGCCCCATTCGTTTCTAACAATTTAAAGATGCTCTTGAAGGACCTGTAAATTTGATTTCGCTTTTGATTTTAGGTTCAGTTGTTCTACAATTTGTCTTGTGTGCAGTGAGTTTTACCTAGAGCAGTTCCTCTTTACCTACAAAATGTTCTAGAGAATATCTAAGTACACTTATATTTTTGTATACATATGTATTTGTATTATGTATATGTATAAACGATAAATGTGTATGTGAAGATGACAGACGTTAGAGCGAAGTACATACAAGTAACCAATAGTACTGAAAAAAGTGTTTCAAACAAATTTTTAGTCTAGACCTTAAGAATTTTGAGTCTATCAGTCTATATTGACCAATTTTTGACGGACCCTTGGTGGACGTTATGAACTATTTCTACTGCAGTCCTCGAGTTAAACACATCCCAACAAAAATACATACATTTTCATTATAGTTATAGATCATCATTGTTCGTATACACACATTGGGGAAGTTATCTTTTTTTCTGCAATACATTGACTTCTGCTGAAGTAAGCAAAGTAAAATACAAAAGCCACCCCGACAACCTTGACGAAGAATTGATTGGGAGCGTAGGGTGGGCTAGAGGAACCTAGCGCCGCGCCTAGAAATGAAATACCTCACCCGCACGACTTTGTTTGACGGGTTAGTTTCACATGAGCTAGGCGACATTCTGCATTTTGGACTCGATTGATTTCGTTTATCAGTTATTTCTACTGCTTATCTTATGTTCACCGATTTCTGACATGATAATGTTTCCTACATTTTAGGTTCTATACATATACAAGGTGTACACATTAAGGTCGCACCACCGGTCAGGGTTCGATTCTACATCAAATTTCTGATCGAAAGTGTCTCTTAGCTATTTTTTTTACTCCACTAAAAAACCGAGTTTTCCCCATTTCCAACTTGTTCTCGTGTTTTCGACCCGATAACACTAAAACGGCATTAACTCCCTTAATTTCGTGAGTAAAATAAAATCTGAGGAGTCCGTTGGAAAGAGCATTAAATTTCCTATCTCGGTAATGCCAAATCAAAAATGTTTCGCTTAGATTGAACGGAGATAAATCAGCCTGAAAAGTGAAATAGGTCAATTTTCGAGAATCTTTGGATTCTTCAAAGCTCATATGTCCCATTAGACACGTGCATTTTTGCAGGTAAGAATAAATACTGCGCCAGAGTCTCAGCTTTTCCACGGTATAATCAATTTGAATTTTACTTTGTTAATTGGGGGAAAGTGTTTGTATGTTGAAAAACGTGTTTTTTTTTTTCTTGTGTGAAATCGAAGATTTTCGTGAAAAGTCACCTCCTAAAAAATACAGCACTAATTAATTGATCACATTTTGAGAGACATACAAAAAATTATTACTAAAAGTGGCAAGAAACTTTTAAGAATAGTTAAATTTATATTATTTAGCAAAATATTTCTCAAAAGAAATTTATGAAACTAAAAGTAGAACTTAGAATAATTACGCACTAAATAATGTTGAAAAATATACAGCTTATATTTCGCTAATACGAACATATGCTAAAAAGAAAGAAAAAACTGCAAAAAGCTTAAAATCTAAAACTTTTGTTTGAAAAACAGGTTATCGTTGAAAACAATTCGTTCTGCCTTTGCGATACTCCTCAACCGTTAGTGGAAAGAATCACTACAACATCATGCAGGTAAAAGGTACTGTTCATTATCCCCAAACCTTTCAAAGACGAAATAGTTTGAAACAGTCCCTGTAGATGCAACGAGCCAAATGGCTAACAATGTCAAAGTCAATGGCATTGACTAAATAGTCAATGATTTGACGAGGCGTGCCTTGCGTAACAGTAATCTGATCAAAATAAACTAGATGAAGTCGAATGCCCGTGATTTCTGCCGGGAATAGGAGGAAGCGATGAGAAGATTTGCTCCACAAAATCCAGGATCCCACTCTGCTACCATTCAATCTGGAAACCTTGCTGATGACTGGAAACATGGACATCTATTCTGCCACCTACAGAATTCTTCGGAACGACTACACCAAGTCTGAAAAAATAAATAAAATAAAATTAACAAATAAACAGATAAAATAAAATGAAAAATAACAATTGTAATTTTTATTTCTGTGTGTGATAAATTACACTACCCTTAACAAAATGTAGGGGTAGTTTTGTGTCTAGCCGGAGCTTTTCGGTTCTTACATCATTTGATGTCCTGAATTTGAACCCGAGGTCCGTCCGTTTTTTTTTTCCAGCTCGATATAGCTAGTTTTCACTTTTTTGTATGACCGAGGAGGTAACGAACACCAATGTGAACACGAGTAAACTCTATAATAACTTCCAGCGAAAATAATTTGTATAGGCGGCTCTTACATTCAGTCACGTTACATCTCATGTAGAAATATTGATCCATCGGAACATCCGGAATCTAAAAATTATTCATACAGCCAAGTTCCATCGTATGTTGAGGAATCAACTACTATGTGCAGCAAACATAGTTACGTACTGTAGTTTGAATTCTAATCATGGAGAAAGAAGTTTGACATACTAGACTGTTAATTAAGTTGGAAATAAGCTTTGTGAACATATAAAGAGAGAGCCGCTGCATTAATTAAGAATGCTTGACAGTAATTCAACGGAGAGAAAGGGTTCGACAGGCTATGCACGGTCATTATTACCTTTATAATAATGGGCGGTGAACTTGCCGTTCCCTTAGATCTACCTTTCTGACCGACCGGAGCAGTGAAAATGCAATGCAGTCTCCAGAACTTTGATGTGGAACAAAGAATTACGATGTAATTTTACTGATGCTCCCTCGCGGCGGAGGACAAATGTGATGATGAGGTTACTCTTTCTGTATGTAATCCGTGCGTATTTCCCCACGGCCCTTTCCTTGCTGAACTAATCAAAGATATGCTTTTACAGTAGTTGCTGAAATCCTTAACTACCACCAGCTACATTTTGCAGTAATTAATTAATTATCTTAATTTGGTTGGTGACAAAGGGAGATCAAACGGGTGACCGTATACGGGGTGTACCAAACATTGGTCCAAACTTCAGAGGTAACTTTACAGCTCATTCCTGATCAAAAGTGGCTCTTAGCGATTTTTTGTTTTAACGCGCTGCTTTCGAATGATTCAATTTTCAAGATTGATACGTGTTTTAGCGAATTTTAGTAGAAAATGAAGCTATTGCAATGACTGAAAAAAAATTTAAAATCAAACTCTTTGAGGAATGTTTTCATTGGAATCCGTTTTGAGGTATTCTAAAACGAATCCTAGAGTTTAACGCTTTATCATATATATACATACGTACATACATTTATATATATATATGCGCCAAAAAATCAAGAATAAGTTTGTTGGCCAGCATTTTTTGAGCATATAAAATTGGTCATATTTGAAAAAATGAACTAACAAAATCACTGAAAATGGCTAAAAACAGTTGAATTTATATTATTTTGTAGAATATTCCTCAAATAAAGTTTATTGACTATAAAATAGAACATTCCGAAATGTATGTATAAAATTATGATGGAAAATGTTCTTAAAATTCATTAAAATTTGCTAAAAGTTCGATAAAAACTGCAATAAAAGCTAAAAATTCAAAACCTATATTTTAACAGTAGATTATTATTTTGAATACGTTTTTGCCATAAAATCATTAGTTAACCATTTTCTCGCACTTAAAAAGCTCAAATTTCAAAACAATTTAACATCATTCAATACGATAATTTTCAAAATTCGCTCATACGATCATGCCGCATGAATGGTACTTTTTTTTCTCTATTTTCTTTACCTTTTTATTAAAACGGTCATGCTTCTTCCTCTTAGGATCACTGTAAATACAGAAATAAGGAAGCCGTTGGAAAAAATTTCCTCTCTTTAACGTCAAACCAATATTTTTCCAGGCGATTTAATACGTTCCAGTCATGCTGCATGATCATATAGGCGAATTTTCGTAAAGAATCATGTTACAATGTTTTGAAATTGGAGCACTTTCAGTCCAGAGAACTTGTTAACTACCATTTATCACAAAAAACTCATTCTAAATACTAATCCGCAATTACAAAAAAATAGTTTAAGCAGTTTTTATCGATTATTCAGCAAATAATCCTAAAATTCAGTTAAATTTGTCAGCATAATTTTGCACATAAATTTTTTAATGTTCTAGTTCGTGTGTGTGTGTGCGCGTGTGTGTGCGTCATTACAGCCGATAACTCTCCTTAGGATTGCGATAAAAATACCCTTTTCGAGCCAAAAATCAAGATTCCCAAACGAAAGGACGATTGTGTTGGCCAACGCTTTTTGAGTACATTAGTTTGGCAAAATTTCAAAAAATTTACTAAAGAAAAACACCAAAAATGGCTAAAAACGGCTAAAAATTGTCAAATTTATATTTTTTAGCAGGATTTCAGCCAAAAAAAAAAGTTTATCAACAACGAAATTGAACAATATAAAATTTACGCACATATTTATGCTGAAATTTTATCTAAATTTCATTAATATTTGCTGAAAAATCTATTAACAACTCCCAAAAAGTGCTAAAATTTCCGAATCATTTTTTAACTGCAGAATATTATTTCTAAAGAGTTTTGCTGCCATAAAATTAGTAGTTAACTATATTATGCTATGTTAACTATGTTATATACACTCCAAATGCTCGAATTTCAAAACATTTCAACAAATTTCAAAACAATGCATTCTAAAACAATATGTTTTGTCACATAGTATAATACGGTTATTTACGAAAATTCGCTGATAGGATAATGCTGCATGACTGGAACTTTTTTTTAATGATTGTTTGAACCCATTTAGGATGATTTTTTTAGAATTTGGCCAATTCAAGTGCTCGAAAAGAATTGGCCAACGATTTTTTTTTTTTTTTTTTTTTTTATTTTTTTTTTTTTCTTCTTCTTTTTTTTTAGCGCAGGAATGGAATTCCTATTCAATCCTAAGGAGAGTTATCGTCTGGAATGACACACACACACACACATTTTTTTGTTCAATTACGAGTTAGGTTTAGTTTTGGAACAAATGTCAGGAGTTTCAAAATGCATGATGGAAGGGGGTGAATGGAGGGGGTAATAGCGATTAATCGTGATGGTTTTACTATATTCATCTGATTCCCGAGACAGTTTTTATTTTTTGTTCCGTCCAGATTCTAGTTCAATTATGCAACCTTGGAAATTACTGTCGGTAGAGGGGAAAATGGAGAGGGGGGGGGGAGTCCCGAGAAATCAAATTTCCATTGTTTTCCTTTCTTAATTTTCGCCAAAATAATATACAATTCATTCATTTTTGGACGTCCGTGTAATGCATGTATTACTTACCAATATGTTTTCTTATAAAAATTCGACCATATGGACATGCTGCATGACTAGTATTTTCTATAATATATATCTATTTTTCACTAAAAGAGGATTTGAGATATTTATCTATTTTTGATGAGTGAGCTTGCGAGCATCCAGACCACCAAACTACACTTTCCTTTGCAAAATGAGTGGCCTCCCGTTAACCAATAAGTACCATTCTTTCTTCCTGAATTGAATAAATCTATTCACAAGTCAATATATATATATATATATGTCATTCCAGACGATAACTCTCCTTAGGATTGAGATGAAAATTCTGTTCTTGCGCCAAAAAAATCAAACTTTCAAAATGAAATAATGAGTTCATTGGCCAGCATTTCTTGAGCACATTAAATTGGTGATACTTCAAAAAATGTGCAGAAAAAAAATCACTAAAAATGGCTAAAAAAGGTTAAAAATCGTTAAATTGATATTATTAAGCAGAATATTGCTCAAATCAAGTTTATCAACTATAAAATAGGATATGCTGCAAAATGTACTTTCATTTCATCAAAATCTGATAAAAATCCTAAGCTAAGTAATCGATAGAAACTTTTAAAAAAGCTAAGAATCCACAATCTCGTTTTGAAGGGCATTTTGTTATTTAGAATATGTTTTTGAGCATAAAATTAATAGTTGACAGTTTCTTTGCACATAAAAAGCACAAATTTTAAAACAATTTAACATTATACAATATGATAATTTACGAAAACTCGCTCATACGATCATACTGCATGACTGAAACGTTTTATTTATTTATTTTATTTATTTTTTTCCTTTCGTTGGTCGATTACGAAGAATCATTAGGCATTGAAAATAATAATCCGGAATAGTATCATGGCCACGACGAGTACCACTGGAAATAAGACAATGAGAAACAGAATCGAATAGACCGTGTGGAAGGAATGGCCTCGTGAACGAATTTCCTCGAGTCAACTTCTTTCGCAACTTCTTACATATAATTGTTTCTATATAATAAGATCTGTATTAGATTATTATAAACTTGAAATTATTTACTTTTTTGGCGTACGATTCTTTACTCGAATTTCGAAATCGTATTTACAGAGTGCCCCCCCCCCCCCCTCCCCAGCTAAAATCGTTAATAATGTGTCAAAAAAATAATTTTTCTTTCAATTTTAATGTTTTTTTGTAAAGATCTCAAAAAATTACAAAATTGCGTACTGCTCACGTGCGCAATTAACATCAACTTCGTTATTTTGAATAGTAACCCACCTTTTTTATTGCAGATTTGAATTTTCCGTGAATTTTCATCGAAAAATGACCCATCACTTAATTTTTTAAGTGCGCGCATACGGGCGCAATTCCGCTCTAAAAAGAGCAAAGATGTGAAATTTTGAGTTGTTGAAGATATTCAATTGCCACATGTAATACATAATTATGGAGTATTTTTTCGTGCTGAACCTCTTAATGATATTAATTTATTGATATAATTTGCATCACCACTTGGGAAAACAATGAAAAACCTACATTTTATTACGCTTTGTGCTTTGTAGAAATGTGTAAGATAAGTGCAATTCTGGTTTATTTTTCGGTGTTTTCCTAAGTTGGTGTTGCAAATATCAATAAATGAACATCATGAGGAGGTTCAGCACGAAAAAATACTTCAGAATCAAGTATTACATGTGGCAATTGAATATCTTCAAAATCACAGTATTTCACATTTATTGCACTTTTAAAGCGGAATGGCGCACTTTTGGAGCGGAATAGCGTTCTTTAAAAAATCGATTGATGGGCCATTTCTTCATAAAACGTTACGTTAAATTCAAATCTTTAATAAAAAATGGGGGTCCCCATTTAAAATAACGAAGTCGATGTCAAATGCGCAAGCAAGTTTGCACACATGCGGATTGCACAATTTTGTCATTTTTGAGATCTTTACAGAAAAACATAAGGTACGGTAAAAAAAATTTATTTCTTTGACCCATTATTAACAATTTTAGCAGGGGGTGGGGGGGACCTTTTTGGGGGACACCCTTTATAAAATACCAAACATTTTGGAAATTATAAAACAAAGTACTAAAATTAGTTCGTATGCTGCATTGCTAGAATGTTTTTTGTTTGTTACTGATGAGTTTCACGTCAAAGCACAGAATGAGACGTCTTCTACGCCGTTCGTCCTTCCTAAAGGAGACCTTTACAAAGATATGATAAGATGGACGTCAACATTAGTGTAAATTAGACTTTGGTGGAGCCCATTAGAAGTTTCTAATAAAATCCAATGATCGAACCGGCTAATATAATTACAATGAATTATTTTTTCCGGAAATCGACTTTTAAACTATTTTATAGAAGAAAGCAATGTATTTCTCAATGGCCGAGTTCAAGAACGCGGTTTGACTATTGCATGGAGATCGCTATAATGGATTTCACGATAAAATTCCAAGGCAGATCTCCGATCAACCGGCGTTCAGAGTTGAACACTCAATCTCGGCCGGTTACTGGGGCCTAAACTCGGATCAATTGTTGCTCGAACTCTCACTTACCAAACCACCTCATAAAACTGTTGGCCGAAATTCTCGTGACTCGTACAATCCCATCACTCATCACAAAAAAGTTCCAGTCATGCAGCATCATCGTAAGAGCGAATTTTCGTAAAATATGTATTGGATAATGTTAAATTATTATGAAATGTGAGCTTTGTGAGTGCAAAGAAATTGTTAGATATTAATTTTATGGCCAAAAACGTAAAAAAAAAAAAAAAAAAAAAAACTAAAAAAAAAAAAAATATACATATATAAATAATAAACTATTGTTTGTTACTGATGATAACCTTACCGTCGAAATCGATTTAACATTGTAACTCATGTTTTTTCGTGGAAATAGACAACGTTTTTCACTAACATCCGTTTTGAAATGGGTTTCCACAACTCCGTCGTGAGTGATTTAGTTCGTGCGGGTAATTGGGTCGGCTAAAGAAATAGCAGTTTTTGCGCGCTATTTCGTGAGGGAAAACGCTGCAAATTATTACACAAAGGTTTATTGTTTATGTATTAGACAGCCCTTCTACGTAGATCTCTGGTCCATAATTATTAAACGCCGCTTATAGTATATTTAGTATCGGAACTCGGAGCTTCGGACCTCAAAAATGGGTTCAATCTATTACAGCAGCGGAATCTCACAATTTTACGCTTTTTAATATAGTTGATAAACATAACAATTTATTACCAAGTCATCTTTCCAACACATAAAAGTGTTACCTATTGATATCATTACCTATATTGATGTTACTTATATTGATATCATTTAATTGGTCAAATTTCAAAAAATGTGCTGACAAAATCACTGAAAATGGCTAAGAATCGTTAAATTGATATTTTTTAGCATAAGATTGGTCAAATACAGTTTATCAACTATGAAATAGAGCATTCAACAATATTTATGTACGAAATTATGCTAAAAACTTGAACTTCATTAAATTTTGTTTTAAAAAATCTATAAAATTGCAAAAAATAGCCTAAAATCCAAAATCTCTTTTTGAATAGAAGAGTATCATTTAGAATACTTTTTTTTCTCCATAAAATCAATAGCTAACATTTTCTTTTCACTCATAAATCTCCAATTTCTATACAACTTGAAATATTACAAAAAAAAGACACTTTTTCACCTATTTTTGGCTCATAGCACCCATGAGTGTGGAGCGATCGAGCTGATGAGAAGTACCTTGAAACGTAAAGTGATAAAGTTTGAGGGGGGGTTATAAAAATTTTTTGCTATACGATCACATAGGCTTATTATTGGAAATAATAAACCAAAATGGAATCTATGTACTAAATTTTTTATGAAAATGTTACATTTTTCTTGGTTTTTGACCAAATAAACTGCACACCTCAAAAGAATTGAACTTTTCCTTGTAGTCGCAAAAGACCCCAGATTAATCGGATAATGTTCATATATATCTCATGATGAGGTACCCAATAATGGATATGGTATGCACCCTATTCTTTTTGTTTTTTCTCAAACACGGAGAAAGACCAGCGATATCAAGCTCCGACTTGAGCCGAAACAGAATGAATTGCGCTTCTTCATGGTTATCAGCTCTAATCCGAGAACGGAATAAGATATCGCAATTCTGGATTCACCATCGTGTTCAGCACTAAAAAATCTTTGAAATGAGGCGTCTCTCGGCAGAAAATGGAAAAATTGTTTTCTAAGTATACCTATCCAATCCCTTGGGTAGACCAGAAAATTTCGGATATTTTTTTCTGATTATTATTTGCTTAAAACTTAGTATTAGACATCCCATAAACGCTTTCCAAGTTTCACTTCCCTATCTCAAAACTTTTGGGGGGTAATCAGGGATTACCCCTCTTGAGAAAAATGCTCAGATTTCATTCTGTTTTGGCTCAAATTGGAGCTTGATATCGCTGGTCTTATTCACTGTTTTAGAAAGAAAGAACAAAATAATAATAACAGGGTGCTTCCTATCTCCATTACGTGAATAATCATGAAATATATTGTGAACTTTGTCCGACTGATCTGGGGTCTTTGACGTTATCAAGAAAAAGTGATCCCTTAATTCTTTTGAGGTGAGTAGCAGTACAATACCTACCTACTACATATTATGAAATGAACGAAAACATCTGGCAACCCTAATAGTGCTGCTTAAGTATATATAGACCGATTAGGGATCAGCTTGTTCGTATTGCACGATTTGCTGAACGCAGATTGAAAAAGTAGAAGAACTGGCACGTTTGAGCTTGGTTTGTGAGCGTCCTGATATTTATATTTTGCAGAACATAAAATTGGGGGAAACAGGGTAGACGGATTGCGGCGGGAGGGGGTTGATGATGATGAGGGTAAAGGGGGATTGGATATGAAGGGTTCGTTGGTGGGACGGGAGATTGTAGGAGAGGGGTAGAGGAGAGATAGAGAGCGAGTGAGAGTGAGGGGCTCCCAAGTTCTCAAAACTGTATAAAAATGATAATATGGATCCTGAAACGGGATGGCATAAATAGAAGGGGTGGACCTCTGCTGGGGTAATCTTTTCGTTGCTATGCTCTCCCGGAGCAACCTGGGGGTGAGCGGGAAACTGCTGTGTGGGAAAAGGGTGTGGAAGAGAGTGGAAGGGCGAGGTTGGTTGAAGGGAAAGGGCTGGCATGAGTGGTTGGTTGGTTAGTGTGTGATGGTGTGAGTGTTTGACGGTGTGGGAGGGTGGGCGTGGGGATGAAAGGTTGTCAGAGGGGGTGGGTGGCAGAAGAGTTGGGAGTCAGTGAGAAGTAGAGGGGAAAAGCGAAGGAGGTGGGAGAAGTTTGGTGGTGAGGGATAAGGGCAGAAGGCGTAGAGGGTGAGGGTGGTGTGTGGAGGGAAAAGGGATGGGGTGTGAGAGGGTTGTTGTGGATGCAGAGTCGGTATGGGGAGGAGAGGAGTGTTGTGGATGATGGGAGGGACTCTGACGAAGAGCGGGAAAAGAGAGCGCGTGCTGTGGCCCAGGTGGTTGGGAGTTTTCGAGCTTCTGCCCTATGACCGGGTTCACGCGCTTTCCGCTAGAGTTCTCTCGACTCTAAAAAGTATGCCTTCGCTCCGTCTTCCGTCAATGCTCAACTTTCATAAAGCTGTAGACTTGCCACCCCAATTACGTTCCTAGTAGAGAGAGGCTAGAAAACCGATGATTGCCTAGTCTCTCAAGTTCCTCATTCAAAAACAATAGAAAAAAGTACTTGTTTCCCTGATTAGGTCCTTCTGATTACCTAAGAAATTCCGAAATAAAAACTGATGTTCTTCGTAAATTATTCAAGATCTAAAAAAAAAAAGAAAAAACTTATTTTCTGTTTGGCTATAATTTCAAGTTCTCACTAGGTGATAAATAATTAAGTGTACATATTCCCGGGGTTTCGTGTTAATTACATTTCCAATTCGACGAATCTTACCTAAGTATGTTTTTGTGTTTATTTTTATTTTTATTCAATGATTTAAGCCCCACTTCAATCAGAAGAGTCATAAACAGCATCCCTATGTAGGTTACTCTTCAAATTGATCTACACCACAAAACCGAACTAGGTACGATAGATTTTAAAAAAATATTGTACTTATATAAAAAAAAAAAAAAAATAAAAATAAAATAAAATAAATCAGTAAGTAAGGCTGTTGTTATAAGTTGACTGACCAAATTCGAAAGGTAGCTACAAGTATGACGGAACGTAGATAACTACCAGATATGTCTTCAAATAACTAAGTTACCCACGTGTTCTATGAGAAGAAAGTTTGGCAATTAGTGGATTTTGTGGATACTTACTCAAATTCAATGTGGGGTGAAATTCTAAATGATCGATGCTATTTTGCATCATAGGTACTGGGATTTTTCAATCTTTGATAGAATTAGTCAGTACCTAGTAAAAATTAATTTAAAAAAGGACTGTCTGTGGCTTTTTCAGGGAGATACTAACAAATCAGATATAAAATAACAAATTTAAGATTGTAGAATGTCTAACAAAATTTTCTTCAAGTTGTTGATGAAAAACAAATTTCAAATATTCTGTAGTTTCTTGGAAGAAATATTGGAGGATAAGAAACAATTAAACACAGCCAGGCCTTTTTTATCAAAGTTTTCTGATATTTCAAACTGTCTAAATAAAGAAACGTTATTCAGAGGTGCAACCTAAGGATTTGATTTAAATAGTACCCACGACTCGTATTTACAGTAACTATAGGTATTATTCACGGAAGCTTCTGTCGGATTCAAACGTTATTCATCATCACCCAAAACGCAAGATTGTGCGACTGATTGATGAGCTAATTTATATTTATTAATCTCGTTGTACAATTGCAACAGATTCAGCTAGACAACAGATCTAACCAATGAATAGGTGAGCAGGTACTTATGGGTAAGTATACAATAGAAGAATTTGGAAAATGAACGATAAAAAAAGTTTCTTACAACCTTCTAGGTTCTATTTAGGATAAATGTTAATCATATTAGTCGCTGATGTAATGAATGAATTAGTGAATTAGTGATCTTAGTTTGGAATTTGTCGAAACGTGAGAAACTGTCGGTTTTGGTAAATTATAACAAGTTCAAAAAACGTTCCTAAGTAGAAGTGAACAGGATGGCAGGCGAAGAGGTGGAAAGAGGATGAAGGCAGTAAGTGGGGGAAGAGGAGAGAAGATGGAAAAAAGAGTGAAAACAATTTATGGGGGAGCTGGAGTTCTTTTCCTTCAGGAGAAAGAGGAAGCGAAAGAGGAACCGAAAGAGGAAATGTGAGTATCGACCCGGGACGGGGCGTGGCCTAACGAAGCCCCGCCCACCCCCTCCACCACAATAGAAAACTACTCCCCACACCTCTGTCTTTTATAATTTTTCCAATTGTTTTCCGGGATGGGGGGAGGAACCGCCGGGGCAGGCCCCTGCAAGAAATCCAGCATGGCCGCTATTTTCTGCAAGCATAATGAGCAGAACTCAGCTCAAACCCCGGGGGCCCACCAACTTGGACATTTTGAATAATACCCCCGGACACGGGGTGGGTAGGACAGATGAAGGGTTGGCCTCCGGGCCGGGGGTGGAGAGGGGGGAGGTGGGCAGCTCATCTGAAGCCTCTTTGATTAGCCGGGGCCCTGCAGTAGTAGTGGTTGCCGGGCGAAGAGTGAGCCCAGCGCGGGGGGGGGGGGGGGTCGAGGTTGTGGCGGAGGAGACACGAGGAGCAGCAGAGGGGCGGCTGTGTGACGGAGGCGGGAGGGTCAGTGGAAAAGGTTTTCGCCTCCCCGTTTGGGAGCAGCACATGCCAACGCACTCGGCTCCTCTTTTCTTTGTAAAAGCGAAAACCTCCAGCGCGATCTGCCGACTGAAAAATACAACTTCCCTTTTTACCGACGGATTCTTTTTCGTGTTTTCTGCCCCCTCCTATCGCCGCACCTTCTCATCTGCCCTCTGCTTCCTCCCTCCAATTTCGCTCCCTTCGTCGCTCTTCTCCCACCACTGTCATAATCACTCATTGTTACCGCGTCTCACCGCCGTCCAATCTTTATTGCTCATCCGTTTTCTCTACCAAACCCATAGGAACACAAATATTTCTTACACATAAAAAAATATCTCAATTGAAAAATAAATGGGATACAAATAAAAATTTTTTTTTTAATAAATGAAGACAAATAGGTACCTACATAAATATAATAATAACAACAAAAAGTACAAATAAAAGTCTTCCATATATAAAATGTATATATATATATATATATATATATATATATATATATATATATATATATATATTTATATACCTATATGAATGATAGATGAGTATAAAGATATAGTGACAAAACTTCTGTTAACCCTCGGATGAGTGCGGTCTAAAAAAAACGGCGATAGGCGCGGTGTATCATTTTGATACAATGGGTGTTAGGAGGGAAAATGGATTAAGGGAAATAGTATATAGTTAACCATTGTTCAAATCGATAGTTTTATTGGACTAGCAAACAAGCTGATAGGTAGAAAAACTACTATAAGATTATAAAAAAATTCAAGAAATTAAATTATGAGGTTGAAAAATTAGGTAACTAATAATTTGAGCTAGGCATAATTGTTACGTATTTCCTTATTTAGTAATCAATTTTTTGGCAACATTCATCACAGATGAGTTCAAATCTTAACCTATGTTTACAGCAAACGTTTTATGGAAAAAAGACAAGTCTATAGATAGGAACTATACTCGTAAACTCAAAGGAACGAAATAATAAACTAGAAAAAAGAACGAAAATTTTAAGTAAGGCACATAATTGGTGGTAACAAACGTATTTTAGGCGAAATTTGTAGGTACCAATTTTTTTTTTTGAGCTACGTTTACTTTTTGGTAACAATCTTCACAAGATTCAAGTGCTCTGAATACAAAAATTTTTCACATTGTACGCAATTGTGTGTCGTCATCTACTTTTTTTTGGAGTTTTACAGGGGTCGCATCTCTTTCGTTTTTCCCTGATGTGGGTTGTGGAAAAGCACTCTCACGCAGTTGCATCGGCCGTTTCTGAGGGAGTTCTTCTTCATCATTGCCATTGACATTTTCAATATCGTTATCTCAAAATTACCTGGATGGGCGCGGTGTATCAATTTGATTAAAAGCAGCCCTAACTTCTGTAGCTCACTCCATCGACGCGTGAAGGTCAACTGATTCTGAAGACGGATTGAAGTTAGGTAGGTAGAGGGAAGGAGGCCCCCCTCTCCATGCGATAGCGGGCGTTGCGACCATTCAAAGCCATGTTTTTTATCAATTTGATACCGCGCCTATCCGAGGGGTAAAAGGGAAAAATACCTTGCCGTGATCGCGAGTAGAAAGATAGTGTGAGCATCTTCCTGGCGTCATCTGACTCGTATCAGTGGTAGGTGGACACTTGGTTGTCGTCTTAGGTGTATGGAGGAAGAAGAGGGGTGCAGGGTGTTAGTGAGTAGGTTTCTGCCTTTTTCACATCTACATCTGATGCAGTGGGGCCAAGACATTCAAGGATACTCAGAGAGAAACATCCGTCGAACGTAAGATCATACTCCTCCGCATGTCGACCTACTGGCACACCGTACCAATTATTCACTGAGCTACGATGATTGTTAATTCGTAAACTGAGCTGAGTAGTAGATTTGCCTATATAAAAAGCGGGGCAGATATTGCAGCTGAGCTTATATATATACACAATTTTGGGTAGTAGGTACAAGTGGCTAATTATCGTAGGTGGTATTCGTTTGTGCAGTAAGGTGACGTTATGGATGGTGGTTGTTCAATTAGACGGCATATTTAACCCTCCTAGGTCACACCTTTTTTTTGTGACACGGTAGACACTCTGGGGTCAAAATTGACCCCAAATATATTTTAATTGATATATTATACTCAATAAATGGTTTCCCAATAACTAACTATTTTTAAAAATCAAAAATTAACCTACCTACGCATAGAAAAAAGAAATAGAATACATTAAGTTAGAATTTAATATTTTATTCGTGGTTTCTTGAAACCATTCTTAGTAAAATTTTCAAAAATCAAAATTTTGGGCATATGAACATTAAAAATTCGGTTCTGAAGATGCACAATAATTAAAAGTAAATTATCAAAGCTGACTATCTGTCGAATAGTCAGAAAAAACTGTAACGTTGTAAGTTAAATAGTAATGTTTTCACGATACCTTGAACTTACCCCATTTTTCACATCTCTTCCTTTTTTCTAACCTAAACTGATACACTGTTTTTATTCCGCATTCAATTTTTTATCATCTCATTTTTTTAATTTTTCATGACGAAATAATTAAAGGTAATTGCAAGATTATATTTAAGCAATAGGCACACATAAAGATCGAAATATGAATGTATTTTTAAAAGTTGTTTTTAAAAACACGACGGAATTATTAGGTAGGTAGTATTATTATTTGTTATAAGTAAGTAATTGCATTTTTCACACGTCGTTTCGGTATGACTGTGCACTTCACACACGAGACCGACTCGTCTTTTTATCATTAGATCTTGGGCAAATGTAGCATCACCCACGTACAACTTGTTCAGCAGGTCTCGAGGAAGCTGACTCTTCAGGGTATCCAAGCATTCCTACAACAGGAGAGTTACAAGAAAAATATATTTATGGATTTACTTACCTATAGATGCATAAAATGCAAAACCCAACCCATTTTTTTAACCAAAATGAACCCTGACCCATGATAGCCCATCAACTAGACACATTTACCCAGTTGAGAATCTTCACCTGAGTCACCTAGTAGGAGTGGTCTAGAAAAAGAAATAGGTACCTACTGACTACCAGATTATAAAAATACTTATTTTCTATGAGAAAATTAAGTGAATTATGATATTATCTGACTTACCTTGTGAGGAAATCCAAAATACACACTGGGGTCAATGGCTACCCCACCAGAACAAAATTAGTGACGCAGAAGACACACTGGGGTCAAAAGTGTCCCACAAGAGATTCACAACCCTCTAACTAGAGGTCACAACGTATGCTGCCAGATGTTATCACTTCCTCGCCTAGATAATGCTACCAACCAAATTTACAGAATATCCCTTTAGGCTAAAAAAATTTTACAGTCCAAAAATCGTACAAAATATATTCGGTGGGGTCAATTTTGACCCCAGAGTGACGTCGAAGGGATATATATACATATACATACATATATATATATATATATATATATATATAGTCATTTTGTTTTCTTGACCACTCAGTATATAAATTCTATTTATTTTTGAGGGTTAAATTTTTGAGTTTTGACCAACCCTCAAAAATCAATACAAGAATTTATATATATATATATATATATATATATATATATATATATATATATATATATATATATATATATATATATATATATATATATATATAGCATCGGAATTATTTATGGCTTAATATCATGTTGGTAACATCGACCGATGAGTAGACAGACATGTGAATCCCGGTTGATCTTTTAACCCTGGATCGGCATCAACATAATCTGGCACTTCGAGCTGCAGGGGGGGTGTTATTTCTTTTACTTATTTTGGCCATCCGCAATTATATAAGGTATTCCATTCCATTCTATCGATACCAAGGTCATCCGTTTTGAATTTCTTCAGTCATTACTGTCGGGGAGTAGTGGTAAAACCAATACCTGCCTTCATCTTCAATAGAAAAATTGTTGGATTCACTAGCAGGTGGCTGGCTAACTATGGAATGAAAATGACTGATATTACAATATCATCGTTCACATGCCATCGTGTCAGTACAAATTCAAGAAGATGAAGTAATTGTGGGGGTAATTCTCAAATTGTCCGCAATGAAATTTGTTTTTGAGGACGCCTTCAGAAATTGGGGGAAGTTGGTTGGTACATTTCGAATCCTCACGCCACATCTTGTGACAAGAAGATTTCATGATTTATTTTATTTCATGACTTAGTTTAGAAAATCAAGAAGGAAAGTGAATACAATTTTTAAGAAACAGTTGCAATTGACTCTGCATCATCGTTCAATAATTGGAACACGGTAGAAAATCAAGCGCACCAGTTATTGGACACCCGCCCAGTAATTGGAACATGTCAACTTCTCTGTTCCCATTATTGGACACCCTTATTATATTCCTTGAGAATTTGTCAAACCAAAATTTTCTAGCACCATTCTACTAAGACCTAAACTCTGTGATTATAACATATAGATACTATGAAAATGAAGGGAAAAAGACGGAATTATTGGTAAGTAATGCATGCACTATAAGGACGTTCCAATGATAAAATAATATGAATAAAAATCTGACGAGAATAGTTAAAGCATCACGATTTATTACTACACACCTCAGAAGAATTAATTTCCCTTGTAGACGGCAAAGACCCCAGGTCAATCGGTCATAGCTTACATATCTCATGATTAGGTACCTAATGGAGATGGGATGCGCCCTATTCTTTTTGTTTTTTCTCAAACACGTAGAAAGACCAGCGATATCAAGCTCCGGCTTGAGCCACAACAGAATGAATCGCGATTCTTCATGGTTATCAACTCGAAACCAAGAACGGAATAAGACATCGCAATTCTGGCTTCACAATCGTATTCAGCACTAAAGAATCTTTGAAATGAGGCGTCACTTGGCAAAAAATGGAAACGGGGGGGGGGGGGGGGGGGGGTGGGGGGGGGGGGGGGGGGGGGGGGGCATTGGGTAGTCCAAACAATTTTTGGATTTTTTTTGTCAGCTTTTTATTTGCTTAAAACTTGGTATCAGGCACTCCATAAACGCTCTCATAGTTTCACTTAGATATCTCAAAACTTGTGGAAAAAAATAGGGGGTGTTGGTTACTTCTCTAGGGAAAAATGTTCAGATTCCATTCTGTTTTGGCTCAAGTCGGAGCTTGATATCGGCTGTTCTTTCTCAGTGTTTGAGGTAAAACAAAAAGAATAGGGTGCAACCATTCGCCATTTGTACCTAATCATGAAATATAATGTGAACTTAGTCCGATTGATTTGGGGTCATCGACGTAAACAAGAAAAAGTGATCCCCTAATTCTTTTGAGTCGTGTATTACTCCCTCCATTACCCCCTTTTCATAATGTAATTTGAAACTCTTGATATACGTTCCAAAACTAGTTCAAATTCATACTTTAAAAAAAAATCACCAAAATTGGACGAAGATATTTGAAGCATCATGATTTATCAGTATTACCCCCTCCATTACTCCTATTCCATAATGTATTTTGAAACTCCTGATATACGTTCCAAAACTAGTTCAAATTCATAGTTAAAACAAAAAAAAAACAAAAACACTAAAACTGAACGAGGATAGTTGAAGCATCACGATTTATCAGTTTACCCCCCCCCCCCCCCCCCATTCACCCCCGTGATGAAATCTGACTGTCATGTCATAAGTTCCAAAGCTAGGACTTTTCTTGTTATCCGACTGCCAGCACCTCCAGCGCGGTCGCCAATGGTCGGAATACGAAAATGAGTGTGATGCATGAATGCAACAAGCTCCTATAATGAAACATTGAAACCAATCCCAAAGCGAGGAACAATAGCCAACATTAAAACTACGTGACTACCATTAAATCATTAAAATAAAATATTAAACATCAACAAAAACTCGCCAGGCGGCCAAAACGCAACTATGTCCTGGCACGATTCTGTCGAATGGGTCCCATTGCTGGGTCCTTGGGTTCTGCCTCCACATAAACTCTCTCATATAACTGCTAAGTAGAGCTCGATCGGTTTCTCACTTGGGCTTGTTTCTCATTTCTGCGTTGCCCACTTTCGAAACGAAATACCCTACATACCCCAGTTTCATTGATTATAATTCAAACTGCTACCAGTTTCATTGGTTATAGTTAAAACAACAACAAGATAACGATGCTTTAGATTACGTTGGCGGTCGTCGGGAGGCCGAGCCAGAGGTGCTGGCGGTCGAGTAACAGGAAAGGTCCCAAAGCTATACCAAATTTGTAATGGAACAAAATGAGAATCACGAAAATCGATCGAGATTTGTAGCTTGGGCAACGCTTGAAAGAATCAATAACTATCCCCTCCACCCCAAAGTCGACAGCAAATCCGAAATTCCCAAGATTTGTTGCACAATTAGACTAAAATTGAAATCGAAAAAACGAGAATCACAAAATTTGGCAGAGAATTATTGTAGTAATCTGGGTGGCGTCGACAAAATTTGTAGATAAAAATCACGTTTTTTTTTTAGCTTTACTCCCTCCATTCGGTCTCTTCCATAATTTAATTCAAAGTTTCCGAGGTTTGCTGCACAATTCGACTCAAATTGGGATCAACAAAGAAAGAATTTTGAAAATCGATTGAGAATTGTGGCCTGGGCAGCGTCGGCAAAATTTGTCACACACTGACAGACATTACAGATAGCCCCACACACACTTTTTTTTTTTTTTTTTTTTTTTTTTTTTTTTTTTAAACAAAACCCCTCAAAGCGGAGGGGGCACACCATTAAATTGAAAAATAAACAAATAAAATATAACAGTGGGGAGGACGCCCAGGTTTACCTGACGCCGGCTCTGGTGATAAGGGAAGTTGCAGGACGAGGAGGAAGAATGGGATGAAAGGAAGTGCCCCTACAAAATGACCACCAGTTCAAGTAAGAACCCCTCAGGACGCGGGTGGTGATACGACGGAGCACTCCCGCTGATGTGCCCAACTCGAGTAACTCCGTGGCGCTTCTCCCGCACCACACCCCGCGCCATGACACGGTCGCGGCAATGACCTTGATGTTATTAGGTGCCACTCCTCTTAGCTCAGATATCGCTCGTCGAAGAGCATTTCTATCATATTTACTTTTCTTAGCCCGCCAGGTCTGCTCCATGTCCACGCTGCCACTGACAACATGGACATCCAGGATTCTGGCAGACCCATCGGGCTTGATCGCAACGATATCTGGCACACACACACACACACAAACAAACGTACACCACATATATATATACACTCGGCGCTTCGCTTTTGTACTGCGTAGAAAACGAGGATAATTTGCTATGCAATTCTTAGCCTGAAAACGCTCAGCAAATAAAGTCGTTTTTTTCATTGTACATTTTTATTCGTTCATTTTACATTTTAAAAAATGGATAGGTATAAACAAATTTGGATATAAAAAAATGTTCAAGCCTGGCTGGGATTCGAACCCACGATGCGAAAAAAATTGATATAAAAAAATTTGGATATAAAAAAATGTTCAAGCCTGGCTGGGATTCGAACCCACGAACTCGCGCTTCGCGTCACGGACGTTACAAAAAAAATGGTTGGGGGTCGGTCTAAGAATCGCATAGCAATTAATATATATATATATATATATATATATATATATATATATATATATATATATATATATATATATATTGCAATGGAATTCTTTTCTTCATTTGTTTGTGTCATCAATATCTTAGTGCATGATTTTGTGCAATTTTGTTGTAGACAACCACTGAATTCTGGCCTGCCATCAGAGCTGGAGTGCTGGGGTTGGTCTCATTCGACGCGAAATTTGATTTTCTAACACTTTACTAATGAACAAACATTTTTTTGAGCGGTGTAAAGAGATGTATATTGCTGAATCTGTTGAAAAACGCGTTTTTTTTTTTTTTTTCTTCAGAAAATACATTTGGCGTGTATTTGTTTTTTTGCGAATAGGAGGGTGTATTCGAAATCAGCGCAAAATTTCCTATAAGAATCGCTTGCAACTTTGTCATGTCCAGAAAAATCGCATTTCGCCATACAGAGAGCAGGGAAAAAACTTTTGGCCACCAGGTGACCGGCCGTTCGGGCGGGCCCCTATTACTTCAACGCTTTCCTGGGCTTCTCTGCCCGCCTCTAACGAAATTCCCTGACAACTCTGTTGCCGAGATAAATTGGAATACAATTCAATTATTGGAAAGGACTTGGTGTACTTTATTGTTCCAAACAAGCTGCTAATAACAGCAGCAGGAGTAAAACAGACGAATTTCGGAAACGAAAACGCCGAACGGTGATTGAAATTACCCCACCAACATAAACTACCCCAACCGGCCCACCGTTTCTTAGCCGACCCCCGTCAACTACGACGAAATCAGTTAGTGAATCAGAACAGCCAACCAGTTACACGCGGACGACTACGGAAACGGTGAAGTGCCAAAAATGCGGACAAAATATCCCAGACACCGGACAAATGGGTCCGACCGAGACGCCTTGGAGGGGTTTTGTTCGAGCAGGGAGCTGGAGATGAATCATTCAAAATCTAAAACAAAGGTGCTCTACAGAGGTGGTCCACTTGGTGCTCGGGAGAATTTTAATTATCAGGGAGGCTCATTTTATGGACCGTGCATTGACAGCCATTTATTCTATGAATAGTAGGTATGTATTGATCCCTATTCAGGAATTGTGGTGTCCCGATTGAGGCGAAATTTTGGACCTTTGATGCTTGCATGTGATCAGTTTTGTGTTGTGCGGCTCAGGTTCGGGGCGTATTCCAGTTCCAGGTAGAGAAGGTTTTTGGACCTTTCGTCTAGAGAATATTTGGACTCAAAAGAAATATGTCGTGAGTTTGGAATCTGGAGTTGATCCTGTGTTTCTGTACACGTTAAACCTGCATTGATCCTACGTTCTGAAAGCTCTGGGGCAGCCGGAGCATCAATATATACGAATTATGGCTTCCCCTCTCCCCCCCCCCCCTTATTTGGCTTTAAATATTTTATGAGCTAAACAACTTTTAAAAATTATTCACAAATGTAATATTCGTGATTACATGTCACATAATACATGTTCAAATTGATCAATTAAATATATACCTGTATTGCATCGCATTGCATGGTATATTGCCTTAAATGTTTGTATACTCACACTATTTGCAAACAATATATGGTGAAAATTAAATGGCTGCATGATGAATTGAGACACTTTGTTGAACATTTCTTCTCTCTCAAAATAAAATAACGGACAGCTCAGTACTAAATGACCCAGTGATCCGATCGATGATTTGCTAAATTGACATTGTGGGGATTCTAGTAACCCGAAGCGATGTCGTCGCAAAAATTCCAACATGACATAATTGATTTTGGCAGCTTTTCAGGAGAACAGAAAAACCGTTTTATTTCTCAACTATTAATAATTGTCAGTATATTACTGCTTCTAACCGTTTTCCAGGGTCCCAGAATTCAATTAAAAACGAAAACACATGATTTTGCGAAAGGACTAAAAAAAGAAGGAGATCATGTCATGTTGATCGAAACTTTCTGTTCGTCATGTCATGTTGCTCGAAACTTTCTGTAAGTCATGTCATGTTTCCTATGAAATTTTCAGGGAATGAATGATAATTAAGTCCTACAAGGCTCTTAAAATATTTACTTTCAACTTTTATAATGACAAGATTTGATTATCCATTGGCATTAAATAAAATACACTCTTAATCAGTCTGGAAGGAGAATCAGGTTCATTATTTTATGACGAATTTTTTCAACATTCAAATACTGAATTTCAGCCTTTTCTTGTAATTAATTAAAAACAAAACTCGGCGCTCCGCGCCTCGCCAGGGGGCAAGCCCCCTGGACCCCCGGTTACCTCTATTTACATACATCGGACGAAATTATTGAAACACAGAATGTGTTTTAGCTCACGCGTTTCACATAAACCCGTATTCAATCTTAGGTTGAAGATTGGATAACTTCCAATTGTGAGATAATAACCTAAAATGTTTATAACTCATAAACCGCGTCATAACAAAATATCGCATAGGTTACACCAGGTTACACGATCCTTAGTTCCGTATCATCGGTATCCATGTTGTCGTCCCAGATTCTGTTACGAAATTTCGTTAGCTTTTTTGGCTAGTACTCGTAAGTCCATGGCTAAAACACATTCCATGGCTTTGGAATTCACTCAGCTGATCAGTGATCACCATTGCGTCTTCAGCATTCTCCCTTGACCCTCCCTCTCAAATTTCAACTTCCTGCGTTGAATAGGAAAGAAAATGGCTTAGGAGCTCACTCAGCTGATCAGTGATCACCCAGGCGTCTTCAGCATTCTCCCTTGAGCCTTCCTCCCGAATTTCAGCTTCGGTTACATAGGTAACACCAGGTTGCACGATCCTTAGCTTATTTAACCACCGCTTCACAAATCAAACCGTTCTCGCAATATTCGGATCACCTGCTATGAATCAAATCATCGAAACACCAGCTCAATGAAATCATCAGAAATTAACAAGCGGTGGCAATCATGTTCACAATATCAATTATTGAGAATGATCACCTGAGTGTACACAATTATTATTCAAATAACCTTGCTCATAACTCAGTTTGTTGGCCACGCACTTCGCAGTAGTTAACATAATATGGTTGGATAAATCGAGAGCTTTCGAACGAATGGTCAACGAATTTCGGGGGATGAAAAACGACGAAGTACCATTTCCCTAGCAACGACTCGATTGTAAGCGGAAATCATCAGAATGTTGTCGTCACAGATTTCGTCCCACATTTCGTTTCAGATTTCGTTAGCTTTTTTGCCGAGTTAGTCCATGGCTAAAACACATCCTCTGTTAAAAGAAGTACTATTTGAGCCCAACTCTTGACTTCAACAAATGACAAGATATTCATAAATTATAATGACAAGATTTCAGTTTTACTTTATCTTAAATGCAATAAAATACAGTCTTAGTCCGTGTGGAAGAAATCAATAGTTTCATTCTTAAAGGCACATTTTTTCCTAATAGTTAAGAACTAATAATAATCATTATTCAATAAACAAAATAAATTACGTAATCTCAGCCTTTTCTTTTCAATGAAAACAAAATAGTAGGTGATTTAGCCCGACTCTTGGCTCCAAATAAGGACTAGGAAAATTAACTTGAATCATAAGTCTTCTACGCTAAAATATTTAAAAGGCGAAATTCTTAAAAGCCACGCTACCACATCAAGTATCAACGTGGCTGAGCCTGCACAACTTGACATAATTACAAACACTCCACAAAACAACATAGCATTATTGAATAAGTTTTTTTTTTCTTGGCGTATTCTATCACTTCTGACATTTTGGAGCAAAGGAAAATAAATCATTATCACTAAGAAAGTGTCCAATTATGTAGCTATAGAAGAAATTTGACAGGAAAACACCAAATAACAGCTGAAATACAGGGAAAACTCAGCATGCTTTCGTCAGAGCTTTCGTCCGCCATGCTTTTACTGTAGAAACTCTGCAATCGTGTCATGTTGGATTCCATAATTTTGTATGTCATGTTGGTCAACCTATCGATATTGGCGAAACTAGCGCTCATAGTGGAAAACTGATGCAACCAATTTAACTTCCAGAAGCACAATAAACAAAAATTTGA
This sequence comes from Adelphocoris suturalis, assembly GCA_030762985.1. Classification (NCBI taxonomy): domain Eukaryota; kingdom Metazoa; phylum Arthropoda; class Insecta; order Hemiptera; family Miridae; genus Adelphocoris; species Adelphocoris suturalis. The sequence continues at coordinate 19,207,185 of CM061051.1, forward strand.
GAAATGCAATTATGTCATGTTGGGATTTCGGTGACGATTTGTTATTTACTCCTTGGTTGCTTTTAAGTGGGAAATGTTCTGCCCATTGGTTTTGATGTATCATGTTTTACAAACCATGAATGGCTAGGTATTTCCGGTTTTTTATTCCCATATATGATCTCTTGTAATCCCCTCGCCACTTTGAGTTCCGAAAATTTCGTATGCAAGGGTAAAAATCCTTATGGTTGAATTATGACTGATCCTGCGTAGTTGAGAACCAAATATTCTGAGAGAGAGAGAGAACGGTGAGCTGGATGCGTCCCCATCCTCACTCGATGCCAAGAGATTCCAGCTAGGTGGTTGGGTCTCAAGGATAAGAGTTTTCCGGATGGCAACTATGATGGAACGTGCCCGGAGTTCGGAAGCCAAAATTTACAGGACGCTGAATATGGAGGTGAGGCCATGCATTATTTTGTTTCGGGTCGACGTCAATCAAATTGGGTGATTAGATGGATGCTGCTGCTGAAGGGTGCTTTGTTGGTGCCCAACGGTTGCCCTTTCGACTCGCTGGAGTATCCCCATGCTCTCTGATCAGTGTGTAACATGGCCGAGCATTAGGATATGCTGCGTTTCGTTTCCATTTGGGTTTGTTGAGACTATCGGCTTGCTGAATGACTCGAACTCTTGCCTTGGTTTGGCGAGGCTTAGTCGTTTGCCGTGGCAATACCGAAAAGAACTAATGAGCTCTGCATGGGGGATGCAGGAGCTGTAAATTCATTTATGGGCTGATGAATAAAAATTATATCTAACAGTATACTGGGTGTTCACACTTAAGATTTTCAACCTCCTAGGGATCAATCCTGCAACTAATTTCCAAAAAAAAAGAAGTTCCTCCATGCAATTGTTTTAAACCCTAGATTTTTGGAGTTTTTTCACTTTTAAGTTTTTTTCTCGTGTTCTTGACTTTACGACGTTAAAATGGCCACATCTAACTTAACATACGATGTAATCTGAAAAATAGATACACTGTTGGAATGAGCGTTGAGTTTCCTATCTCCTATGGTATTTTGATTCTTTTTATAGCAGGTCACGCAGGCGAAAAAATGGACTAAACACGAGGATTTCTCACTTCTTGAAAAATTATTGTTTTTTTTTTTTTTTTTTTTTTTAAGTTCGTTAAGCATTAAAATAAAATTAAAAAAAAAAAAAAAAAAAAACCGTACGCGTTGCAGGAAAAACTTGTCCGTGCCCGAAATCTCACCTTTTCATCGGTATAATCAGTTTTTATTTTACTTTGTTAATTGGGGGAGAAAAGTGTGTTTGTATATTGAAAAACGTCGCTTTTAGCGAATTTTCGTAGAAAATAAAGCTATTGCAATGGCTCCAAAAATTTTAAAATAAAAATTTTCAAAAATTTTCTTCATCGAAATCTGTTTTGAGGCATTCTGAAATGATTCCTGGATTTTAACGCTTTTATATATATATATATGTATGTGTCATTCCAGACGATAACTCTCGATAGAATTGAGATAAAAACTTCGTTCTTTCGCCAAAAAATCAAGCATTTCAAAAGAAAGGATGAGTTCGTTGGACAACAATTTTTGAGCACATTAAATTGGTCAAATTTCGAAAAATGTACCCAAAAAATCACTAAAAATGGCTAAAAACGGCCAAAAATCGTTAAATTTCTATTTTTTGCAGAATTTTAGTCAAAACTAAATTTTCAGCTATTAACTAGGGCATTAAAAATTTTTGCTAAAAATTGTGATGAAAAACTTACCTAAATGTCATTAAAATTTGCTAAAATATCTATTAAAACTGCAAAAAAAATTAAAAATCAAAAATCCCATTTGAATCAGTGGAATTTTATTTAGAATAAGTATTTTGCCATAAAATTGGTTTTTAACCATTTTTGTCAACTAAAATTGCTCCAATATCAATGCAATTTAACATACTATAGTACGATAGATAGTTTATGAAAATTCGCTCATACGATCATGCTGCATGACTGGAACTTTTCTATGAAATCGAGGGTTTTGAATACTGACACCCTAAGAAAATACTAGTTTGGGGTCAGTTTTTACGTATTTTTTTACACTGAATCGAATGGTAACACTCGCAGATTTCTCCAACTCCGTAATAACCGATTACATGTTAACTAACTAGTTTTTAGTTTATTTGTCTGCTCAATTTTATGTGTTTTTAAGGGTAAAAATTACACATTTTTTTACAATTTCAAAAACTTTTTTTTCACATTTTTTCACTTTTGCGAATTTTTTACAATTTTCACAGAGCCCCTTCAAATAACTCAAAAAGCCATTTTGAAGGTTATTTACAGTAAATCTAAGCAGTTTCCCACTCAGGTTCTATATAATGAGTTGCGGGTGTTTTCTTTACGCCATTTGTACCTTAAAGCCGTTCTTTCATTTTCCCACAAACACCCCGAATTTTTCAATTTACCGACCTCTGAAAGTTTTTCAACTAGAGCTGTAATCCCTTCTTCTGAAACCCGTTTGCATTTCACTTCAATGCATTGTTATCTCAATCTCCCATTTGTTTTGAGGAGCGCTCCATCCGATTCGCGCAGTCCTAAAATGCTCTCTCGCAACATATTTAAAAAAACGTGTTTTCACTTGGCTGTGTACTCAATATCTGGATAGCTGTGAGAATTTACTAAAGAGCTGGTATCAAAAGTGGCCATGATTTTATTTTTGAACAGCAGAATTTGTCATTTTCATTTTTTTTTTTTTTTTTTTTTAATTGTCATCTCTATCGTGTTTTCACTACTTATACCCTTTTTAGATGTGACATTGTATTCCTTACCTATTGTCTTGAGGTGTGAATGTTAAGGCTGGTTCTATTACTTTTTTTTACAATACCTACTCAAAATTTAACGTGAATTTAATTTAATAATCGAGGTAAATTTCAAGACTCCCACAGAGTTTTGCTCCGTCGCATGTGGATTCCTATAATTTATCCCTTAATATTTCTTTTATATCATCATTTATTGCAATGCTTTCTATTTCAATTATTATTATGTACTTACATTCTTTATTTTAATCATCATTACAAAGTAATTTATGTATCTCATGGAATAATCCCTTTTTGAATTGAATTGTATTGAATCTCTTTGAATTTCATTGGTATTGATTAAAACTTGGTGTAGTTTTGGGCGGGAAACACAAAAACCAAGTGAAAATTTTAATTTTAGAGGACGAAAATTCTTTCAGCTTCAATCACGAACCAATTCGCGAACTACATGGTGTTTGTACATGTCAATTTAAAGAATGGTTTCCTCCTTATCTCACTCCATTATTCAAAATAAGAGAAAAATTACTCAGAATGAGGCATACGAGTCCACGAGAATGGAGTAGGTACACGAGCAGGGAGCCGAGTCCACGTCAGTAGCAATGTGATTCACAGCAACAATTGTTATACTTATATATGTAAAGCATTTCCAAATTAAATTTCAACATTTTTCAGATTTAATCCACCATTTTTCAGATTGAATCTAACATTTTTCAAATGGAATTCAACATTCCCAAATAGATTTCAATATTATATATGCAATTCGACAAAATCGAAAAAAGAACCTCATATTGAATTTTTTGATAAATTATCCTTTCTTGGGGGTTTAAATATTATTGATCATTTGCCATCATTTTCGATTTTTTAAATCGTTCCTAAGGTCAGATTACGTCTAAAAAAGTTCCAGTTATGCAGCATGATCGTATGAGCGAATATTCGTAAACAACAGTACTATATAACGGTTATATTGTTTTGAAAATTGAGGACTTCGAGTTAAAAAAAAAAAATAAATAAATAAATAAAAATTTTATAATAAAATAAAATATAATAAAAATATAATATAATAAAATAAAATATAATGAAATATAATAAAAAACTACCAACTTTATGGCAGAATAATAGTTCTAAATAATAAGCTGCTATTCAAAAATAGATTTAGAATTTTAAACTTTTTGGCAGTTTTTATCGAGTTTTTACGACATTTTAGTGAAATTTAAGTACATTTTTCAGCATAATTTTGTATACCTATACATTTTTAGTATTCTTCTTATAGTTGATAAACTTTATTTGAGCAATTTTCTGCTAAAAAATTTAAATTTAATGATTTTTAGCCGTTTTTTGTAATATTAGTGACTTTTTAGCACTTTTTCAAATTTGACAAATTAAATGTGCTCAAAAATTTGTTTGGAAAGCTTGATTTTCGTTGCAACATTGGAAGTTTTATCTCAAAACTGAGATCTGGGACCCGGTGACTCGGTCGGAGGTCGGCGGAGGCCGCCGTTTCCACAGTTCAATGCGGTATCATTCCTTTGATGTTTCGGCCAAAAACCGCCAGCGGAGCGATCGGGTCTGAACCGAGGTGTAGCAATTACTTAATTGTTTTTTGTGGTTACGGTGATCGGTTCGGGAGTTTTGATACAAGTGGAGACCCGGCTTAAGAGTTCGAGGTTGAGGGGCCGTGGGACAACATTGCCCACTTCTTTTCAAGAGCTTGTTATGGGTTATGCTATAGTGTTTACACTCCATGATTATATGTATTCTGTCTTCCACAACTGCACACTGTTGACGCAAATCATTGTCGGATTTATCAATTTTGTACAAAATATAGTTTCCGAGTCTACCGAAGGGTATCGGAAGCATTGTTTTCACTTTCGGGAGAAAAAATATGTTTGGTCTCCAAAATCAAAATTTCAAGTCGCATTTTAAGTTTTAGACCATTTTATTTTTATTTATTTATTTTTATTTATTTATTATACACGGGCATGTGCCCAATTACAATGTAAATTACATACCGTGAAATATATATATATATATATATATATATATATATATATACATATATATATATATTCATAATACATATATATATATATTTATATATATATATATATATATATATATATATATATATATATATTTAAAACATAAATTCAGATGATAAACTCGAAGAGCTAAAACTAATAAACTATATTTATATCTTAAAACAAGATACAGAAAAAAATAACAGAAAAATTAGCTATACTGCAAAGAAAAAGAAAACTTCAATTTAGTGTCCGCTTAAGTGCAACTATCGAATCAAAAAATAAATCAAAACTATCGCTCTATATGTGATTGAATGCTGTTTGAGCCCTGCGAATCGGACTGTTGAGGAGGTAATTCGTTGGTGATGTAGGGTTATAAAATAAAACATTACTTCTAGTACTGTAGGGAGGTACATGAAAATTAAGCTTTTGGATTAAATGGGGACAATCAATTTTGTTGTGAAATAGCTTAAAAATAAATAAACAATCTGCAGCATGACGTCGACTTTCCAGGGTGGAAAGATTGCATTGTTGTAGAATATCCCTATAATTGAAATCTGAAAATTCTACACCCTGCTTAAAAGCAACATACCGTGCAAATCGACGTTGCACTCTCTCAATACGCTCAGCAGCATTAGCATAAAACGGAGCCCATACAATAGCGCCATATTCCAGAATGGACCTAACAAATGCGTTATAAAGGACCACTAAAGCACTTATGTCACTAAAGTCCCGCGTATTTCGCTTTAAAAAACCCAGGGATTTCATTGCTTTAGCACAAATATTGTCAATGTGAGGCAAGAATGTCAAATGAGCATCAAAAAAAAAAAAAAAAAAAATGTGTGTGTGTGTGTGTGTGTGTGTGTGTGTGTGTGTGTGTGTGTGTGTGTGTGTGTGTGTGTGTAATAAGCGTTAAACTCTAGGATTCGTTTCAGATTGGTTAAAAACTGATTTCAAAATATTTTCGAAAATTTTGATTTTAAAATTTTCGAAGCAATTGCAATAGCTTCATTCTCTACGAAAGTTCGCGAAATTATTTTCTTTTTGGAATATGGCTACTATTCCTTGTTCATCAATATGATTATCATGAGTGAAAGTTATTGGGGCAATAATGAGTTCCGAATGAGATGAAATTACAAAAGTATTGGCTCGATTATTGGTTCTACAAAGGCTGACATCGTTAAAATTTTAGGTTTAATTGCGTAATATGCTAAAACTCGCGTAAGTAAAACACAAGAAAAAAAATTCCATAACTTTACACGGTATTTGAACTATAAAATGCCATTGTCCCATTTTGCCTAGACTTGCCTATTCTGGATCTATTCAAAAGTAAAGCAGTTGTTCTATTCTCAACTAAAAAAAATTGCGAACTCAAAAAAATGTTTCTGGAAATTTTGAAAACGTCAAAAGTTTGCATTTGATGCCTCTTCAGTACCCTAGGGTTCATCATACTCGTATGATCCGCATGAAATTTCCTATAAGAGTTGCTGATGAAATGATTGGTTTGTGTTATCAATACCTTAGTGCATGATTTTTTGCAATTTTGTTGTAGACAGCCACTGAATTCTGGCCTGCCATCAGAGCTGGAGTAGTGGGGTTAATCTCATTCGACAACATACCGTACAAGTCGACGTTGCACTCTCTCAATACGCTCAGCAGCATTAGCATAAAACGGAGCCCATACAATAGCGCCATATTCCAGAATGGACCTAACAAATGCGTTATAAAGGACCACTAAAGCACTTATGTCACTAAAGTCCCGCGTATTTCGCTTTAAAAAACCCAGGGATTTCATTGCTTTAGCACAAATATTGTCAATGTGAGGCAAGAATGTCAAATGAGCATCAAAAAGCACACCTAAGTCCTTTATTGACGTCACACGACTCAACCTCTCACCACCTACGCAATAATCGAAATGCAATGGGGCAAGCGATCTGCTGAACGTGATTGTAGCGCATTTATTTTGAACAACTTTGGTTCCGTGTCTGTGTGTCGTGTGTACGCAAATCCTTGTAACAAGCTTTATTCCCACAGTTTTCATCCGATTTGGATGACATTTTCAGAAATTGTGTGACCTAGGGAGTAGACGTTCCCCTATTAGTTTCATCGTTCTTGACTCAATGCCTCACCCTGCGCTTGCGCAAACGTAAATTGTACCAAGCATCATTTTCACGCAAATCCGGATGATAGTTAGGGGATGACAATGAGATCATCTTGTATCAATTTCAACATGATTGTATCATTAATAGCTACTGCGCACGCTCCAATATGAAATCCTTGTAACAAGCCTATTTTCCTGTTTTCATCCGATCTGGATGACATTTTCAGGGGATGAGCGGGCTGGGGGTAGACGGTCCCCTGTCAGTTTCATTGATGCCAAATCAATATTTCACTCTGCGCATGCGCAAACGTAAATTCCATTATGCTCCATTTCTTCACGCCATAGTCGTCTGATCTCGCTCAAATTTGGATGATAGTTGGGGGATGATGATTTGATCATCCCAAATCAGTTCCAACATGATTGTACCTTAAATAGCTACTGCGCATGCGCCTATGTGAAATCCTTGCAACGACCTAAATTTCCACTGTTTTGTCCGATTTCGATAAAATTGTCAGAGAATGCGCGGGTTCGGTTGCAGATGGTCCCCTATCAGTTTCATTGTTGCCATACCAATGGTACTCTATCCTCTCCATTTTTGGCTTCATCAGGAGTTCCTCAAGGCAGTCACCTTGGTCCTTGGTGTTTCCTGCTTGTGATCAATAGTGTGGTTGCTCATTTGGGACCTGGAGTACAATGTCTGTTGTTTGCTGACGACCTGAAGATTTTTTGCCGAGTTGGGTCTGCGGCTGATCGGGACATCTTGCAGAGAGCCATCATCAATCTTGAGTCTTGGTGTGAGAGTAACTGCCTCTTGTTAAACCCGTCAAAGTGCTCAGTCGTCTCCTTTCATCGGTCGGCGTTGCCCCTTCGGTTCGAATACTTTCTCAGCAGTGGTCCATTAGCGAGGAACGATGATTCTTTGGACCTCGGGGTGAGATGCGATTGCCAACTTAATTTCTCAAAGCATATAAGTACAGTTGCTAGTAGTGCGATGCGTTCACTTGGATTTCTTAAAAGGCACACCCGCGAGTTCGACAGCGTGGGAGCCATAGTCATGCTCTACAAGGCTCTTGTTCTACCCAGGCTGGAGTATGCGTCATCAGTTTGGTCCCCCCTTTACGCTGTTCATAGGTATCAGCTGGAGAGAGTGCAAAACAAGTTTCTGCGTTATGTGGCCTTTAAGCTCGGGATTCCTTCGGATGACGTCAACTACCCTTCGCTGCTGAAGATATGCAAGCTCCAGTCACTTAGGGTGAGGCGTGGCGTGGCCGACCTATCGCTGCTTCATAAGCTTCTGAATGGTGAGATCGACTGCCCCCCTCTGCTTGCAGAAATTAACTTCTCAGTCCCTCGCATCTCCAGTCGTCGGTCAGCAATCTTTCATATCCAGTTTTCTGCAACAAATTATCTTCAAAATCGTCCTTTACACCGCATCCCTCGCTCTGCAAATCTCCTTCTGAACATCCATCCTGATTTTGATTTTTTCACGGACTCCTTAAGTTCTCTCAAATCACTTATTATTAATTCCCCGGTATTGTTTTGATATTGGACACTAAATCTCTCTTGCTGATTGAATTTTTTTTCTTGTTGTTATCTGATATTTTTATTATGATATGTAAATTATTCTGAACCGCTCATATATGTAATTAAGCTGTTGTTAATTGGGCTTGCCCCGTATTCAAATAAATGAATAAATAAAAATAAAGAAATGCTTCATTCTGCGCATTCGTAAACGTAAATTCCATTTTCCTCCTTTTTTTTACTCTAGTTCGATTTCGCTTAAATTTGGAAGGTAGTTGGAAGAAGATGGCTCGATTACTTCATATCAATTTCAACACGTTTGTATTATTAATAGCTACTGCGCATGCGCCAATGTGAAATACTTGTAATGACAATTTCCGCAGTTTTCATCCGATTTTAATGAAATTGTCAGAGATTGCGTGGTTTAGGTTGTAGATGATCCCGAACCTATTTCATTGTTTTCACTTCATCAGTTCATTCTGCGCTTGCTCAAACGTAAATTACATTGACTATCATTTTTTGACAAATTGACATTAATTAATTGACCAATTATGACATTTCACGCTACTTCTTGATTCAGTCTTTTCCGCTATGGAATTTTTCAAGGTAATTTAAAACGAGGTTAGTTCTGCGCTTCGGTCGTAAGCCCAACAAACAGGATCAAAAATAATAAGTAGATCAATTCTTCGAAACAAAAAACACCCATGAAAGCCGAAAAGTTTTAGATTCAGGTTCTAGAGAAAGATCATGAAATTACTTATATAAAAACGGGTGAAATTATAATAAAAATAATGTTTAGCTCTCATTTCTATCACTAGGTTCGCCTCCCAATACCCAAAATGACATATTAAAGTTATTCTTCTTTTTTTTCATAAACATATTAAAATGTGCTTGGCAATATAATCGCATAATGCTTCATGACTGGAACTTTTGAATTCGCTACTTCCATAATCATCGTGTCTCGTAACTTCTGTAACTTTAATCTTGTGCTCACAACTGTTTCGGGGAGGTGTTATTTTGAGGCGGATTTCACATGTATTTTTACATCGTTGTAGCCAGGCAGCGTTGAAGCCTGCCCCATCACACTCCTGTTCTACTGCTAAATACCTTGACGTATTTACTTGGAAAGTGACTAATTACACAAATTGAGCCCGTTGTTAATTGCATGCAGAACGGCGCGAGGTGCAGCCTTTCAGTTCGCCGGCCCTGAGTCTACCTCGCTAGCAGAGTCGAGCACGTGATAATGTCGTTGATTTCGCGCATTGATCTAATAATGCCCGTATCCTGTTTGCAATTGAATACTTAAGAATAGCATACATTATAACATTTTGATTCCGCGTCCTTCTTTAGGAATCTTGTACCTATCTCCAAAATCAAAACTTCCAGCATCTTACGTTTTCAACCATTCTTCACAACTTTTGTAATGATGGGAAATTGATTGTTTTTATAATGTTGGACATAATAATGTTGAAAATAATAATGTTGGACGAAATGATTGGTTTCGGTTGGTCTCATGAGATGAAAACAAAGCATTCAAAATAATGAAATCGAGGTTGAACGTAAAATATTAAGTACTTATTAAATACCTCATTTTGAGTTTTGATACATCTGCTGAATGTGTTTTCTCTTAGTGTGTAAAATTTCTCATGAGTTGACATACCTGTCCAAAACTATAGCAATTTCAGCACCTGAGATCCTCAAAGTTCAATTCTAACAAGATTGGAATATTATGAGACTTTTTTCGTACTAATTACAACCATTTTGCAACATTTGATCAGCTTTGGTTGGTTATGAACTTGAATATGCAAGAGAAAGAGTTGTTACGCGTGAATCGACAGGAGCAGTTTGGTAAAAGTTAAACTCGTCGGATTTAGAGCCAAAACCTAGCAGAATTCACATCGGGTTATTTTTAACGTATTCAAACTGTAATTCTCCGATTACGATGTACCTACCATATCCATTCCACATCTGTCACCTATAAATGAACTTTTATTGTTCTCCTAAAAAAGAAAAAAAAAAAAAAAAAACCTGCAATGAATTCGAGTTATCTTCATATCCGCAAGCCACCTGCGAAATCAGCCCGATCTTTACAATAATAATCAGATGAAAGGGTCAAGCCTCACCCAAATCGACGAGCCTGCAGACCTTGCTGTCAGTTAAGGAAACTGACCCACTGGAACGAAAGTGTACATGGTCTACCTATAACCTTTTCATGTGACTTAGCTATTGTTACCTCTGTCATTCATATTTTTTACCACTGATCTACTGACAGTACAGTAATCATAGATTGTAGTATACGCATGACCATTTTGATGGCTCTGGTTAACTTCGCACTGCTATTTATTTCGAACGAGAGCTTTATCCATAACACATCGAAGAATCTGAAGTGGAAATGGAACAGTAATGAAAGCCCATCTCGCTCACCGCCTCTCTATAAAATCGCCTCATAAAAGGCACCCCTTTGAAGGTTAACTCGACATCCACAGCGAAAAGCACTGGTCAAGTTGTGAGTGAAGCCTAACCAGGACGTGTTGGTAAGTTGACAACGACTGTATGTGTCGGAGATTTTAGATTCAAAAAAACACATCAAATTCAAAACAATGGCCAAATTTTGTGTGTTAGAATTTCTGATTTTTTATATTTCCCGCCCATGAAAATCACCGAATGCAAACAAAGCTTCGGCACAAAACTTTTTTTTTTCGTGATTTATTTATTGCAACTGAAACATAGTACAATTCATCTAGCAATATTTCATTTCATGATAAGCTCACTAAGGGGGGAGGTTTACAGCAAAACCTGGCCCATACTTGTATCAAGAACAGTTAAAAACACTGGATTACACTTGCACTATTTGCACAGCACAATTAGGTCCAGAGGTTTATTTCTCTTGAGTCGCCGAAGTTCTCCTTCGTTGTTTAAAACGTTGAGCATCTCCAGGTTCTCGTGTTTGTGGAGGCGATGTTCGTGCTTCCTTGCATATTTGGCGATAATTTCGGTGACCGTTTCTACCCTCAAGTCTCGATGAATATCATCATTCCGCATGAACCAGGGAGCCCGAACTATACTTCTCAGTATTATATTTTGTCGGGTTTGGATTGTTTTAATATTTGATTTTTTCGCACAACCCCAGAGCTGAATTCCATAGGTCCAGATAGGGCGCAGTGTCTGTTTGTATATGAGTAATTTATTGTGTAGTGATAGATGAGAGTTCCTTCCCATCATCCAGTACATCTTTCTGAACTTGATTTTTAGTTCCTGATTCTTTTTTTCTATGTGGTATTTCCAGTTAAGTTTGGAATCAAGGTGCATACCAAAGTATTTTACAGTGTCAGAGTATGGAATTTTATTTGAATTGATCTCAACTTCTGAGGCTGAGATTTTTCTATTAGTGAAGTTGATGTGCTCTGACTTTGTTTTATTCAGTTTCATTCTCCACATCTTGGTCCAATTGACAACCTTGTTAGAGGAAGTCTGTAGATTGCGAGTTGCAGTTTCAGAGTCATCTCCAACAGAGAGGATTGCAGTATCATCTGCAAAAGTAGCTACAGTTGTATTTTGCTGTTGCGGAAGATATCGTGTGTACAGCAGGTAGAGTACTGGGCCTAGGACACTGCCTTGCGGTACCCCTGCTTTTATAGGCTTCAAGACAGAGTACTGGTCACCCTGCTTTACCCTGAAGTGTCTGTTCGCTAGGTAGGATTTTAGGAGTAAGTAAAACTGTTTTGGGAGATCCCAGTGCAGTTTATATACTCAAGTCCCTTGTGCCAGACCTTGTCAAATGCCTGGGCCACGTCCAGAAATATACTGGCACATATTTTTTTACCTTCTAAAGCCTTTTCTATTATGTTAGTGATTCTATGAACTTGATCTAGCGTAGAGTGGCGTTGCCTGAAACCGAATTGGTGGTCTGGTATCAATTTTCTGTCTTCAATAATTGGTTTAAGCCGTTTGAGCAACAATTTTTCGAAAAGTTTTGATAAGACAGGGAGGAGGGAAATGGGTCGGTACCCCGTCTTCTCATTTGGTGATTTTCCTGGTTTGGAGATCATTATGACTTCCGCTACCTTCCACTGGGAAGGTACATATCGTAACCTGAACGTGTCGTTGATGATATGAAGTAGTTTTGTTATAGCCTTTTCATGGAGCTCTTTCACAATTCGACCGGTTATAAAGTCATAGCCAGGGGTCAGGGGTAAAAAAAAAAAAAAAAAGCACAAAACTGCAAGTTGTTTTGACAAAAAGCCGCTATAAAGAAACCAAATGGAGGTCATAGGACGAGGGCGCAGAGGTCACCCCCCCCCCCCCCCCACTCCCCGCAGAACCGGGAGTAAGAACTTTCCTCTATGACGTCATAACGCTTCCTTTTCGCCACTATTTCGGCCACTTCCAATCATCCGATACCCTCCACATTACATCTTTTTGAAAAGCTCTCGGCATGCTCTTGTAGCGGATGGAATAACATAGGTGGAATTGTTTATTTGAAGACTTAAATAACGTTTTTACGTCGACACAAACCTACCCTATGCCAGTTAAAGTATGGCAGTACGATTTTTGTTTCTCTTCCTTTATTTTTAGGTACCTACGTCGATTTGAGATAATAACCTACGTTTTACCTCTTAGCGCTTCTTTGTTAACGTATTTATCATAACGGTCCTATTGCCGATGTTTATTTCTTCCATCCTAATCCTGTTTGGAGCACGAACGGTTAGTCGTTAGATGCTTCGGATAGTCTCGTTCGATTTTTTTAACTGAATTCTATTTAAAGCAAACGAATAACTCAGCTTTTTATTTAGAAAGTTGACGAGATCTCGATTTTTAATAGTAATTGTGAATGATTGAAAGTGATGCCGAGATTAAATACCAACCCTAAGTACGATTTTCGAGCGACATTTCGTAATCATTGATCCAGTAGTTTCGAGAAAAGGTTTGTCATCAGACCGGGAAAAAATGCAAAATGTTCCTCAAATCTCCGATTGATCCAAAAATTGTTATTGAATTGCCTAATACCAAATGAAATACAGTATGCGTTAAACGTACTTGAACTATTTTTTTCTAGAATCTTTTCGTTTCTTGATAATTTCAGATTTTCCGCGGTCTCCCAGCATTATTTTAAAATTTTAAAGATATTTATGCTATAGAAAAGAATAAATTGTAAAATGATTTCTTGATTTTTTTTTTGTAAAATAATGCAAATGACAGTAAGCAAATTTCCGTAAAATATGAAAGTCATTCTGATGGGTCAAAAAATGTTTAAATTAAAAATTTCCAAACTTTCTTCAAGGAAATCAGTTTGCGCTTTTATATATATGGGGTGTCCTCCTTTTATATATATATATATATATATATATATATATATATATATATAGGTATATATATAGGTATATATATATAGGGGGTCAAAAAACATTTTTATTTCAATCTCAATGTTTTTCGTACGGATCTCGAAACATAGAAAAATATGAAACGTGCGCATTTGACATCAACTTTGGTATGTTAAATAGGAACCACCATTTTTTAATGCAAATTTGAATTCTACGTGAAATTTCATGAAAAAATGAGCCATCGCTCGATTTTTCAAGTGCGCAAACGGGCGTGAAGACATGAACAAAATTCGCTGATAATGGTTAAAATTAACAAAAAAAAAAAAGAAAAAGATAATTTTTTTCATATAATCACACTTCTATTCAGAATAAACTATTTAGAACTTGAAGTAGGTAGATCATAATAAATGTTGATCACATTTGTTTGCGAAACTATGAATATGGCAAAAGATGTATACTGATCCAATTTATGATCTGAATGTTTCCTTGGAGCGTAGAATTCTGGTTTCATAGTAAAATTAAGCATTCCTTTTTTCTTTTTTGTAAGCACAATTTTTTAAGTTTAGGGTCCTGCTTTTCTTATGAAAAGTCGATCACATAAACTCATGCTGCCGAGGCTTTTCTAACATATTTTTTCCTTCTTTTCAAGTGTATTTTCCGTTTTGAAATTGATAAAACACTCCCAAGTCAATATAAAGTTTTCAAGATATGGATTTCCTTTATTTTACCCACTGTGCGGCGCACATTGTTGCAAAACGGTTGATTAAAAACAAACAAAACAATCAAAAAACCTTAGGAGTGCTTTTCTCTCCTATTTTTTCGCATTGGATCCGGATGACTTTCATTTTGAAGATAATATATGAATTGAAGGATTCAAAACATAATGCGACGTTAAAGCGGACCAAAATGACACAATCTAATGATATTTGAGTACATTCTTCAGTATAGTTTAGTGTAACATTTTTTTAATGTTAGTCCCTTGTTAATCTACCTTTTCAGAGTATTTTGGTCAAAACACAAATTTAATGTTTTTTAGCTGTTTTATGCCAATTTTTGAGATTTTTCCAGCACATCTTCATTTTTATAATTTGTCCAACTTTTTGTGTTGACAAATTGCTGCCCAACGAACACATCTTTTCTTTTGGAACGCTAGATTTTTGGAGACGAGGAATTTGTATAATCCAAAGGGGAGTTATCGTCTGGAATGACACATACGTGTTCAGAGTGTTCCAAAAGTAACCACTCCCTCTTTACCCACTATCTTTTTTCCACAATTTTTGAGATATTGTGGAACGTGGAGCGCGTTTTCGGGGTTGCCCGATATTAAGTTTTAAGCAATTACAAATCCGAGAAAAGGAACCCAAAAGTTTTTGACTACTTATGAATGGTTTTAGGGCGGAAGAGGGGGTGAAATGGGGTATCTCGGACACCATTGAACGAACTGGGGATCTTATTGAACGAATATGTTCTGATTATTTTAGCTTAAATCACAGTCTACTTGAAAATTTTCAAATCTGCTCCATAGGGGGTGTTTATGGATGAAGAGGGGGGGGGGGGGGGGATATCTTTGTCATCACTGAACAAACTGGGGATTTGGTTGTCGAATATGCTTGGATTACTCTAATTCAAGACAAAGACTACATTTTAGCGAATTTTTGAAGAAAATTATTAGCGAATTTTCTTAAAAAATAAAGCTATTGCAATGGCTCTAAAAATTTAAAATAAACATTTTCCAAAAGATCGAAATCTGTTTTGAGGCATTCTGAAATGATTCCTGGATTTTAACGCTTTTTTATATGTATATATATATATATATATATATATATATATACATATATATGTGTGTGTGTGTGTATAAATATATATATGTATGTGCCATTCCAGACGATAACTCTCGATAGAATTGAGATAAAAACTTCGTTCTTTCTCCAAAAAATCAAGCATTTCAAAAGAAAGGATGAGTTCGTTGGACAACACTTTTTGAGCACAATAAATTGGTCAAATTTCAAAAAATGTACTTAAAAAATCACTAAAAAAGGCAAAAAAACCGCTAAAAATTAACAAATTTCTATTTTTTAGCAGAATGCTACTCGAAAAAAATTAATCGAACATGAACTAGGACATTTAAAAATTTAAGCAGAAAATTGTACTGAAAAATGTACTTAAATTTCATTAAAATAAGCTAAAAATCGATAGGAACACTTGAAAAAATTGTAAAAATCCACAAAATCGTTTGTTCATTGGAATATTACTGACAAAAAGTTAATTCGCTATAAAATGTATAATAAAATTTTTATTTGTCCCCAAAGTGCGTAAATTTCAACAGAATTTAACATAAATGTAATACGACCATTTGTGTTTTCTTTTTTGTAAGCACAATTTTTTAAGTTTAGGGGCCTGCTTTTTTTTTATGAAAAGTCGATCACATAAACTCATGCTGCTGAGGCTTTTCTAACATATTTTTTCATTCTTTTCAAGTGTATTTTCCGCTTTGAAATGAATAAAACACTCCCAAGTCAATATAAAGTTTTCAAGTTATGGATTTCCTTTATTTTACCCATTTTGCGGCGCACATTGTTGTAAAACGATTGATTAAAAACAAACAAAACAATCAAAAAACCTTAGGAGTGCTTTCTCTCTTATTTTTTCGCATTGGATCCGGGTGACTTTCATTTTGAAGATAATATATGAATTGAAGGATTCAAAACATAATGCGACGTTAAAGCGGACCAAAATGACACAATCTAATGATATTTGAGTACATTCTTCAGTATAGTTTAGTGTAACATTTTTTAAATGTTACAGTCCCTTGTTAATCTACCTTTTCTGAGTATTCTGGTAAAAACACAAATTTAATGATTTTTAGCTGTTTTATGCAAATTTTTGAGATTTTTCCAGCACATCTTCATTTTCATAATTTGTCCAATTTTTTGTGTTGAAAAAATACTGTCCAACGAACACATCTATTCTTCTGGAATGCTTGATTTTTTGGAGACGAGGAATTTGTATAATCCAAAGGGAAGTTATGGTCTGGAATGACACATACATGTTCAGAGTGTTCCAAAAGTAACCTCTCCCTCTTTCCCCACTATCTTTTTTCCACAATTTTTGAGATATTGTGGAACGTGGAGCGCGTTTTCGGGGTTGCCCGATATTAAGTTTTAAGCAATTACAAATCCGGGAAAAGAAACCCAAAAGTTTTTGACTACTTATGAATGGGGGTGGGGGGTTACTAGGAAATTTTTTTCCTCCATATTATGTTGCCGCGTGACTCTCCATTTCAAAGAGTTTTTAGTGCTGAACACGATGGTGAAGCTCGAATTGTGACACCTATCTCTTATTCCATTCTCTGATTAGAGCTGATGAACCATGAAGAAGCGCTATATTTTCTGAAGATTGGCATATATATAACTTGTTCAAAGGGAATAATCAGCTAGTTAAATAGCTAGAGAAATAGCTAGTTACAATGGAAAATCAGTCTCTGACCAGAGGAGGCCGAAGCTTTGAGTTGCTTCTCAATTTATCATGAAAAACATGCGTGATTTACACACTATAATTATAGCTTCATTAATGAAATACTAGTGGCTCTTACAGCAACATTTTTTAAATGAATAAACTCTAGGGAGTATGTATGTTCTTCTTAAACACAACAGAAAGTCCATATAATTGCCAAATCAAAAATTGACAAGGAGAAATCAGAAGTCTAAGTAGCATGTTATTACCGAAACAGTGCAATACCTCCATTTTCTATATAAAATTCGCTAAAGCGTGAAAAAAATTAGTTTTCCATCCCAAAAGTGACTTCAAAAATTATGTTGCTTTTTGAAACAACTTGAATACCTCATTTGCAATGTGTCAAGAATGAATAACCAGAGTTTCCATGATTTTAAAATCAAGTTTTAAATTTTGAAATAAACATTTTTGAAAAATTTCTCCATTGAAATTTGTTTTGTTGCATTCTGAAACAATTCCTGAAGTTTGTGCTTATGTACATATGTATATGTATGTATGTAAATTATCTCAGATGACAGACCCTCAACCTGACACCTCAGCAGTATATCGTCACGTCCAGACCCTGGGAACCGCCGAGTCGACACAAAAACTATTGCGTCTCAGAGAAATAAAGCAGACTCAGCTTTCCTGCAGCCGGATACGAAGGGTATATATAACCCCTTCTCTTCCAGACCCGTCACTCTCGTCTCGACACTACTCAAGCCCACACGTCACTTCGTAGTTTACTCAATCTTTTACTTTTGTAATTTTCAAATAAAGTTTTTTAAAAACTTAAGCTCCCACATTCGTGAGATCTTTGGCGCAGTCAAGAGAGGACTACCCACTGGAATCGACTCATCGTGAGGTCCAGCGTCGTATCTACGGCAATTTGGGTAGACACCTACAACTTCCAGTCTCTACTTCAGGAATCGTCGGAATCGACCCATTGAGGGAGCCGAAAACCTGAAGAAGACGGCAACGAGCGAGCAGTCACGAGAAACTACAAGGACGGAAGTGGCACAACCTGGACGCAGCCAAGCAGATGCTGACCTTGGTCCTGTAAGTCCAATTTCATCATTCGATTTATCTCAATTATTAACAGAACTTAACGATATCTCGACAACCATGCAGCAACAACAAGCACAACCTCCACAATTTAAGAAGGAGTACCTCTCCATGGTCCCTGAATTCTCAGGTGAACCGGAATTGCTAGATAGGTTTATAACCATTAGCGACAAATTATTAAACAAATTCATCAATGCAAATGATCCTAACGATTTCCAGAATGAATATCTTTTGAATTGCATCTTGTCTAAAATTAAAGGGCCAGCGGCCGAAACATTATGTTCTCATGAAGTAGGAACATGGGTTGACCTAAGAGCAGCGCTTTTGGACAATTTCTCGGATAAAAGAGATGTTTGGACATTAGTACAAGAACTGTGCGGTTTTAAGCAAAATTCCCATGAAGACGCTTTCAAATTCTATGAGAAAGTTAACAAACAATTAAACCTTGCGATAGCATATGTTCAAGTTAGACAAGAGCTAGATCCGAACGCTGTCGTTCCTTTCGTTAAAAAACTAGGACTTAGGTGCCTATTAAAAGGGCTAAACGAACCCCTTGGTTCATTAATGCGAACCAAAAATCCAACAAGCATGGGTGCTGCTGCGAGTATCCTTATTAATGACTTTCAATTTATTCCTTCTTATAGGAATAACCCCAGTAAAAATAATTCTGATCATAATAATCAGAAGAAACACTTTAGTGGACCCTCCGGTCAACAAGGTTTCGATAAAAATAAGAACAGCTCGCAACAGAACTCAAAGCACCAATCAAACCAGTTTCAAAAGAAACAGTTTATACAGCAAGGAAAACAAGCAATACAACAGAATAATTTTAAACCAAAACCTCAGCAACAGGCACAATCGCCTAATAACAATAACAAACAGCACCCAACACCAATGAGTGCTAGAACTACTACCACCACATATCCAATGAATATGATGGAAGGCAATGATCCCCCCGAAAACGATCCTAACATGGAAGTCGACTCAATTGATGAGAGTCCTTTTTTAGGAGACGAGGAGGAGGACGAGTTTTCTACCTTAACATAACAGTCGGAAATTCGTTGCCTTACATCGTATCGGATAAGCATAATTTAAGAATTATGATCGACACTGGAAGTACCCGTAGCTTTGTAAAGGAAATTATAGCGGATAATCTTTTCAAGGAATATAAAAGAAAATCAAATTTTAAAGTAGTAACTCCTCATGGAGAAACAAAGGGTAAACAATGTGTAATACTTCCACTGTCTAAGATACTTAAATGTAAGAATAATCACAATAACGAATTTCATGTATTCAATTTCCATAAAGATTTTGATATGTTAATTGGTACGGACTTAGCCAGAAAAGTCGGTGCCCGATGTCTATTTGATAAAAATTTATTTGTACTAGAACAACGATCAATACCATTGTATTATCATGATTGTGACACACCTCAAACGATGACTTTAGAACCCCGAAAAATTCATCAAGTAAAAATAAAGGTCCCCAACATAACTAACGGTCCTGCGTTAATTCAACATAAAGAACATAATAAAGTTGAGATTCCGAACTGTATTGTTCAAGTGAAAAATCATGAAGCTTATTTGATGGTGAATAATAATAATGATAAACAAATAAAAATTAATCCCATTAAATTAAAAGCTGAAAAAATTGACGAAAAAACGATAACCGATCAAAATTCTAACTATCACAATATATCAATGCAAAAAATAAAAAAATTAAAGCCCAAACTCAATGAAAGTTTAATAAGGACTGAACACCTTAACAGCGAAGAAAAAGAAAAACTTACTAACTTACTAAAAGAGTTCTCTGACTTAATTTATAATGAAGGAGAAGAACTTAGTACGACAGTAACCACTAAACACTTAATAAATACAACTGACGAGGTACCAGTATATACTAGACCCTACAGATACCCTGAAATATACAAAAAAGAAGTGGAAACTCAAATCAATAAAATGTTAGCTCAAAAAATAATTCAAGAATCTGATTCACCTTGGAACAGTCCAATTTGGATAGTACCAAAAAAGTTAGATGCTAGTGGGAAACAAAAATTCCGAATAGTTGTTGATTTTAGAAATTTGAATCAAAAAACAGTGGACGAAAAATACGAACTTCCACTAATCGAAGACGTATTAAACAATCTAGGAAACTCTTGTTATTTCTCAACAATCGATCTTTACTCAGGATTCCACCAAATTGAATTAGACCCTAATAGTATGGCAAAAACAGCATTTACTGTAAATCAAGGTAGATACGAGTTCCGAAAAATGCCATTTGGATTAAAAAATGCACCCCCTACCTTTGCAAAAATGATGGATACCGTATTACGCGGACTTCAAGGCGAAACATGCGCAGTATTTATGGATGACATCATAATTTTTAGTTCAAGCCTACAAGAACACATTGACAAACTAAGAAAAGTATTAACAAGACTAAGACAAGCTAATCTAAAAATACAACTAGATAAATCTGAATTTTTGAAAAAAGAAATAGCTTACTTAGGGCATATCATTACCCCAGAAGGAATTAAACCTAACCCGGAAAAAATAAAAGCCATTAAACAATATCCTATCCCAAAAACTAATAAGGAAATCAAAGCCTTCTTAGGACTGTTAGGATACTACCGAAAGTTTATTCGAGATTTAGCTAAACTCACAAAACCCCTAACAAAATGTTTGAAAAAAGGAGCCAAAATTGACATAAATGACCCCGAATACAAAAGGAGTTTTGAACTATGCAAAAACGTTCTGATAAACGACCCCATACTGAAATATCCACAATGGGATAAGCCATTTATTTTAACAACTGATGCGAGTGGAGTTGCACTCGGAGCTTGTTTAAGCCAACCTTACGGCAACTCAGACCTTCCTGTGGCATACGCCTCAAGAACGCTCAATCAAACAGAAACCAAACTAAGTACAATAGAGAGAGAACTACTTGGTATAGTCTGGGCAACCAAACATTTCCGTAGTTACCTCTATGGTAGAAAGTTTGAAATCAGAACTGACCACAAACCCCTAGAATGGTTATATTCGTTGAAAGAACCGAATAGTAAATTATTCCGTTGGAAGCTAAGATTAGAAGAATTTAACTTCACGATCAAATATAAAAAAGGCACAAAAATCAGTAATGTAGATGCTCTTTCTCGCATTCAACTAAATCATAATCAAATAAATACAGAATCCGTAATAGTTAACGTCGATGAAGACGAAGATAATGAAACAGTTCATTCAAACGGAAATGGAAACGATAACGCGGAAATTCCAATCAAAGAAACCGCTATAAACCATTGTAAAAACCAAATAATAATCAGAGTCAAACAAAGTAAAAACGGAATTCCAGCAATAGAAAAAACACTAATACACGGAGATAAGAACAGAATAAATGTAACTTTTCCGGAAACAAATCTAGAAACTCATATAATAAATTTCGTTAAAGAATATATAACTCCCAATAATTCATACGGAATCTATTTCGAAACGGACATTTACCCGATCTTTGCAACAACGCTGACGATGTATTTCAAAAACGGAAAATTAAATTTGAATAAACACAACAAAATACTATTAGACGTTGAAGACAGAGATCAACAGATTGAAATCCTCAATCACTACCACAAAGGAGTGAATAATCACCGAGGGATAGACGAAACGTACGAAGAAATTAAAAGACATTATTTCTGGCCTAACCTAAAAACAACTATTCAAAACTACATCAACCAATGTGAACTTTGGCTTAAATGCAAATATGATCGCCACCCGTTGAAACCGAAATTTAATCTAACCCCTACACCGAAGAAACCCTTCGAAATTATACGCATAGTTTACCGTTAAAGGACAAAGATTCCTTACGATAATCGATAAATTCTCGAAATTTGCTTCAGCTTACCCAGTAAACTCTGCCTCTAGTGTCGAAACCTGCGATAAATTGTTAGATTTCTTAAACCACCATGGTTTAATGGAACAAGTGGTATGTGACAATGGAGCAGAATTTAATAGTGAATTATTGAGAGAACTTCTAACCCTTCACAAGGTTACTATTCACTTAACTAGCACACAAGCCCAAATTCGAATTCGCCGATTGAAAGATTTCATTCCACATTAATCGAACACTTAAGACTTCTAAGTAATGATAAAAATTATAAAACAGATTCGATTCAAACAAAAATGAAATTTGCTATATTAGCGTATAATAATACAATACATCAAACAACTAAAATGACACCATTTGAAATAATTAATGGTCATATTAACAATAACCCTCCAATAGAACTAGAGTTCGAGGAAAGAATGATAAACAATTACACAACTGAACATAAACAAAAAGTCAAAACGTTGTATGTAATCATCCTCAATAAATCACAAAATAAGAAGGAAACAACTATAGAATCGAAAAATAAGACTAGAGAAAACATTCCAGAATTACCGGAAGAAATTTACGTTAAAACTAGGCAAATTCAAGACAAAACTAAAGCAAAATATAACAAGGAAAAGGTAACTGATAAAAATGAAAAGACAGGAACTATTGAAATAGATAGAAGACATCATAACCAGAAAACTAAAATTCATCCTTCAAACGTCAAAAGACCCCGAAAAATAATAACGGAAAAACAGTCGACAAACATAGACGAAGCCGTTAGGGAAGACAAAGACCCGCTAGAAATAGTAGCGAAACAATTTAATATGACTATACGTAGACAAGACCTATTGACCCTTAAAGGAAAAAGCTGGTTAAATGACATGATAATTAACTTCTACCTAAAGCTAATAAATGACAGAAATAATAATCTATCAGATGCACCTAAAATACACACATTTGACACCTTCCTATACATATCTCTCAAAGCAGGAGGATATGAAAGAGTTAAAACTTATGCGAAAAGATTAAATATTTTCGAAAAAGATATAGTACTCTTCCCAATATTTGAAAATAGTCATTGGCGACTCATTGTAGTGAGACCTAAATTAAAAAGAATAGAATACTATGATTCATTATTGAAAAATGGAATTCCTATAATGAACTTAATTAAACAATACCTGAATGAAGAATTCAAACAAAAAGTAAAATCATCAGAGCCATTAAAATGGGAACTAATCAATGTAAGGGATATTCCAATCCAAACTAACAATGATGACTGTGGAGTATACCTTTGCCAATACGCTAAAAATCTAACAATAGGAAAAAAACTATCATCCGTAATGGAAATACCAAAAATTAGAGAAACCATGATAGGAGAAATCTTACTTGGGAGACTAGAAGATGAACCTCAGTAATATTTTTCCAGGATCTTAACAGCTGCCAGCTGGGCGGCCGAAATTAAAAACCTCCAAGGAACCGGTGGTATTTTACCGATCCAACTCGAGGGAGCCTTCGTCGAAAACTCAGAACATACCTTAGTCCACAGCTATGAACTCAAGACGTTATACAAGCAACTAACGAACCTTGACCGTAGTTACACCAATTGTACTAAATATGCCAATAGGTATAAACGACTAGAAGACAAAGTAGACGAATACTTATCCGTATTTGCCCATACCTATGACAGAGTACTGACAAAATTCAGAAACCTTTGCCCTAAACTACTAGAGAACACTAACAGACGGAAAAGAGGTTTAATCAATGGATTAGGTTCAATAGTTAAAGCAATTACTGGAAATTTAGACGAAGAAGATAGAGTGCGATACGAAAAAATAATTAAAAATCTTAAACAAAAAGATGTTTCGATGGAAAACCAAATTAAAAACCAATATACCCTCGTGGAACAAATTATCATGGAATATAATAAAACAATTGAAAAATTAAATTTCAACAACAAACAATTAAAAGAAAAATTAGATTCAATGAACCAAGTATTTAATTCAATCGAATCTTCAGCAGCCGTTCTCAAAGACGCTTTAAATCACATGCAATTAGTATTGAACATAATTGATCACCAAATAAGCGAAATTGAAACTGCTTATACCTTTTGCAAGATGGGAAAATTACATCCCAGTATAGTACCAACCTCAATATTAAAAGAGGAAATTAATAAAATTGTAAATAAAACGGCCCCTAATTCGTTTAAGGTATTTAGCAATATATTAGAGTATGAAACTTTAATTAGCCCAAATTGTATTTGGTTAGGAAATAATCTTGTATTTTTACTATCACTTCCCCTATATAACGTGGAAGAATATAATACTTATACTTTAAGGCCTATACCAATACTTAAAGGTGACGACTATGTAGCCATAATCCCTAAATATAAATACTATTTGTACAGTACCCAAAATACTCAAATGTACGGTTTTAAAGAACCTTGCGCTAAAATAAGCGACAAATTTTATTGTAATTGGGACATATTATCTAGAGATGTGACGCAATGCGAGGAAAACGTAATAACTCAAAATAAAATTGATAATTGCACATTCTCTAAAATATCAATGAAGAAGCCTATAGTTGAGAAATTAAAAGAAATAAACCAATTTCTAATAGTAACATTAAAGGCTGAACAGATTGAAATAAAAGACGAGTCCAAAACTGAAATGATAAATTTAAACGGGACATATTTAATAGACTCCCAAAATGATGAGATATATTTTAACAAATCGATACTCAATAATCAAGGGATGTCCTGGGGAAAACCCATATTTCTCCAGATTTCAGAGACCAAATTGCCTACAATACAAACAGACAATGACAATATAGTATTAGAGGATTATAAGTCCTTCATAAAAGATCCTCCAAAATGGCACTACTCTGGTAATATCCCAAATGAACCCCAACCGTCACCATATAATTCAATTATTATATATGTGTTGATAACGAGCGTAATAGCCTATGTAACATGGCCTAGGGTGAAGCAACTTTACTCCATTATTAATGCCGAACGTTTGAGTTCCAGACCAATTGTAATGGAAGACTTGCAACCATCCTCACAGCCTGCGCAACCTGCTGCGAACATAATTCCTATTTCTACGAATTATGTTCTCCGATCTTGAGGGGGAGGAATTATCTCAGATGACAGACCCTCAACCTGACACCTCAGCAGTATATCGTCACGTCCAGACCCTGGGAACCGCCGAGTCGACACAAAAACTATTGCGTCTCAGAGAAATAAAGCAGACTCAGCTTTCCTGCAGCCGGATACGAAGGGTATATATAACCCCTTCTCTTCCAGACCCGTCACTCTCGTCTCGACACTACTCAAGCCCACACGTCACTTCGTAGTTTACTCAATCTTTTACTTTTGTAATTTTCAAATAAAGTTTTTTAAAAACTTAAGCTCCCACATTCGTGAGATCTTTTATATATATATATGTGTGTGTGTGTGTGTGTGTATGTGTGTGTGTGTGTGTGTGTGTGTGTGTGTGTGTGTGTGTGTGTGTGTGTGTGTGTGTGTGTGTGTGTGTGTGTGTGTGTGTGTGTGTGTGTGTGTGTGTGTGTGTGTGTGTGTGTGTGTGTGTGTGTGTGTGTGTGTGTGTGTGTGTGTGTGTGTGTGTGTGTGTGTGTGTGTGTGTGTGTGTGTGTGTGTGTGTGTGTGTGTGTGTGTGTGTGTGTGTGTGTGTGTGTGTGTGTTGTGTGTGTGTGTGTGTGTGTGTGTGTGTGTGTGTGTGTGTGTGTGTGTGTGTGTGTGTGTGTGTGTGTGTGTGTGTGTGTGTGTGTGTGTGTGTGTGTGTGTGTGTGTGTGTGTGTGTGTGTGTGTGTGTGTGTGTGTGTGTGTGTGTGTGTGTGTGTGTGTGTGTGTGTGTGTGTGTGTGTGTGTGTGTGTGTGTGTGTGTGTGTGTGTGTGTGTGTGTGTGTGTGTGTGTGTGTGTGTGTGTGTGTGTGTGTGTGTGTGTGTGTGTGTGTGTGTGTGTGTGTGTGTGTGTGTGTGTGTGTGTGTGTGTGTGTGTGTGTGTGTGTGTGTGTGTGTGTGTGTGTGTGTGTGTGTGTGTGTGTGTGTGTGTGGTGTGTGTGTGTGTGTGTGTGTGTGTGTGTGTGTGTGTGTGTGTGTGTGTGTGTGTGTGTGTGTGTGTGTGTGTGTGTGTGTGTGTGTGTGTGTGTGTGTGTGTGTGTGTGTGTGTGTGTGTGTGTGTGTGTGTGTGTGTGTGTGTGTATGTGTGTGTGTGTGTGTGTGTGTGTGTGTGTGTGTGTGTGTGTGTGTGTGTGTGTTTGTCATTCTATACGATAACTCTCCTTAGGATTGAGATAAAAATCCCGTTGTTACCCATAAAACAATATACATTTTACGATTTTCAGCCGTTTTTTAGCCATTTTTAGTGATTTTTTAAACCACATTTATTGAAATGCTTTCCGAATGAAATGATGAGTTTGTTGGCCAGCAATTTTAGTGAATATTAAATTACCATTTGTACCATTGCGGAGCTCTACAACTTTTACATGAGACCATTATGTAACACTGTTTCACAACTTTCTAAGGTGTGTTTCACAACTTTGTGAAACTACTTCCATTCCATTGTGAGTATCGTTCTGTTCAAATCATACAATGACATTTGATTTACGTATACTTCTTACAAATGAAGAGCTAAGTGGGCTGTAAAGAGCGTTGTACTGATCCACAGAATCATTAAAGGTTTCAAATCCCCATATAACTATAAATGAAACATATTATTATTCAACATTATGAATATATTTACAGTCTCGGTGAGATGCGTGAATCCACCGGTTACTTACTCGATTGCGATAGGCGAAAAAACTGCGAGGAGTACGAGTTCAAGAGCAACATTAGAGGAAAAACAAAATGAACTGAAAAAACTCAGGATATTGCAGGAACTTGAAATAAAAGAAGAAGAATTAAGCAACAAGTTGAAAAATGGTCAAATTTCAAAAAACAAATTGCATAAAAAATCACTAAAAACGGATAAAACGGCAAATAAATATTAAATTTATAAATTTTAGCAGAATTTCCATCAAAACAGAATTATGAACAATTAACTAAGACATTAAGAATTGTTGCGCAAAATTATGCTGAAAAACAAACTTAAATTTTATTTATATTTGCTGAAATATCAATACTAACTGTAAAAAAGTCTGATTTTGGATTTCTTATTTTATTCAGTATGTGGCTTTTCGTCTTAAAATTGGTTTTTAGCAATTTTTTAAACTGAAATAGCTCGAATTTCAATACAATTCAACATATTTTAATACAAAAGAGAAAATTCGCTCATACGATCATGCTGCGTAACTGAGACTTTTATTAGCGAATTTTCTTAGAAAATAAAGCTATTGCAATGGCTCCAAAAATTTTAAAATAAAAATTTTCAAAAATTTTCTTCATCGAAATCTGTTTTGAGGCATTCTGAAATGATTCCTGGATTTTAACGCTTTTATATATATATATATATATATATATATATATATATATATATATATATATATTTATATCACATTGAAAATGACTCTAGGAGAGCTTGATTATATTCACAAAATTAGAAAAGATAACAGAAAAAACGTCACAAAACTATTTTTATATTTCGGCTTTTTGCCTTTTTCAAACTAACAAAGAAATTGAATAACTGTGAGAAATTTGTGTACAACGTTGACAAGGAATTTTGGTAACTTTGGATTTAAAATCATCGTCTTATGTTGAGGCCTGGAGGATCGTAAGCACCCAAAACGTTGCTATGTGCTTTTTCTGATTCGTGAAGCAGTCTCTTGTTCTCGTGGGGTTTCATTTTTTTCAAAACTTTTATGCCGAAACAGTCATCGAACGTTGTGTTATGGGTTGTGGCATGGCGGCTTACAGGCAGGTCTTCATTAGCACTCACCAAAGATGCTCGATGATTTTTAACCCTAAAGTTGAGTTGGGTTTCGGCCTTCCCTACGTAAAACGCAGGACACTCTTTACAAATCAACTCATACTCACACATTGGTGTCTAGCAATCTGCTGACCCTTTGCATGTGTATGAGTTATTATGATGTTATAATAGTATACTGTTCAGATTTCAACTGCCTTCAATACTGACCACATTGGTCATCGAAGTCTATGAATATTTACCTACATTTGTCTTTAAATCTACAAGATTAGTTTAATAATAATAAAGTATGTGTACTTCTTAATTATTTTTAATAATTTGATTCCATGTTTGTCTATCAAAATCATAAACTAAAATTTCTCTACACGATCAATAGCGACTGAAATGTCGAAGATTTCTTCAAAAATTCGCTCATGGGGTCATGCTGCATGGCTGGACTTTCTCATTAGTTTAAATTTGAGCCAGAGGGGGTGTTTTAGTGGTGGGAAAGGGGGGAATGGGGTATCTTGGACACTACTGAACGAACTGAGGATCTGATTGGGCAAATATGTTTGCATTATTCTAACTCAAATCACAGGCTACTTGTAATTATTCAAATCTGTCCCATGGGGGGTGTTTTAAGGCGGAGGAGGGGGTGAAATGGGGTATCTTGGACACCATTGAACGAACTGGGGATCTTATTGAACGAATGTGTTCTGATTATTTTAGCTTAAATCACAGTCTACTTGAAAATTTTCAAATCTGCTCCATAGGGGGTGTTTATGGATGAAGAGGGGGGGGGGGGGGTATCTTTGTCATCACTGAACAAACTGGGGATTTGATTGTCCAATCAAATTTGCTTGGATTGCTCTAATTCAAGTCAAAGACTATTTTTTTCAAATGTTTCAAATCTGACCCACAATGGAGGGGGAGGGGGTGGGGGAGTTGAAGCGTTTCGAACGTCACTGAACCAACTGAGTTCTGATTGGGCCATGTTTGGAGTTTTAAAACAGAAATCACAGGCTTCTTGAAATTTTTCAAATCTAAACCATAGAACAGTGTTTTAGGGGAAGGGGGTGATGAGCTATCTTTGTCATCACTGAACAAACTGGGCTTGCGTTCATTCAAGTCAAACTATGCAACGCACGGGTGAACCAGCTAGTTAGATATATAAATTTTTAACTTTCTGAAAATTCACAAATAAATTTTTCTTTCATCTTCCAGAATAACGCATTTCGCTTTCTTACTTCCGAAAGTAGAGACGCTTGGTGTACGTGCGAGAAGCCGAAAAAATTGTTTAACTCCAAAATCAAAATTTTCACTTGCTTTTTGCGTTTCAGTTGAGCTTGCTGATCAATTTCGGTTCCGTGTTTGACTATTATATGTGTCTGTGCCAATTTCCTAGTCACGCCCATGACTATACCAAGTTTTAATCCGATTTTGATGAAATTCTCAAAGATTGTGTGGGTTAGCTTTTTTTTTCTTTTTTTTTTTTTTTAAATTTTTATTTGGTTTCGAAATTGATCATACAGCCATAACATTTATACACAATTGACATATCTTAAATAGTTTGTTTACAATATTTTAAATAACATTATAAAGACATATTCTTAAAGACATATACATAAAGACATATACTTATTTTTTAATAATATTAATAGAAATCTGTAGAAGAACAATTTATTTGAGTTTTATTATGTGAGTAAGCTCTTTGATGGGTTAATATGAATTTTATTGTCGTCTAGTCACTAATGACGTGTGCACATGCGCAAACAAGAATTTCCAGTAACGCCGATTTCTCACGATCCATCTGTCGGATTCCGTTCAAACTCGGAGGGAAGTTTGATATAGGTTTCAGAGAGGTGCCCTATGAATTTTATCGCAATGTGTGGATTAATAATTATAGGGCATGCACAATACTAAAGTAATTGACCCACTTGAAACTCAAAAAATAATGGGCCGATTTTGATGACATTTTCAGAAATAATGCGAGTTTGCTCTTTCTGGTACGATTCAAGCCTAATTTGTTCGTTCAATTAATTCTATACGACAATGTTGCAATAAGTGAAGACGCTATACTGCCTACTCAACTTTTTTCTTCTAGGTCGATTTCGAAGGTTCATTTTTGAAAACAATACTTCATATGTTCTTCAAAGCGGGTCTACGAACTCATTCTTTATTTCCAGAGTTTGTTTTCTCTGCCTGAGGACGTAGTTTACATCCTGATTTTAGGTCCAACAGTTATTTGGAATGATGCATACCTACATAGGGGCAAACAATGGTTTTAGAAAGCTTCGAGGCGGACATCCAGTAATTTAGTTTTCTAATATTTGTCGCAACTTGCAATAGCTTAATTTCTGCTAAAATTCACTAAACTGTAAATTAAAACAAACAAGTACACTAAATTGTAAACATGACGTACGAGTTGGTGATATATATCACACATGATTGGGTATATTAGTTTAGAGACGAGGCGAAAAATGGGTGGCAATCCCAGAAGAAAGCATTGAGATTAGATCAAGAAAATTTATTTCAATGTGATTGTGAGTGAGAAAATCCTTGTGTGTCATCTCTAAATTGGTAGAATACAAAAGCGTGGCCGCACAAATATGGCTAAAAATTGCACGTGTTAATTTTTTCCTCAAAAATTCCTAATCCGTGCATCCTACAGAAATGATTGTACGTACCTACCAAAGTACTGTACGTACTTATTTGTAGTTCAAAATTGTACTCTGGTTTGTATCGACGATACTATTTTAAAAAAGACGTTTTTTCGGCATTACTCCCACTATTGCCTTTTTTCTATTATGAAATTTTAAATTCTCTTGGGGTGAAGATCAACTAGACTGAAATTGAGATTGAACAATAAAAAATTCCCGAAAATGGTTGAGAACTGTGGCGTAGGTAGCGTCGACAACAATTTACACACACACACACACAAACACGCGCGCGCGCACACAAACACACACACACACACACACACACACACACACATATATATATATATATACCTATATATATATATAACTAGGCGCTTCGCGCCTCGCCGGGGGCTTCGCCCCCTGGACCCCCCGGATCTTTTCTCTTTTGTATTGCGTATAAAACGAGGATAATTTGCTATGCAAATTTCGGGAGTTGTTCGACCAAAAAAAATTTGACCAGTCAACAGGATTTGAACCCACAACCTTCGTCTCACAAGAAAAAAAAAAAAAAAAAAAAAAAAAAAAAAAATCGGGAGTTGTACGACCAAAAAAAATTTGACCAGTCAACAGGATTTGAACCTAAAACCTTTGTCTCACGAGACAAATTTCGTTATGGACATTACAAAAAAAATTATTGGGGGTCGGCCTAAGAATTGCATAGCAATTAATATATATTATAATGGTCTGAAACGGACTCAATTCTGATAGGCTGTTCTTCTTATAAGTATAGGAAATCATGCCAATTGTGACCTAGCTTCAGAGGAAACTCATAAAAATCGGGAATCTGAAAAATGAATCCGATGGAAAATGAATGTAAATTATTTTCTCTGAGGTTTTCTGTTGGGCTTAGCAATAGGTATGTATGTATTATTCCCCTTGATTCAGACATTGACTAATTGACAGTAGTTGAATGGATTGGGGAGGACTATTAAGTGCCTATTTTGGGCTTATTTTTAGAGCTGGGAAGCTTCCGCATCCTCTTCCAAGCGTCAGATCTAATTGAGGTTTCATCGGCAGGAAGACGAGGCGGGAGAGAATGGGAGAGCTTGCGCTCTCTCTGTACTAAAAAACCGGACAGCGAGAGGTGGGAGTTTTTAAAAGTATTTTTTCCTTGCCCACTGCTTCGGCTGGGGGTCTCTAGCGGCTGAGGCCGAAAGTCGATAAAAATCCAGAAAGGCGGAATAGTTGGGGGGTTGGGTTCGTAGATCGCGCCACGAGAGTCGGTCAAAGAGTTGGGGACGGCGAGTTCTTTTCGGACGGGAGGCGGTTGGTCGGATAAAAAAAGTGGGGGCGGCTGTCGGAGTGGACTTGCCAAAGCGTGGCGGACCGCGCTACCGTCCGTATCTGTGAATGGACAGCAGAGGTAGTGCTGGCCAGCGTCCTACAGACTGTTGCTCTAAGTAGGCAGATGTCTACTTATTACACAGAAGAAATACACGTGACAGGACTAAACAATATCTCTAAGTCGCATCCTAAACTCCGTAACATCCTAGAAAATAAACAATTCCAGTCGAGTTTCTTCTACACATGAAAGCAACGAAAAGCTAAAAAACGCTACAAATTATTACACAAAGGTTTATTATTTATGTATTAGAAAGCCCTTCTACGTAGATCTCTGGTCCATAATAATTAAACGCCGCTTATAGTATATTTAGTATCGGAACTTGGAGCTTCGGACCTCACAAATGGGTTCAATCCATTACAGCAGCGGAATCTCACAATTTCACGCTTTTTAATATAGTTGATAAACAAAACAATTTATTACCAAGTCATCTTTCCAACACATAAAAGTGTTACCTATACTGAATATTGATATCATCTAATTGGTCAAATTTCAAAAAATGTGCTGACAAAATCACTGAAAATGGCTAAGAATTGTTAAATTGATATTTTTTAGCATAAGATTGGTCAAATAAAGTTTATCAACTATGAAATAGAACATTCAAAAATTTATGTACGAAATTATGCTAAAAACTTGAACTTCATTAAATTTTGTTTTAAAAAATCTATAAAATAGCCTAAAATCCAAAATCTCTTTTTGAATAGAAGAGTATCATTTAGAATACTTTTTTTTTCCATAAAATTAATAGCTAACATTTTCTTTTCACTCATAAATCTCCAATTTCTATACAACTTGAAATATACAAAAAAAGACACTTTTTCACCTATTTTTGGCTCATAGCACCCATGAGAGTGGAGCGATCGAGCTGGCGAGAAGTTAGGACCAACTAGACCCCAAGTGGAGTCTATGTGCGAAAGAACAGATTTTTTAAGTCAATTCTAAGGCCTTTTATGGCCCGGACCGGACGGCGGACGGACATTTCAAATTTGGATTCTATGCACCTTGAAACGTAAAGTGACAAAGTTTGAGGGGGGGTAAAAAATTTTTTTGCTATGCGATCACATAGGCTTATTATTGGAAATAATAAACCAAAATCCAACACGATTTACGATTTTGACATAACTAAGTAAATTTTGACATGGATATGTCTTTTGGCTGGGGGTCAAGGAATTTTTCGCGACACTTTTTTTTCCCGACCGACACTTTTTTTCCCGACCGGCACATTTTCTATTGGTTTTCACGTACAACCAAGGCGTTACTAGGGAAGAGTAACTCCCATAGTTTTCATAGTAGGAAAATCGTTCGCCACTTTTTGGAATGCTCTCATTTTACCACGACATTTCATGACCTCTAAGCCATTGTAGTGTCAAGGAATGCTGATTTATTACTCTAAGTTAAAAACTAATATTGTTTTGTAACCATAATGGAATAATCTTGTGAAAAGAAGGCACTACATGGTTGGCATACAATTGAGTAGTAGGTACCAACTGGTAAGCAGTAGGTACTAGACATATCCATGATCTTTTGTTTTTCCCATCAAGGGAGAAATTAAAATGCTTGATTTACACTTTACAAATTTTAATTTGATTATTACAAAAAGAAAATTTCAAATTTGTTCTTCATCAGCAACATGAATACGATATTTGTAGAGATTTCATAATTTTAAACTTGTTATTTTAAATCTAATTTTTAGCATCTTTCTAGAGAAACGTAGATAAAAAGTTCCAGTCATGCAGCATGATCATATGAGCAAATTTCCGTAAATTATTGTATTGTATAATATTAAATTGTTTTGAAATTTGAGCTTTTGTAGAGCATGGAAATTGTTTACTATTCATTTTATGGCAAAAAAGTCCAGTCATGCAGCATGACCCCATGAGCGAATTTTTGAAGAATATTACCGATTTTTACAACCAGCGAACGGCATTATTTCGATTTTTGACTGATTTTTCAAACTTGATACATATTCTTATAGGAAATTTTACGCTGATTCCGAATATACCACATGTTAGTATGCTGAAAAAATTATTTCGCACGACAAATCGCAAAAAACAGGCTATTTTGAAATTTTTGACTACATTTTTGAGAATTTCAACCCGAAGATGTAATCCGATCAAGCTGGCCAACGAACTTGAACTTTCGTTTTGTGCCCTTAACATTTTAAAATTTGTTTGAAGTTTCTAGCACAATTCTACGGACAGTTATCGTCTGGAATGACACATACATACATACATACATACATATATACATACATACATACATATATACATACATAAAAAAATGCGTTAAACTTCAGAATATGATTCAGAATAGCCTGAAACGGATTTCTGCATAATTTTTTTTCAAAAATTCACATTCTACAAATTTTGAGGCGAGAGCAATAGCTTAATTTTCTTCAAAAATTCGCTAAAACGAACACTGAATAATAATTTTGACATGGATATGTCTTTTGGCTGGGGGTCAAGGAATTTTTCGCGACACTTTTTTTTCCCGACCGACACTTTTTTTCCCGACCGGCACATTTTCTATTGAATTTTTTTCCTCGAAATTCCACGGATGGTCATGATGAAATTCACGCGTGTACTATCGGGCCGAAAACGATAGTTTATACTTGTCACTCCTGTCCCATCATCATGTTCTGAAGGGCGTTAGAAGGGGAATCATATCGCAAAACAAACTTATTCGTATTATAAATTCATATATTTACCTGTTTGTGAAGAAAACACAAAAATTGAGGAGGTCTTTGCTATAAATCATAATATTTACCTAGGTAATCTTTTTTTAAAGGAGATTGCCGTGTAAGATTTTTATCAAAAGCATGAAATACATAAATATGGACAACACATTGTTCTTCCAGAAATCTTTCAAGGGAGTATTGGAAGAGTACTGCAAGGGGGTACCTAGTGTCGCCACTTCGAGAAATGCCTAAAAGTTATAGTTTGGCAGCTTCAATATTGGAACTAAATTCTCTTCTTTCGGTAAATGTTAAAAATTAACCAACAGCTGTTTCTTATTGTATACTAGCTGATTCACCCGTGCGTTGCACAGGTTGACTTGAACATTATCAAATAGCCTGTGACCCAAGTTAAAATAATCCTCGTTAAATTAGTCAAGTTAAATAAGTCACTGAATTTCAATAGTTTGTGACGTGTTGAATTGATTTAGAAGACTTTCGGAGCGATCTTATTTGATGCAACGACGATATTATTCTCAACAATTGTCGACAATATCGGAAAAAAAGTAGTTGCTGATGTTTTTTGGGATGCTGAATCGAATGCATTAACCTTTGTTAAAATTCAATTTACCATCTTCGGCAAATTTCCCATCCTATGCAAACTTAAGTAGGTATAAGGTGCGGTGCCCGATTATGGCTTACCTAAGGTTTGACGGACTGAAGCTCGAAAACCTTTCAATCAAATTGTCGATTTGCATGAAATTTCGCCCACAGTATGCGCAATCTATATCTACTTTCATATACCCACAGAAAACATCTTGTAGAAATAATTGTTGTATTATATTCTTGCGATCTTGTAAAAAGTTGCTTTTAGGTCATGCTAGGACCCAGGGTTCCGCAAATATGGCCTATAAACTAATTTAGGTATTTTTGGTTACCAAGGAAAAGATGATTTTCTAGTAAAAAATAAACGTCACGAAATAAGTTCAGTGACGTTAAAAATGCTTCAAAAATTTGAAAAAAGTAGTATTTGACTTGAATTGGAGTAAAGATACCCCATTTCCCCCTCATCCCCTGAAACACCCCCTATGGGGCTGATTTGAAATTTTAAACCTTTTAAACCTTCTCTGGAATTTCACAAATAATTTAAGACCAAAATTAGCCAAATCGGTCCAGCCGTTCTCGAGTTTTAGCGAGACTAACGAACAGCAATTGATTTTTATATAGTTTTTATATTTAGTTTTTGCTTTAATCTTCGCAATGAAAAGTTGTACTTTCTTGTAAAATAAAATAAATAAGTTAGTTTGTTATAGAGAAATGCGGAAAGTGCATTTATAGTTACAAAACACAGTGCGTATTTTCATGGTTTCATATATAGATGGGGGAGTCGAAGGTAAGGGCACAACAGCGGTAATAATTAGTCCACATATTAATATTACCTCGTACTTTCGCTCCTTCGGGCCTTTCTATGGCTCTTTGTATTCTGGATTGATACTATGCAGGTTGTTGTTTGGATTGTACTTCTTACATAGACACAATCACACATGGCTGTCATCATGGTTAAAGATAGAATCGGTTTCATCAATTAGTCCAGATTTTTGTAAAATACGACGAAACGTGTCATTTACTTGTGCAGTACCTACCTGCTTATTTTCACCTCTGAATACTTTGAATCTTGAAAAGATCCTAAGGTGCGAAAATATTAGACAATATAAATAGGTATAAATTTCCGTTTTTTTGCCCTCACCTCAACCACCCTTATCGACAGAAATAGCAACAAACATACAACATGATTTCATAAATAAAAACAGGAGTAACACCCATTTAAATTATCCATTTCTGGGAAGGAAGCTTTGCATCGGGTACCTTACTTCTCAGATGTGTGATCAAGGTGATGTGCAGCTAAAATGTCGCTATTTTAGAACCACAGTTAAGGAGTGAATGAAACCAGAGTATGGACCTTTCTTTCACGCGACTTCAACTGGTATGGTGAAGCATACATGAGTTGCACCTTTCATGTGAGTACTAGTTATCAAAATAATATTTAGTACCAAATTATATGTTAGCTGTGGTTAATGTTAGAACCTACAATAATTTACTCGTATTTTACATTCGTGATTCCAGAAAGTATGTCTTTGCCATTAAAATTGTAAGGAGAAAGATTTTTATTGAATTTTACTGATAATAACAACGGGGATGATAAAAAAAATGAAAACTACAAAATGTAGTAGCAATAATATCAATAGTTAGTGATTTTCATTGATTCCATAACCATAAAAAATCTTCAATAATATTATTTCCAAAGGTCGTCGAAAAATCGTTGGAAATGCTGTACAATACGTCTCAAACATGAATTACTTGAGATGGCTTGGACTTGCTGTTATCTGCATTCATTTCATTTTTTGTTAGGTACCATTGTTGATAAAGGATGAGAAGACCACACATTGATGTATAGAACAAAATCGATAATAGAAAACCTGCATAACTTAACAAACAAAAATATCAAAAACGGCAGATACAAAAATGATTCATAAATGTTAGGTACTCGTATTTAAAACAACAATAACGAATCAAAGCTCAATCTTCGTGTCGTAATCAACCAATATCGGCCCAACTCCACTCCTCGTTTCACATTTTCTTCTGTTATTGGGCATAACAATGGGCAACTTTCTCTTGTAAATTTGTTCAATTCTGATCTAAATTTGCCGCTCCCCGGGAAATCAAATTGCATATAATAAGCTCCGAATTCCGAATTGTTGGAGCAAAAAACGGATAAAAAGAAAATTAAATTACGCCATAGATGGATGGCGCTGAGTTGGGAAGAGGCTGAAATTCCCCCCTATGAAGTGTGTTTTGCCGTCTTATAACCGCACGATACCATCGAAATCGCACCTTTTTTTAAAGCATTTGGCATAATCCTCCAGTTTATGGAATAAAATAAAACTGCAAGGTAAGCTCTATTTTTAATTTTACAATGATATACTTTGAATTATACAAAATGTTCCAGTTATGACTCTCTGAGTTTTCATAGTTACTTTTCCTTCATCTTCACATTATATTTTTGTCAAACACTTTTTATATTCGAGTACTTTACGTATACATAAGTTATTAACTACATCGAAGTTGTTAGTTGAATTTTTCAGGTCCCCTGAGCTTCCTAAATCTAGCCTTGTT
The DNA here is from genome assembly GCA_030762985.1 of Adelphocoris suturalis. NCBI lineage: Eukaryota > Metazoa > Arthropoda > Insecta > Hemiptera > Miridae > Adelphocoris > Adelphocoris suturalis. The sequence continues at coordinate 19,245,104 of CM061051.1, forward strand.
ACGTTATGTCTCTAAGCACTGTCGGAAACTTTCGGTATTTAACCCAGCACTTCTTTTTAAAAAGTTCTAGTCATGCAGGATGATCGTATGAACGAATTTTCGTAAATTACCGTATTGTATATGTATTGTTACATTTTTTGAAATTTGAACTTTTTGCGTTCTAGGAAATTGTTAACTATTAATTTTATGGAAAAAACTTCTTCTAAATAATGATCTCCCATTCAAATAGAGGTTTTGAATTTTTAGCCATATTTGCAGTTTTTAAGCAAATATTAATGAATTTTAATTATAATTTTCAGCAAAATTTTCTAAATGAATTTTTGAAGATTCTATTTTATAGATAATAAAATTTATTTGAGCCATTTTCTTCGCAGAAATATATATTCAACGATTTTTAGCCTTTTTTAGCCATTTTTAGTGATTTTAGCGAATTTTTGAAGAAAATTAAGCTATTGCTCTCACCTAAAAATTTGTAGAATGTGAATTTTTGAAAACATTTTATGCAGAAATCCGTTTCAGGCTATTCTGAATCATATTCTGAAGTTTAACGCATTTTTTATGTATGTATGTAGGTATGTATGTATGTATGTATGTATGTATGTATGTATTATGTATGTATGTGTCATTCCAGACGATAACTGTCCGTAGAATTGTGCTAGAAACTTCAAACAAATTTTAAAATGTTAAGGGCACAAAACGAAAGTTCAAGTTCGTTGGCCAGCTTGATCGGATTACATCTTCGGGTTGAAATTTTCAAAAATGTAGTCAAAAATTTCAAAATAGTTTGTTTTTTGCGATTTGTCGTGCGAAATAATTTTTTCAGCATACTAACATGTGGTATATTCGGAATCAGCGTAAAATTTCCTATAAGAATATGTATCAAGTTTTTAAAAATTTCAAAGTTGAAAAATCAGTAAAAAATCGAAATAATGCCGTTCGCTAGTTGTAAAAATCGGTAATATTTGCACGAAACATTGTCCAAATTCAGATTGAACTACTCTTATGGAAGTATCCCTGTATAACCAATCCTAGAACCATGCTGTTTAAGGCTAGAACCATGCTGTAGATAGAGTTTGATTCCATGTTTGTCTATCAAAATCATAAACTAAAAATTTCTCTACACGATCAATAGCGACTGAAATGTCAAAGATTTCTTCAAAAATTCGCTCAAATGTTGTTAATAAGACATATTATCTATCTATCCATCTATCTGCATTGCCCTATCGGCACGGCTCAGCCATGTAGTTCGCTTTGACATTAATCTCCTATTATTAGACTGGATAAATTTTAGTTACTTTTGGTAATAGAATCAGTAGTATGAAAATGGAGACCTCACTCCTAATAAAACTTTGGAAATTGAAACTTCGGTGCAAGTACCGATGTTCGGGACATTTCCACGCGTCAAAATGGCCACTAAAACGAGAGAAGTGGTAAAAAAGTCCAGTCATGCAGCATGGCCCCATGAGCGAATTTTTGAAGAAATCTTCGACATTTCAGTCGCTATTGATCGTGTAGAGAAATTTTAGTTTATGATTTTGATAGACAAACATGGAATCAAATTATTAAAAATATTTCACAGAGTAAACTCATCAGTTGTGCTTCCAAATTTTTTTTTTTTTTTTTTTTTTTTCTTTTTTTTTTTAACAAGCACCTACTAAGACCTACGTTTTAAACAGCATGGTTCTAGGATTGGTTTTACAGGGATAATTCCATAAGAGTAGTCCAATCTGAATTTGGACAATGTTTCATGCAAATATTACCGATTTTTACAACTAGCGAACAGCATTATTTCGATTTTTGACTGATTTTTCAACTTTGAAATTTTTGAAAACTTGATACATATTCTTATAGGAAATATCACGCTGATTCCGAATATACCACATGTTAGTATGCTGAAAAAATTATTTCGCGCAACAAATCGCAAAAAACAAACTATTTTGAAATTGTTGACTACATTTTTGAAAATTTCAACCCGAAGATGTAATCCGATCATGCTGGCCAACGAACTTGAACTTTCGTTTTGTGTCCTTAACATTTTAAAATTTGTTTGAAGTTTCTAGCACAATTCTATGGACAGTTATCGTCTGGAATGACACATACATATATACATACATACATACATACATAAAAAAATGCGTTAAACTTCAGAATATGATTCAGAATAGCCTGAAACGGATTTCTGCATAAAAGTTTTTCAAAAATTCACATTCTACAAATTTTGAGGCGAGAGCAATAGCTTAATTTTCTTCAAAAATTCGCTAATACCAGTGCGACCGATTTTATTTATTAAGAAACCGCAATCAAGAGCAAGGTATTTTGATCACAAACTACTTATAAATCATTACCCAATATAAATGGCGTGTAACGCACCAAACTTCTTTGATGAGGGGGAACATGTATATTTCCCGAGATGGCTTAGATCCAAAACGAATGTGAACATTTTAAACCTTATATTACTAATCAATTTTAGAAATTTCTGAATTCAAATCCGAAAATGAGGCATATTTGTTTTAAGGTGACTAGAAATTCCACAATTATGAGCTAAAATTAGGATTCAGCCGTGTAAGTCCCTCGAAATTTAGTTTTCTCCTCAAACTCCGAGGGAATATGCCAGGCATGAGCACGTCAGATGAAGGCATATTTCACCACTATATTGATCTCTTCCTCTGAAAGTTCTAATCGAATCAGTGGAATCAATTATTAATATTGAATTTAAAGAAAATACCCTAATTTTGGTTGGAAGTTTGTCTAGGAAGTCTGTAGGTCCTGAAAAAAAGGTATGCTAATGCCTTTCGATGAGAGTAAGGTCATATGCAATATTGCTCAACCTTACACGGTACGCATATGTACTCTGTGTCCATCATTTACATCCCCCCCTCCACCCCCAAAGAGTTTTTGCTCATTATCGAGTGTATTTATTAAAATTACCCCGATTGGGTCCGTATCTAATCAAATATTACCATATTTATAACTATATACATTTAATCTCAATGAGGCAAACGGTGTTTTTACGTATTGATGTACTGTGTATAATTACACAGCATTACTTACCGTATGCGTGAAGACTAAACTACCATTCATCTTCTCACTTGGAAGATTGATGAATATGTAATGGCATTATTCTTATCAATTAGAAGTTCATAGAGTGTAATAACGATATAAGCTAGCCACAATAACACTAATTTTATTATTTTTTTTTTTTAGAATTTAAGGGGACCCGGCTCCCACCCCCCTCCTGCCCTTAATAGACCTCTTTTTACAGGCGTTTTCCTCATCCCCCCTGCAACCAATTTCAGTGCTTTTCTTTCCTTTTGTTCCTTATATTTTTAATTTTCAATTAACATAGGCGTTTCCAGGTATCTCAAAAACACGATTCGTATGTATCATGGAATAAAAGTCATTTTTTTTTTTTTTTTTTTTTTTTTGCTTCAGAAACATCTAGCGGCATTTGAAATCAACATTTTGTAAAACCGCTACGTTAATATATTGGCCCAGATCTCTTCTTCAAAACAAAACAAAAATCAACCGAATAGGGTCAACCGTTCCGGAGAAAAACGCTCGTGAACATGAAAAAACATTACTTTACAGGAGAGCAGAAAAACCAACAGCATCCATCTTTTCATGACATCGCAACACATTATGCAAATAGAAGCTGTTTTTGCTTTCCCTAGACCTATCTGAAATGAAGTGTTGTATCATGATAGCTTAACTATGTCATCCATGGATAATATAAACATAATACCCATGGTTGTAGTCCAGTCAAATAAAGACAAGGAAGAAATTGATGAAGAGACTTTTATCATTCGACTCTTATCATATGTCTTACGTCTTATGGTTTCTTTGTGATTTTTAGTAGCCCAATTTCGTTTTTATGTTTTCTTTTGATTATTTATTGAAAATGGGTGGTTCTACACGAATTTTCAAAAAAAAAAAAAAAGAAAGGACCAGTACACGTTTTTCAAGAATAAAGACGACAGAGCAACCATCTAGCCAGCCTATGCTGCCGGCCTGTACTTAAACTAAAAATTTACGCGTATGTAAGCATAAATTGGACTATTTTATTGAATTTAACTGTTCCCTAGATTTAATACATCGTTTTATAAAAGAAAAAAAATCGATTTTTCTAAAATTTTTTGCTACGGGTCCCCTTAAGCCGCGTCTCAACCGGAAGGGTTATTAGCGGCAATCAAAAAGGGGTGTCGAAAGGACACTGCAACGGGCACGATTCTAAGGGGAGCCATGCTGACCGTCCGTCACTAAACGGATCGCCAACTCGGAATAGTAACACTATTGAACTGAAAATATTGTGTAATCACTAACCACCAACGCTACGGTGTTGAACATCGAGATCTCTCTCAAGAGACATTATAAGAGCTGCAGATGCAAAATTATAAAGGGTTTTATTAGAATTAACGCGGCCACGAAAGTTTGCAACACTAAAACCACTTTGTTATCATAGTATTGGGACGTATTAGATTCCACCTCGCTCATCCATTACTTCCCATGGCCCTCATATATTTTGCAATGCTCTTTGGGAGAGAAATTCTCATGAATATCGTTAGGGGGGACGAGCGTTAACTCTCCGGGTTTTGAATATTACTCCGCAGGAAAGTGACTCCAGGGCCCCAGGGCTTCGCCCGGTATCCAAGATGTTAGATAAGGGTTTACGTTATGAAATTTACTGCCCAACCCCTGAGAGAGAGGGAAAGCTTCCCAGATTAAAGATGAGGTATGCCAGGGCGAGGGAGGGAATCACCTACCCCACCGCTCCGCGCTTCTGTAACATCCCCCGGCAACCCCTCGCCACCGCCGAACATCCTCCTCTCGGGCCTTTCCTCCTGGTTTTAGGTGGAAAGCTGAGGCTATTTACTGCCTCTGCATAGAAGGGATTATTCGAAGGGATAAGCTCCCGAGTTTTGGGATTGGGTCTACGCCCCCGCTCACTCTCAGCTCAGCAGCCCCGTACCTTCACCCACACTCGCGCACGTTGGACTACACAAATTGGCATTTCATGTATTTGCCCAGCATTGAAAGGGTGAAGCAGGCCTGTCGGGGAAGGGTTGCATTCCAAATGAGACCCCCCTTTACCTCTCCCCCTACATATATATATACCTATCCCAATGTATAAGGTTTTACATACGAAGTGTGCATCGCCCAGTCTCTATCGCCACCTCCCCTGCAACCGAATTATCTAATTAGGATTTTTAATTAAAAAAAGGTTTTACCGACCAAGTACCATTCTCGCCAAGTCTGTTTCAGAGGTTAGATTATTTCATTATCTTGCTTGTTGAACAGTTCCTGCCCTAAACGTTGAAGTGCCCCGTTCCAGACAAGAGGGCTCGCAAAAATCCTACCAGTTTGCCTTGAAATTGAACCATAAGGCCGAAAAGTGCATGAAGCTTTGCGATTCCCTTAGAATACGGCTGTAGAATTAACGTGTGTTTTGTATGCCCGCATTCATTGGGGCGGTTGCATATACCCCACTAATTAATGATTTATATTCCTAAAACTCTAATAGTGGCACCTCTTTTAGTGACATATTTGGTGGTGCTGGATTTCTCAGATCCGTAATAAAAAATTAATGATACTGAAGGAATAATTTGTTTATAATTTCATTTGGGAAGAGAAATAAACTTTATTAACCAAAATTCTTAATTAATGTTTGCTCCAATAATATTATTGTTTATACCTAACATTGATTTCTGGCACTTAAGCCGATTGGTCAATATCGAAACCAAAATTCGTGATTGGTCAATATTAAAACCAAATAAAACTACATTTTGACGTTCTTTAGCGTATACGAAGAACTAATAGGTGAACATGAACATAATTCGCTAACAATAGGAATATACTAGGTATTGCACTTGAGTTTGAGTAAAACGAAATTGTTAACTACCGAAAAAATTATTTCGCACGACAAATCGCAAAAAACAGGCTATTTTGAAATTTTTGACTACATTTTTGAAAATTTCAACCCGAAGATGTAATCCGATCAAGCTGGCCAACGAACTTGAACTTTCGTTTTGTGCCCTTAACATTTTAAAATTTGTTTGAAGTTTCTAGCACAATTCTACGGACAGTTATCGTCTGGAATGACACATACATACATACATATATACATACATACATACATACATATATACATACATACATACATACATACATAAAAAAATGCGTTAAACTTCAGAATATGATTCAGAATAGCCTGAAACGGATTTCTGCATAATTTTTTTTCAAAAATTCACATTCTACAAATTTTGAGGCGAGAGCAATAGCTTAATTTTCTTCAAAAATTCGCTAAAAGCTAGTTTTGAATATTATTCCGCGATTCAAACAAGATTTCGGTTTTTTAGCTTTTTGGTAATCTATTTTTCGGCAAATTTTAATGAGACATTTATATCAACATAAATTTGTCCATAAATTTTTTAATGTTCATGTTCATCGTTGATAAACTTCTTTTGACTAAAATTTGGCTAATATATATATATATATATATATATATATATATGTATATATATATATATTTATATATATATATATATATATATATATATATATATATATATATATATGTATATATATATTTATTTATTTATTTATTTCATCATAACTCGATAACTCCTTCCTGGGGTCGATTTTAGAGTTCATTCCTGATCGGAAGTTCCAGGTCTAGAGTTTTTTTCAAAACGCATAGTTTTCGAGTAATTTAATTTTTAAGATTTTTTTCGTGTTTTCGACCAAATGGTACTAAAACAATCATAACTCCCTGAATTTCCTCTGTAAATTCAAATTTGAGGATACTTTTTGAAAGAGCATCAAATTTTCTATCGGGTAGAATGCTCAGCTTTCTTAAAAATTAAGTTTGAGATATGAAAAAGCCTTCTGAAAAGCAAATTTGACCTTAAATCTGGAAAACGTTGAGTTTTTTCAATTGGGAATTGAACAATGCGAACCAATATTTTTTCAAAACACAAGAACGATGAGACTGCGCCAAAATCTCAACGGGTAATTGGTACTACTTTTAATTTGCTCATTAGAGGAGAAAACTATGTTTTGATGTTGTAAAACATATTTTATTCACTGAAATCGAGCGTTTTCTGGAAAAATGACCCTCTATGAATACACGAGTTCGAGGTCGGTTTCTACGTATTTTTTTACGCTGAACCAAATGGTACTACTTACATTATCTCCCCAACCTCGTTATAACCGATTTTTACACTTTAGCGTATACTAGTTTCACCGCTAAAAACACATGGAATTTATCATACCAAATGAACTCATATTTGCGAGTTAAAGAAGAAATGAGCTTTGGAATCGACCTCTGAAATACTGACCACCGTATGTGGAACCTATATATATATATGTGTGTGTGTGTGTGCGCGTTGTGTGTGAGTGTGATAGTGTGTGTGTCATTCCAGAAGATAACTCTCCTAAGGATTGAGACACAAAAATGCCATTCTTGCGCCAAAACATCAAGCTTTCCAATAGAAAGGACAAGTTTGTTCGCCAGCACTTTTGGAGCACATTAAATTGGTTAAATTTAAAAAAGGTGCTCAAAATGGTTAAACATTGCTAAGAATCGTTACATTTGTATTTTTCAGCAGACGCTATTAGACAAAAAAGGTATACCAACGATGAAATTGAACAATAAAATACTTAATGTTACTTAAATAATATTAAATGTAATTAAATTTCATTAGGATCTGCTGAAAAATCGATAAAAACGGCAAAAACCCTATAAATCCATAATATTTTTCGAAACTCAGAATATTATTTGGAACGAAATTGTTTTGCCACGGAATGGGGCTCCGAACATGAGAAGGTCGAGATAGAGCTCAGCACGTAAACAATGAACTTACCGATTCGCTACTGCATTTGCCTATAAGTGCAGTCATGACAGACAGAAGTTGTTTTTGTTGTTTTGTCGATTTCATGTTAGTTGGTGTGATTCTTTATTATCATAATTTATATATTAATGCACGGTTACTTTACTTGACGGTACCAGTCAACGCCGGGGGCTCCTGGCCTTTGACGTAGGTGGTCCCTTCACCATTGCGGGAGCCTCTCGAATACGCATGGAATCAGTGCAAAACAATTAAAACGTTTTAAGTAACTCTACTGATGATTTCATCAACTATTCTTCGATAGATTGTTATTGAAAGCTATTTTCTGTATTATACCTAGTTTATAATTTAGTTTTTTAGAAATTAGATGGAGAAAAAAACAGAAAGATCATCTTTTCCTCATTTATCTACGGAGAAAAGAACAGATATATGTTACTTTGAGGCAAACGAGTTTGCAAGGTAGGTATCTAGGATAAAAAGTCCAGTCATGCAGCATGACCCCATGAGCGAATTTTTGAAGAGTAAACTCATCAGTTGTGATTACTTTTTTTTTTTTTTTTTATAACAAGCACCTACTAAGTACCTACGTTTTAAACAGCATGGTTCTAGGATTGGTTATACAGGAATACTTCCATAAGAGTAGTTCAATCTGAATTTGGACAATGTTTCATGCAAATATTACCGATTTTTACAACTAGCGAACGGCATTATTTCGATTTTTGACTGATTTTTCAACTTTGAAATTTTTAAAAACTTGATACATATTCTTATAGGAAATTTTACGCTGATTCCGAATATACCACATGTTAGTATGCTGAAAAAATTATTTCGCACGACAAATCGCAAAAAACAGGCTATTTTGAAATTTTTGACTACATTTTTGAAAATTTCAACCCGAAGATGTAATCCGATCATGCTGGCCAACGAACTTGAACTTTCGTTTGGTGTCCTTAACATTTTAAAATTTGTTTGAAGTTTCTAGCACAATTCTACGGACAGTTATCGTCTGGAATGACACATACATATATACATACATATATACATACATACATACATATATACATACATACATACATACATACATAAAAAAATGCGTTAAACTTCAGAATATGATTCAGAATAGCCTGAAACGGATTTCTGCATAATTTTTTTTCAAAAATTCACATTCTACAAATTTTGAGGCGAGAGCAATAGCTTAATTTTCTTCAAAAATTCGCTAAAAGAGAATACTCTAGAATAATGAATGAAATAAAAATATTTAATTACAGATAGGTAAGTAATTACATTAATTCTACGTAAGTTATTTACTTTGATTATTTCCAAAAAATTAGAAGTAAAACATAACAATTCCTTGGTAAACTATTATTGTAAGTACATAATAGGTAGGTAATAATAATAACAACACAAAAATACAAATTTATCCAACTAGTTTCTTCATTTTCTTGAATTTTTTCTGTCTTCACTGACACTCCGTTTTCTTTATTTCAAAAGTTTTTCTTCCTTTCGTAACTTATTTAATTCTTCATTGTGATAAATTTTCGAGTCCTAACAAAGCACGAAACTTCGAAATCATCAATCTCGGGGTTCTTGTGTTTTACGACTTCAATTAGCCGAGAAAAAACTCCTGCGTTCTGACAAATAAAATTCCCGTCAAATTTTTGAAATTCGTCTTCGATTTCCCGTAAGTACGCAGTTCATGCATTTTTTGGATTTTCATGGATTTTCAACAAGTTTTAAATCGGTCTCCGTTTCGGAACTCAGAACAGCCTGAATTTCCTTGCGAATGGATCGTTTTTCCGATCGATTTTTGCAATCATCGTTAGGAAAAGCTGTCGATATGGTTTTTGTCGCAAGAGATTTACCCAAAAGCAGGTGTGGTACTGTGCCCGGTTTCAAATCAAATTTCGGAGGAATTGTTGTATCTCAGCTCTCAAATCACGCTTATAATCACTCTGATCAAAATGAGTAGAACATACCCGAGCTTTGTCTATTTGGAAAGAGTCTGCACGCTTACACGCCACAATCCACTTAGATCTCGTCTCCTTATCCTTCGGAAACCGGTGAAAATGGAGTCTAGGATTTTTCTCACCGTCTTTGTTCGAACAAGTCGCTATGGCACAGCAAACCATTTTTAAAAACTTCACTCACCAACAAAATTAGAAACGTGAATGAGGGTATAAGCGCAATGCACAGGGCGAGTAAAAGGTGGCAGAGGGGACAAGTGACGTGGCGCTCCTTGGGTTTTCCCTAAGCGCTTTCAGATTGACAGGTACCGTCTAGTAAACTAACCGTGTATTAATGTTTTAATTTATAATTATGAAAAGGATTGATGAGTTGGTGGTGCGGGGAAAGAATAGTAAAGCGAAAAGGAGCGACGCAAGGTACCGACAAGGTTAAAATCAGGTCAACGACCATTTTCTTTAGGGCAGTGCTCCCCTAGCGGTCCTTGTGGTGGACCTTGTTAGTTCGGAGACCCATTGGTAGTTAACAATTTGTTTGCACTCGAAGTGCTCAAATTTCAAAACAATGTAACTTAATATAATACGAAAATTTACGAAAATTCAATCATGCGATTTTCCTGCATGACTGGAACTGTTTTAATGTGACGGTTCATTCTTCTCAATCTTAACCCAATGGTTACATAACGTATAGAAGGACATGAACACGTACAAATACACAGGTAATATTATTATATTGTGTATCAGGTAGATATGAAAATTGATTATGATTATAGCTCAATGTGACACGCCGTAAAACAGATTTACTAAGCAGGCCAAAGGAACAGCTTCGTCTAAAACCAGTCATGCAGCATGACCCCATGAGCGAATTCTTGAAGAAATCTTCGACATTTCGAGCGGAGCGAGGCCTTGGGTCTGCGTGCTAGTACGTACATAAATAGAACTTCTTCGTAATTTCATGGCTGATATTTTCTAATCCACAGTCAGTATTAAAGCTACATCAAGTCCTAAAACAGTTGAGCGTAAAACATTAAAGAGAGCGACCGAGAGAATCGGAGGACGGAATATTTCACAGAGTAAACTCATCAGTTGTGATTACATTTTTTTTTTTTTTTTTTTACAAGCACCTACTACCGACGTATTAAACAGCATGGTTCTAGGATTGGTTATACAGGGATACTTCCATAAGAGTAGTTCAAACTGAATTTGGTCAATGTTTCATGCAAATATTACCGATTTTTACAACTAGCGAACGGCATTATTTCGATTTTGACTGATTTTTCAACTTTGAAATTTTTGAAAACTTGATAAGTACATGTTCTTATAGGAAATGTTACGCTGATTCCGAATATACCACATGTTAGTATGTACATACATACATACATACAAAAATTCGTTAAACTTCAGAATATGATTCAGAATAGCCTGAAACGGATTTCTGCATAAAAATTTTTCAAAAATTCACATTCTACACATTCTGAGGCGAGAGCAATAGCTTAATTTTCTTCAAAAATTCGCTAAAACTACTAAAACCTTCGATCCAACGTAGTAGTTTCATTTTTACAACCCGTTAATAGAAATGAGTAAATAATTGTTTTGTTGGGGGGGGGGGGGGGGGGGGGGGGGGGGGGAGGGGGGGGGGGGGGGGGGGGGGGGGGGGGGGGGGGGGGGGGGGGGGGGGGGGGGGGGGGGGGCTTGTTAAAAGCTGGTTCTAATACGTTAGAAAAATAATATTCATAAGATGTAAATTAGTTACCTTCGAAGGACCACGCAACGAACTATACTGCTGGAACGCTCTCTACGCGTTGAGTGGCGGTCGGACAATTGGAGAGGCTCACCACCCCCGTGTGGGACACCAATACGACTACTTCCATTCAAAAGCTCTGAGAATTCTCAATTTTGGTTCAATTTTGATGAAATCTCCAGGAATTGCGCGGATTAGCTTCAAGATGATCACTCATAAATTTCACTGCAATCGAATCAATAATCACATCAGGCCGAAATTTTTGATGCAGTGCTGGAGGTGTTCTTGGAAGTTCGCGTAGACTCTCTCCAACATAGCGATACTTTGAAATGATCACCAACTTCTTTTTCCCTGAATCACGACGGTGACAGTCATGCAGCATGACGCCATGAGCGAATTTTTTAAGAAATCTTTGACATTTCAGTCGGTATTGATCGTGGATCGTATAGAGAAATTTCAGTTTATGATTTTGATGGACAAACATTGATTTCACAGAGTAAACTCATCAGTTGTGATTACGTGTTTTTTTCTTTTTTTTTTAAACAAGCACCTACCTACTACCTACGTTTTAAACAGCATGGTTCTAGGATTGGTTATACAGGGATACATCCATAAGAGTAGTTCAATCTGAATTTGGACAATGTTTCATGCAAATATTACCGATTTTTACAACAAGCGAACGGCATTATTTCGATTTTTGACTGATATTTCAACTTTGAAATTTGTGAAAACTTGATGCATATTCTTATAGGAAAAGTTACGCGGATTCCGAATATACCACATGTTAGTAAGCTGAAAAAATTATTTCGCACAACAAATCGCAAAAAACAGGCTATTTTGAAATTTTTGACTACATTTTTGAAAATTTCAAACCGAAGATGTACTTAATCCGATCATGCTGGCCAACGAACATGAACTTTCGTTTTGTGTCCTTAATATTTTAAAATTTGTTTGAAGTTTCTAGCACAATTCTACGGACAGTTATCGTCTGGAATGACACATACATACATACATATGTACATACATACATATGTACATACATACATACATACATAAAAAAATGCGTTAAACTTCAGAATATGATTCAGAATAGCCTGAAACGGATTTCTGCATAAAATGTTTTCAAAAATTCACATTCTAAAAATTTGAGGCGAGAGCAATAGCTTAATTTTCTCCAAAAATTCGCTAAAAAAAACGGTTTTCCTGAATAAACCATTTCAAAAAATCAAATCTCGAGTACGGATTGAGATGAAAATATGCGGTTGAGTCGATTTTACTACGCTTTTGATGCACACTAACACACACAAATTTTCGTCACTTATCCGATTCTACCCTGTATATATTTATATCCTTCCGGATGATAACTCTCCTTAGGATAGAGATTAAGATTCCGTTCCGTGTTTGTATGTTGAAAAACATGATTTTTTTCATTAAAATTGACTGTTTTTCGTGAAAAATAACCCTATAAAAAAAAGAGTAAATACCTACATATACGAATGAGAAATACCTACATATATGACTTGCGGTATTGCAGCCTGAATTATTATGAATGCATTATTGGGATCAGTAAGTTGAGTACTTAATTTCATCGATCTGTGTTAGAATGCAAAGAACGGTATCTTTGTCCAACAGAAACCTCAATAATAATACGCACTCGTCCCATTTTAGAAGGTGATCTACGAATTATGTTACCATAGAATCTTCTCCTTTACTGCTATTTGAAGACAAATGCCTAAATATATCCATTTGAAGGTACTAAAATAGAGACAATCAAGCTTGAGATTCAAACAAAATTTGTAAGTAAATAAACTTATTTGAGGTTAGAAAGCTGTAGATATCCCATTAACCTCCAGATATATTGGCGAATTTTTGAAGAAAATTAAGCTATTGCTCTCTCCTCAAAATTTGTAGAATGTGAATTTTTGAAAAAATTTTATGCAGAAATCCGTTTCAGGCTATTCTGAATCATATTCTGAAGTTTAACGCATTTTTTAATGTATGTATGTATATATGTATATATGTATGTATATATGTATGTATGTATGTATGTATGTATGTGTCATTCCAGACGATAACTGTCCGTAGAATTGTGCTAGAAACTTCAAACAAATTTTAAAATGTTAAGGACACAAAACGAAAGTTCAAGTTCGTTGGCCAGCATGATCGGATTACATCTTCGGGTTGAAATTTTCAAAAATGTAGTCAAAAATTTCAAAATAGCCTGTTTTTTGCGATTTGTGTGCGAAATAATTTTTTCAGCATACTAACATGTGGTATATTCGGAATCAGCGTAAAATTTCCTATAAGAATATGTATCAAGTTTTCAAAAATTTCAAAGTTGAAAAATCAGTCAAAAATCGAAACAACTTCCTTCAATACTGACCACATTGGACATAGAAATCTATGAATATTTACCTACATTTGTCTTTAAATCTACAAGATTAGTTTAATAATAATAAAGTAGTAGTACCTTCTAATTATTTTTAATAATTTGATTCCCTGTTTGTCTATCAAAATCATAAACTAAAATTTCTCTACACGATCAATAGCGACTGAAATGTCGAAGAGATCTTCAAAAATTCGCTCATGGGGTCATGCTGCATGACTGGACTTTTTTATGTATGTATGTATGTATGTATGAATGTATATATGTATGTGTCATTCCAGCCGATAACTGTCCGTAGATTCGTGCTAGAAACTTCAAACAAATTTTAAAATGTTAAGGACACAAAACGAAAGTTCAAGTTCGTTGTCTAGCTTGATCGGATTACATCTTCGGGTTGAAATTTTCAAAAATGTAGTCCAAAATTTCAAAATAGCCTGTTTTTTGCGATTTGTTGTGCGAAACTATTTGTATATTCGAAATATTTTGTATATTTGTATATTGTATAATAATTGGTGTATTCGGAATCAGCGTAAAATTTCCTATAAGAATATGTATCAAGTTTTCATAAATTTCAAAGTTGAAAAATCAGTCAAAAATGGGAATAATGCCGTTCGCTAGTTGTAAAAATCAGTAATATTTGCATGAAACATTGTCCAAATTCAAATTGAACTACTCTTATGGAAGTATCCCTGTATAACCAATCCTAGAATCATGCTGTTTAAAACGTAGGTAGTAGGCGCTTGTTTAAAAAAAAAAAAAAAAAAAAAAAAAAAAAAAAAAAAAAAAAAAAAAAAAAAAAAAAAAAAAAAAAAAAAAAAAAAAAAAAGTAATCACAACGGATGAGTTTACTCTGTGAAATATTCCGTCCTCCGATTCTCTCGGTCGCTCTCTTTAATGTTTTACGCTCAAATGTTTTCAAATGTTTTAGGACTTGATGTAGCTTTAATACTGACTGTGGCTTAGAAAAAAGTATGAGTACCTCATAATTATTTTTAATAATTTGATTCCATGTTTGTCTATCAAAATCATAAACTAAAATTTCTCTACACGATCAATAGCGACTGAAATGTCGAAGATTTCTTCAAAAATTTGCTCATGGGGTCATGCTGCATGACTGGACTTTTTTTTATCTTACCGCTCAGGGACCAGATAAATTAAAACGCCAGATAAGGTTTAACTAGGGATGGATAAACACCCCCCTATTGTGTTATCTGAACGATAACGCTATCCATCAGATAAGTCCCCCTTATCCATTGGGTAAATGTTGACTGATAAACCGGCCCTAAATGGAAATAGGTATAACCCAATTTTCTTAGTGCTATAGCCATTGACCGATAATGCCGAGAAAATTATCGCTTTGAACCTTTACTGATTGTCATTTTGCGAATAACTTTACGTGAAAGTAAGGCTATAGAGATAATAATGTTTAATCTCAAGTTCTATCAACTAACACCTACCAAAACGTTCACAAATAGTTTTTGAGGATAATAGGCGAAGGGAGTTTTTTTTTTTTTTTTAATGCAGTTTGACAAAAACCACGAAAAATGACAAAAAAATCACTGATTATTACATAAAATTCCTTTACTTCGCAGAATAATATATTTGGACCATAAATAAGATCGTAATAAATTTTATTATCTCTTAACCAAATTTCGCATATTTTTGTGCATCCTTGGCGTATTTTTGCAAATAATATACTATGATCCAATTTATGGTCTGGAAGTTTTAGGTTGGTACCATTGCTTACCCTGTATTCCGGCTTTATGATAAAATTTGCAATTTTTTCCTTCTTTTAGCACAAGTTTTGGGCTTTTTTCTTAAGAACGTTCGCTTATCTGGTCATGCTGCATGTCTGAGGATTGTCTAATACAGGGGTCTCCAGGCTCCTAGCCTCACATCTAACCCGCGAGCAGATTTTGACCGGCCCTCGGAAAAAATACAAACTGAAAGAAGATTTTTTTATTTGAAAATATATTTTCCTTAAAACACTTTTACCGGTAACTACGAATACAGTAGCTCGCAGGGGCTCTATTTTTGTCCCATCTGTTCTCGATAGGTGTAAAGTTATCTGTAAATCAGCAGACACCATAAAAAATCATGCTAGAGCTGTGTTTTCTCTTTTTGGATCCACCTTCAAGAGTGAGCAGACTTTTTCAAAAATGAAGTATGTTAAATCTAAATACAGATCTTTTTTATCCGATGATTTGAAATCAATCTTAATGATCGTAACTACTTAGTTTGACCCTAAATGGACTGATATTTTAAGTGGCAAACAAATGCAATCTTCTCATTAAACATGCATTTTTATTTTTAAGCTTTACACTTGTGTAATTACTCATTTATTGGAAAGTTTTTCTTTTTTTTTCATTATTAAAACTTAGAATCATATAAATTTGTAGTACATTACAATGGTTTGGTCTTTTACTATCCTGTGTTTTCATAAGGCTTACTTGAAATCTTCTTTTAGAGAACAAATGTAATTTTATGACAAGCAGTAATATTAATTCATTCTGAGCTATTCTAATTTTTAGAAGTTTACCTAATGTTATACCAAAAATGTATGGGTATTTGAAATAATCATTGAAATTTTTAGTGGAAGTAGGCCTAAGTAAAAATCATAATTGTGTTATTTGGGTCTGTTATATTTTGTTCACAGCATTATTTTTACCTATCTTAAAAGAACATGATTTGAGTCACATGATTTGAGAACAAAGATACATAAGGGAATATGGCTACTTAGAAAACTAAGCCCAAAATATTTCAATAATCACCACTGAGCACTCTTAATTAAAACAAAACTTCGTGAAAATATGGGGGGGGGGGGGGGTCAGGAAATATTAGTAAATTGTTGGCCCGCCTTGTCTCAAGTATTTTATAATTTGGTCCTTCAGTAAAAAAGGTTGGAGACCCCTGGTATATATATATATATATATATATATATATATATTATATATATATATATATATATAAATATATATATATATAATATATATATATACCTTAATATATATATATATATAGGGTGATTCCCTCGCAGAGGCAAACAAAAAATGTGGGTAAAAAATTGAGTAAAATGCCGTCAACTGCATATTTTCATCTCAATCCGTTCTCGAGGTATGATTTTTTAAAGGTTTTTTCATGAAAACCGTGTTTTTGCTTTTCAAACTCAAATTTCTGCACTTTATTTCATTCAATTTCAACTTTTGACCCCATTTTCGGAATCAGCGTTAAATTTCCTATAAGAATATTGTACTTCGATTCTTGAAAAGTACCGTCTAGAGACCATAACAACTGCTCAAACGTAGACAAATTCTATAAAATGAAATTTCTGAAAATCTTTGAAACGTTAGTTCTCTTTCAAAAAAATCCTGGAGACTGGCAAATCTCATGAAAAATTCTTCATTTAATACGCTTTCCAACGGTATGGTCAAATTTGAGATTATCTTGTTTCTTCGTTGAAAATTTCAAGTTTAAATGCTAGAAAACTTTAGGCACTTAAAAAGTGGTGGGAGGGGGGGGGGGGGGGGGGGGGTGGGGGGGGGGGGTTGATCAGAGGGTAGACAAATATGAAAAATTAAAAATAAAATTTTAAACCGTTTGTTTAGCCTTGGGGGAAGAGTTCGGGGTTGGCTAACCCAAAATTTTAACCCTTGGATTGGTAAAAGCGGGGTGATCCACTGGCCCGCCAGATCGCCGGATCTCACTCCAATGGACTTTTTCATTTGGGGACTGTTCAAGAACATTGTTTATGCTATTGAGGTACAAGATGAAGAAGAAGACAAGAATCCGAGAAGCAAGCGTCACCGTGCAAGAACGTCTGATCTTCAAGGTGACAGTGGGACAAATGCGCCAGCGTGCTAAAGCATGCATCAGAAATAATGGTGGAAAGTTTGAAAACGGGCTTTTGTAATTAATACGCTTCTAGATGAACATTTAGGTTTTTTAACATGTAGGGAAAAATAATTTCAATTTGTATTCGGACATTGTTGTCACAATCCTACCTTCCACAATCCACTTTTACATTTTTTCTACCCTGTGATCAACCCCCCCCCCCCTCCCTATTTTTAAGTGTCTAAAGTTTTCTTGCATTTAAACTTAAATTTTTCAACGAAGAAACAAAATAATCTCAAATTTGACCATACCGTTGGAAAGCGTACTAAAAGAAGACTTTTTCATGAGATTTGCCAGTCTCCAGGGTTTTTTTTTTTTTTTTTTGAAAGAGAAGTAACGTTTCAAAGATTTTCAGAAATTTCATTATATAGAATTTGTCTACGTTTGAGCAGTTGTTATGGTCTTTAGACGGTACTTTTCAAGAATCAAAGTACACTATTCTTATAGGAAATTTAACGCTGATTCCGAAAATGTGGTCAAAAGTTAAAATTGAATGAAATAAAATGCAGAAATTTGAGTTTAAAAAGAAAAAAACACGGTTTTCATGAAAAAACCTTTAAAAAATCATACCTCGAGAACGGATTGAGATAAAAATATGCCGTTGGCGGCATTTTACTCCATTACCCTGTATATATATATATATATATATATATATATGTTTTTTTAAATTTTTTTTCTTCCTGAACCGAATGAAACCATTCCCAAGTCAATAAACGATCCGTTTTCAAGATAAGGAGTTTTTCGTTTTTAGGCCATTTGCCCCACTGTGCGCCTGGGCGTTTTTCATTCATTTCCGTGTACTCCAGCACTATTTTGTTTGAAATTTCTCCGAATTTATAGGAGCTACCCGTAAAATTAGTACTTTTCTGCTGTAGACGGATTCCGTGTATCTAAACGGATTTCCTTGGAACCTTTCAAGATGGTTGACCCGTTTCTGTAGCTTCAGCTTCGTTTCATACGAAAACTCGCTAAAAGGGAAGAAAAGGCGGCCGGAAGGTAAGTCAGCGGGAGGGGAAACTCATTTTCAGATCAATACCGCTCCAGGCGCGCTGTAGACGCCTCGATCTGAGGCACGCGCCTTGAGGTCCGCTTCTTCTCAGGAAAAAAGTCTTCCCGCCGCCTCGCCCTCCGCCGCTCCGCTTACTACGTTCTACGCCCTCTTCGTCATCCGCCTCCCGCTCCACCGCCTCTTTCTCCGCCTCCTCATCTGCCGCCCCCGCTGCCTCCGGCGCCCTAACCCCGTCTAGCTTCCCCCTCCTACGGTATTTCAAACAGCCTTTCCGCCCCCCCGCCAACCCATTCACACCCCCTCGTCCGCCACCACGACAGAAGCTCCCTAAAAAACTGGAAAAAGTTGTCTGAGGTCATCGCGTTAAAGGGGAACTGCGATCAGCGTGTCCCGCCGCAAAAGTAAACCGGAAGGGGGGAATGAAAAATAAATAAACGCTCCTCATCCGTTTTTTTAAATTCAGTTTTTGAATTTTTAATTGATACTTTAATCATGAAAATACGCTATAATCGCCAAAATTCAGAAAAAAATATTATTTATGTGTCATTATACAATAGAATATTCATCTAGTTTCATAGTTCTGACCTATTTTGTGGTCAAATGTAATTAGAAAAAAAAAAATAACAACACATTTTATTGAACAAAATAATGATTATATTTGCATGAAGCTCTTAATGAATGCCTGTGAGTAGGTATGCGTGTAGTATGTGCGTATGTGTCTATATGTACGCTTGTGTATGAGTTTATAATGATTCATTATATATATTTTAACATAAATATATATCTAAATTGAATAAAAAATAAAATAATGGCATTTTAACATTTTACGTATGCAGAGAATTATATTCGAAAAACAGCTCTTAATAAACGTTGTCCATACTCAGAATTGATTCGCGATACTCTATATTTGGCCCACGTCGCAGAAAAATCATGTTGCACGGCCTCCATAGCCTGTTCACTGTAAAAGCCAAGACCATTTCCGTGTTTGGTACAAACCTTCTTCCAAATGAAAAAAAAACCGTGTGAACTTTTGGAGTGACTGGAAAATCCAAAGATAAATATGATGCTTTGAATTCATTGATGTATTCAATGAATTTTGGATCCATCCTGACTGAGAAAGATGCTTTGACAACTTCATTGAACTTCTGAAAAGCATCAACGTATTTGAAACAACCCATGCTACAGTTTGAACCCAACAAATCAAGTTTATGTAGCAAAATGAGGCAACTATTTCCTTTGAACGAATTCGTTGATGCTTTCCAGAAGTTCTATGAAGTTGTCAAAGCATGTTTCTCAGTCAGGCTGGATCCAAAATTCATTGAATACATCGATGAATTCAAAGCATCATATTTATCTTTGGATATTCCAGTCACTCCAAAAGTTCACACGGTTTTCTTTCTTTGCGACGTGGGCCAAATATAGAGTATCGCGAATCAATTCTGAGTATGGACAACGTTTATTAAGAGCTGTTTTTCGAATATAATTCTCTGCATATGTAAAATGTTAAAATGCCATTATTTTATTTTCTATTCAATTTAGATATAAATTTTATGTTAAAATTTATATAATGAATCATTATAAACTCATACACAAGCGTACATATAGACACACACGCACATACTACACGCATACCTACTCACAGGCATTTATTAAGAGCTTCATGCAAATATAATCATTATTTTGTTCAATTAAATGTTGTTATTCTTGTTTTTCTAATTACATTTGACCACAAAATAGGTCAGAACTATGAAACTAGATGAATATTCTATTGTATAATGACACATAAATAATATTTTTTTCTGAATTTTGGCGATTATAGCGTATTTTTATGATTAAAGTATCAATTAAAAATTCAAAAACTGAATTTAAAAAAACGGCTCAATGTTTGATTTCAGTTTTTGCTGAATTATAACCCTAACATATTCTCAAATCATATTTCGAAAGAAAATTTGAAGGGCAAGCACTGTGTGGTCAAATCCGATCGAGGACCACCGTGCAGTTGGTTCAGTTACATTCAAAACGCTTTAACATCCTCCCCCTCCCCTCCCCACTGGGTCAGCTTTCAAAAATTTGAAAAAAGTAGTCTTTGACTTGAATTAGAGTAATTCAAACATATTCGACAATCAAATCCCCCCAGTTCGTTCAGTGATGACTAGAGCTCGGATTTTGCATATTTTGCATATTACTTTTTTATTGCCCAAAGTGATTTTTCTCGACGAATTATGATGTTTGGGTGTTTGTAGGGTACTTTAAATTCAAATTTAAAATGCATATTTTTGCATATTCTGGGCATTTGTACATATAAGTGCATATTTAGGGTGTAAGTGCGTATAACTGCATATTTTCGGCGTTTTGCAAACATATTCTAGTTTTTGAAAGAAATTTTCACGCTTCTCGTCACGTGTATCTTCAAGGAAGGTACACCTATCCAAAACCTTTTCAGAATACGAGGTAAATGACAGGCTAAAGGCATAGCAGGTACTGGTTGATTCCGTACGCAGGTCGTTTTTTCGACTAAATCCAGATTAACACTGCAGACAACGACTGCTGCCATAATAAGCTAGGTAGTCATTCACATTACAGCTGTCTTTTATAATCAGATTATACGGGAGCACTTAGGAGAAGACTGTGACTGGATTGAATGCACACGTTACCTTTCACCAGAGTATTAAGATTGTTACGAATTTAAGCAGGGAAATGTCCATGGCTGCTCTACTTCCATGTGTATGGATCTAAATCCATAGTCTTTCATAGTTGTGTCGTGTGATGTGGAAAGAACATTTTCATATTTAAAAATGGTTCTTTCAGACGGAGGCGTAGTTTTAAAGTAGACAATTTGTAGAAGATATTGATTGTACAAACGAACTAATTTTTGTGATAGTACAACAGATTCATTTTTATAGAAATTATAAAAATTAAGTGATTCTACTTTTGGTGGTTATTCTTGCGTATTCTCCCGTCTTCCGTACAAATAATCTCAATTTTTTAGTGGTTTTAATCCCTCGCATTGTGATTTACATACCTAGCACTATTCGAAATATGTATACGGCTTAATATGTTAGGGATAAGTGAATATTTCAATGTATGTATTTGGGATACGTGCATTTTTTCTGGTTTTTATATGCATATTTATGCATACTTCGGAGGTTTTAAATGCATATTTTTGAGGTTTTAAAGTGTATATCGATCCGAGCTCTAGTGATGACAAAGATACCCGATTTCTCTCTCCCCCTCTTCCCCTAAAACACCCCCTTCTATGAGTTAGATTTGAAAAATTTCAAGCAGCCTGTGATTTAAGTTAGAATACTCCAAACATATTCGACAATTCAGATTCCCAGTCCGTTCAGTGACGTGCGAAATGCTTTAACTCCCCCACCCCCTCCCCCTCCATTGTGGGTCAGGTTTGAAAAATGTGAAAAAAGTAGTCTTTGGCTTGAATTCCAAACATAATCGAATGTCAAATCCCCAGTTTGTTCAGTGATGACAAAGATACCTCATCCCCCCCCCCCCCCCCCAAAATACCTCCTATGGGGCAGAGTTGAAATTTTAAACCTTTTAAACCTTCTCTGAAATTCCACAAATAATTTAAGACCAAAATTAGCCAAATCGGTCGGATAACGAAGGACGACTGACTGTTGTGCTTGGATCTCGGATGAGCGGAGGTGATAGAAAGGTGGGAGAAGTGACGGTAAGAGTGAAGGGTCAACCCAGTCTTCGGATTAATCCTTATCAGTGTTGATATTATTACAAGAGAAATCTACTTTTCATGAATCTAAGCGATTCGAAGTATGATAGACAGACTGCTGCAATTATTCTCCTGATTTCTGGACCTATCAAATTGTTCGCATTTACCTGCGTACCAAGATTGATAAATTCATCTACACAATCAAAATTTTGGTGGCCTATTGTGAACTCACCATCATGACTGGGAGAGGCATTTGTGCGCATATATTCAGTTTTTTCCACATTCACTTGCAGACCAACGCTGGACGCCACTCTAGTCAATTCATCATAGTCTTCTCTTACAGCCCCGATCGATTGTCCCATCAAATCAATTTTATCAGTAGACGTTTAGAGCTGAACGGACCGGATGTACAGAGTCCCACCAACTTGTATCCCAGATCTCTTTACAACTATCTCCAAATCCATGTTTAAGAGGAAACATGCTAGTCCATCCACTTGCCTTAGACCTTTGTGTGTGACGAATTGGTCCAAAACAATGGATTGAATCCGCACAACATAAGTAAGTTTCTTCATAATCATTTTAATTAGGAGTACCAGTTTAGGGGGCTCATTCATTTCAAAGAGATCCTTAAAAGTTCATCTTTCAACACATTATCGTAAACAGAACGGAAGTTGATAAACATTTGGTGGGTTTGGAGATTGAGCTCTGGCCTTTCCGAGCAGTAAGCGGAGGGAGGAAATTTGGTAAGTAGTTTCTTTGCCCTTTAAAAAACCTGCTTGATGTGGAACGGCTGTCATTTTGGCATGAAGCAAAAGCCTTTGAAAGAGGATGGTCGATCATACCGTATAGGCACATGGTAGCAGAGAAATGCCTCTAAAACTGCAGCAATTTAAAATATCCCCTTTTCTTATGAATTAGGCCGATAATCGTGCGAAACCAACCATCTGGCATATTTTCACTTTCCCACATCTCCACAATCATAGCATGGAGCCACTCAGTCAATTCTTCACATCCCTTCTTAAGAAATCTACAGGCAGGTTATCTTCTCCAGGAGCTTTATTATTCTAGAGTTTAACCATCGCAATTGTCACCTCTACCAAGTTCGGGGGTTCGAGAGTTCCAATGGGTATATTTAGAACGTCTTCCACCACATTTTTTTCGCCACCATCCAAAGAAAAAATTATTCTTCCATCTTTCGAGGATGGATGGGATGGCACTTATGTGTCTTTTCTGTATGGTGGAGGACTTCTCCACCATAGAGAAAAGGCACATTTAAGTGCCACCAGGTTCTAATGACCGACTTGGTCATTAGAACCTGGTGCAATCTTTTTCAAAACCTTCACCCGAAAACATTGATCGAATGATGCATCATGAGATCTTGCATGCTCACTGATAGGGAGTGGCTGGTTATGGGTGACCGAAGTCCGGTGGTTGTTCATCCGCTGATTCATTTGCGGATGCATTGCCAACTTAGAAAGCTTCTTGATTGTTATTGCATTTCTGGCATAATAATTGGTAAACACACATTTTGGACCTGTAGACGGCGTCCGTTGTGGGTGCCGGTGCGTCATAGGATAAATATAGGCGAAATGTATAATATACATTGCAATACCTTAATTTTCCACGCAAATTCACTAAAACCTAAAAAATATCTTAGGAACGGTCGGAATAAAAATATTTGGTTGGCAGTAATTACTCGATTTTTAATGTGGTTTCACCCAGAATTTTTATTGTATCAATTTCCGGTTAACCCTGAATAAGAGGAGTGTGGGTTGAATTGGGACCGAACCCAGCCAGGTCTCACTAGATTACCTTTCGGTAACCATAGTTACCTTCTGGTACCAGCGGGACCAGGCTGGGTCTGGTAATCATTCCGAATCGGTCACGAAGATCAAGTTTTTGTAAATTCAATTTCACGGGAAGGAAATCACTGTTCCCTCATTATTGATACTTAATCGAACAATCTTTTCCTGTAATTTGAGAGGATGAGGTGCATCGGTACGATCAGCTAAATTGAGATCTATGGTGTCAGTCGTTCTATTCAAAATTCGTTTCAGATTGCCTCAAAACGTAATTCAATGATGGAAATTTTCAAAAAATTTTAATTTATGATTTTTGGAGCTATTGCAATAGCTTCAATATCTACAAAAACTAGGCTTAAAACAGTCTTCGTGACTATACGAGCTAATTTTTGTATATTTTCAAAGCTTTAAAATTGTCTCCCTAAACATTGAGCACATTTCGTCAATTTGAGCCCTATTGTGATAAACATGTGTTTTTTGTATACTTCTGGTATGAAAACCCATTTTCGGAAGCCAAACTCCCCATTAGAAATCACCCCTATAACTACAAACCATTACCCGGTGACACTGGTGCTTACGTTCATCTACATGGGCATATTTTACTCCAGTTGTACCTACTCCTCGTTCCAAACTACCTAGGAGACTAGGTAAAATTTATGTCTTTTGGGGAGCGCTTCTGTGAGCGTCATTCAAGTTTTCATCTCAATGTCTTACTAACGTATTCCCAAGAAAAACCATGCAATGAATGGCTAACACGATTGAACGCTATGCTGAAATACAACCGAGCGAAACTTTTTTTTTTTTTCTAGAAACAACATAAAAAAAGTCCAGTCATGCAGCATGACCCCATGAGCGAAATTTTGAAGAAATCTTGGACATTTCAGTCGCTATTGATCGTGTAGAGAAATTTTAGTTTATGATTTTGATAGACAAACATGGAATCAAATCATTAAACAATAATTAGGAGGTACTCATACTTTATTATTATTAAACTAATCTTGTAGATTTAAAGACAAATGTAGGTAAATATTCATAGATTTCGATGGAGGGGGCCTTGAGATTAACGTTACTGACGGAACGAGGCTTGGGTCTGCGTGCTAGTACGTACATAAATAGAACTTCTTCTTCATAATTTCATGGCTGATATTTTCTAAGCCACAGTCAGTATTAAAGCTACATCAAGTCCTAAAACAGTTGAGCGTAAAACCGAGAGAATCGGAGGACGGAATATTTCACAGAGTAAACTCATCAGTGTGGTGATTACATTTTTTTTTTTTTTTTTCTTAACAAGCATCTACTACCTACGTTTTAAACAGCATGGTTCTAGGATTGGTTATACAGGGATACTTCCTTAAGAGTAGTTCAATCTGAATTTGGACAATGTTTCATGCAAATATTACCGATTTTTACAACTAGCGAACGGCATTATTTCGATTTTTGACTGATTTTCACTTTGAAATTTTGAAAACTTGATACATATTCTAATAGGAAATTTTACGCTGATTCCGAATATACCACATGTTAGTATGCTGAAACAATTACTTCACACAACAAATCGCAAAGAACAGGCTATTTTGAAATTGTTGACTACATTTTTGAAAATTTCAACCCGAAGATGTAATCGAATACAATTTATTAAAATATGAAAAGAAACACACACGACTACGTACAGAGAGGGAACGTACCGCACGAGAGATTGCCCAACAGCGACTGCCCCGAGCTTCGGGAGGTCCGAAGCGAGGTGCTTCCACTAGGAGGGGAGAACTGCTGAAGGCATTAGTTTTATTATCGTTGCGGTTAGCTTACTCTTCTGTTTACAATACGCAATTATGGTATAAGTAATAAACATGATAATAAGAAGATACAAAATTATAGTCCAAAAGCTTGGAACAAAATATTCAATTATATTTAATGGCTCTAGACGTGTTACTCTGTTT